>BSQW01000006.1:19838075-20257408 GCA_030161315.1 Eutrema japonicum | reverse complement strand
CTTTTGGCTTTAATATAGTAGTGTTTTACAGTGCACCGCAAAAACATAGTTTTGTAATGCTGAAGTGACGGCTTACTTATAATGCTGAAATGATGGCTTAGTAATAATGCTGAAGTGACATTACCTCGCGGACGGCTGTAGCAGCGCAGGAACGGCATTTAGACCCGTAAGAGTCACCACGGCACTGGAAATATGATGGTGACGGAATGGGGGGCCATCCTAAGAGTTGTGTGTGAGAAACCATCCTGAAAATAAGGTTGCGTAGATATGTCCTGGAAGAGACGGTTGAGGTTGTCCTCGTACTTACTTCCAGGCTTATATTCCCTTGACTAACGAGGCATTTGTGGTTGAGATAATTGTTGGTAAGGTTCAGGGAAGAAACAGTGCATATGAGGAGGAGTTGTATGGCCAAGATAGGAATAGAAACGAGGCGTTTTGGATAGTGAATATGAAGAATACATTGTTTTGGATTTTTATTTTTTTTCAAGAAAGGGGTGATTTTGATAAATGAAACGTTTGAGATTGAGATATTTATATAGGAGATTCATAAGGATTTTAGCTGATTGGCTTCATTAGATAGGAGAGAAAGAAGTTTGCATATTTTCGCCGAGGGGAGGGGAGGAGTGACGATGAAAAGGTCAAAGTTCAAAATGTTTTACTAAGTTTAAACTCTTTAATAATAGAATCACATCGATACAAAAAAATTCCGTGCATCTCTGCGAAAGGGATTCAAATTAAAGAAGTAAATTATAGTATATTTATTGAATGATATTAACATAGTTATTAGAGTAATATGGGAATATATATAGCCAAGTTTTACGATTTATTTTGCGGAACTAACGATTTCCTAAAGCGTTAGTAGTAAACCCATCTTTTTGGATGAGATTTTTATGTCTGACAACATATCTTCTCGTTTCTTAGTTTATTTGACGAAAACATCGCTTGGAGACAAGAGGAACCGATTCGTAAGTGGGTAACGTAGATGAAAGACACGATGGCAATCTCGTAGTTAGTAGAGTATGTGATTTATGAAGTTCTAAAAGGTTTAAAATATCAGTTAATGTTTAATTATATTCAATGATTTTTAGGTTAGATACAAAATAAACGGATAAACTAATAGGATATCGTACCCCCCTCCTTCCAAAAAAAAAAAACATATCCGTTCGTATGTTGCCATAAGCATGGGCGTAAATTTGATTATATTTCTATTGTCTATTGGAGGGAAAATCACATGAATTGAATTCTTCATTCCCGCTTAAGTAATTCACATATTTGGCCTGATTCCCTTGATACATGGGATCGGGTTGTCATGTCTCCAAGTGTTTTGGTCCCAGTAACCTCTGCGGATCATTTCTCTCAGGCTTCACTATCTCCAGATAAATGAGTTTCATATAAGACCATGAAGGAAGACCTCTCAACTCTTCTTGACCACTCAGTTCCTAAACCTCTTTGTACATGACAACGTGGTCTAGCCTATGCTTGGTCTCTTGGTTCCGTAGGCCAATGCAAGGCCCAGTGTGACCCAGTGGGTCGTTTCAGCAAAAAAACCATGGACGACATGTGGTGACACGTAATTCATCCACGTAGAAAAATCCGTATTTATCCCAAACAATAAGTTTTGGTTGTTCAAACCGAATAGAAAAATGAATGGGTACCTGAAATAAATGAAATATCCAAAATCACTATTATAACCCCGAAAAAAAAAATATCTGAAAATTAATTATATCCCATAAAAATATCCAAAAGAACAATTATATATATAAAAATATTAGTTATATGTAGACCTGAAATAACTGAAATACCCAAAATCACAATTATAATCCCGGAAATACTAGTTATCTTTATATTCGAAATACCTGAATATCCAAATGTTTTTTGTTATATTTGTTAAATTTAATAATTTTTCAATATTGAACCAAATTTCATTTTAAAAATTTGAAATAACTGAATTACCAAAAAAAATAAAAAAATTTGGTTTTTTTTTACATTATCCGAAACTGAATCCAAATATATAAAAATCTATATGGTTTCAATTTCGAACTACCCAAAACTCGAAAGAACCAATCCGAACCAAACTGATTATTCGAATTGTATAGGGCATTTTGACTTTATTACAATTTATACAATATATCCTAACCAAACCCTTTTAATTGGTTAGAAATTGAACTATAAATGTTTTCTTAGTCCATTGCTGCTAATTTCTATTAAAAACAAAAATTATTATTAATGGGTTCTCAGTTTTCTGTTGACTGACTGAGGTCAACGCATCTGAGGAAGTTGAGCATAACAAACTTACAGTTACAGAGATGAACGGCCGAGATGTATCAAATCACTAAACTCGATCTACAACCGTTAGATCTCGACAAGATAATAACAATCTCGATGGCAATCGCGTAGATACTGATCTTTCTCGAGGGCATTTTCTCAAAACCAATCCACAGATTTCGTTTCGTTTCAAATTGAAGCGCGTAAATTTTCACAGAGAGAGAGAGAGAGAGATCGAGAGCGAAAACGAGAGAGAGAGATCAAACTTCGTCTCTGATGATGATGAAATCCCAGAAACACTAGTTTGAGACCACAGACGAATCGAAAACGATGCCGGTTCCGATAATCGAGACTTGCAGGAAGAGAAAAAGGAAGCCGAAAGTGTATAATCTGCAACGATTCGGAGCAGAGGAGTTTCCGGTTAACCGGAATGGAAGTTTCCGGGATAACATTAGGGTTTTTCTCCGGGAATTCGCGGAGGTTGAGGAGTATAGCATCCGTGGGATGCCAGTATGGTGTACGCTTCTCAGTCACGAGACGAAGAACTCTTTGATTCCTCTCTATACAGTTGAAGAAGACGTCGTTCGATCCTCGGAACCCTACTGCGATCACTGCAAATGCACAGGTTCTTCCGATTTTTTTTTTTTCAGATTACGGGAATTGGAATCGGAAATTTCTAAATCAAGGTTTAATCAAATCGTTTTTTGGTGTTTTGGGAGATTTGAAGGATTGGGTTTTCGGTTTAGGGATTACGATTTGTTGTTAAATTGAGATTCTGAGTACGCCTCGATCATAAGATGGTTAACGATTGGATTAGAGATCATTATCTGTGATTTTGTGTTTGAGGAGATTTTAAGAATTGGGTTACGAGCTGTTGTTAAATCGAGATTCTGGGTATTGGTTTTAGATGAGTATGCATCGATCTAGAGATGAAGAAATTGGGAATTTTGCATGTTATCTCTGTATATAGTGATGATTAACGATTGCTTTAGAGAATGTTTATGGATTATCTTTAACTGTGATTTTCGTTTTTACAGGATGGAGTCATCACTTTGTGTCAAAAAGGAAGTATCATTTTATAATACCGAGTGATACTGAGTGGAATATGCCTCTAGAGGATGATGTTTTTGATCTACAAACTCATCTTTTACATGGACTGATTCACACTAATGGGTTTGGTCATTTGATCTGCGTCAATGGTCTGGAAGGAGGATCGAGATACTTGTGCGGAAGAGAAATCGTCGACCTTTGGGATCGAGTGTGTACCAACCTCGGAGCAAGGTAATGGAGCATTCGTTATCCTTTTGTGTTTGTTTGGTTTTGATTTTTCATGAATGGGAGATTGAAAGAATGTGTTTCTTGCAGGATGATAACAGTTGAGGATTTGTCTAAGAAGAGATCTCTGGATCTTCGGTTGCTGTACGGAGTGGCGTATGGCCACTCGTGGTTTGGTCGATGGGGATACAAGTTCTGTCGTGGAAGTTATGGTGTGACCAAGAATGATTACGAGAATGCAATTGAGCTTCTTGGTTCTCTTGAGCTTGATCGGATTGAGTTTGATTTCAGTGAGCATAAACAATCCAAAGAGATCAAAAAGATTTTCCGGTACTATAGAGGAATGAGTGAAGGGCATTTGAAGACATTCAAAGATCTCTTGCGGTTTATGCTTATTATCAAGTCTCATGCTCCTCAAACGAATAAGCTTCACGCTGCTCCTTCTCCCTCACCGGACAACCCTCTTCAGAAAAGATCAAACAGGTTGTTTTTGAAGAAGAATGATGTCTTGGAACATGAGAAGTCTCTGGGATATAAGAGTTATAGCACTGTGGCGGCTAATTTGGGAAGTAGATGGCCTGTGAGAAGACTGGAATATGCTGCTGAAGTGATTGTAGAGTCACTGAAAGAAATGAAAGCAATGAAGCAGAACGGTATGACTCGGCAAGATGTTAGGGATGCAGCTAGATTGCTTATTGGAGATACTGGTTTGCTGGATTGCGTGTTGAAATCGATGAATAATGTTTTGGTTGGGAACGTTTTGGTTAGGCGTTATGTGGATCCTCTGACACGGATTCTGCATTACACAATACATGAGCTTGATGATGCGACGAAACTAATAGAACCGAAGAAAGAACCTGTGTTAGAGGTGATTCCTTTGAGGGTTGTCACTGAATCGAAACCTGGAGCTGATGTTCATGGAGATCTACAGTTGCTGTACACAAATGTTCTGTTGAGTTACCCAGAATCTGAATCAGTGAGATCTGCAACTCAAGCAATCCTAGACAGTAAACACTTCGTAAAGGAGTGGCCTTTATGGGACAACAACGACAAAGTCTTTCGGTTTGTATGTCGTATCAATCCAAGTTTGATTGATTTGAGAACAGAACAGATCACAGAACTACCTCCAGGAGAATTAGTCACAGTCCCATTACAAGCCACAGTCTTTGATCTAAAGCAAGCCATTGAAGACACATTCAGAGATACTTACTGCATATTGACAAACTTTGTGGTGAATGAGATCGAGGAGCTCAAGGAAGATGATGATAGGAAGTTACTGTTTGGAAGACTCGAGTCTTGTTCTGCTCTAACAGTGAGAGGGTTTGGGATTGATTTGGAACCGAAACTGAAGTTTCAAGGTGGATGTGACACATGGATGGTGAAATGTGTTTGCAGAGTCAGAGATGATGATGGAGAGAGGATGATTTCTTGTGATGTGTGTGAAGTTTGGCAGCACACAAGATGCTGTGGAATCGACGATTCAGATACTTTGCCTCCGCTTTATGTTTGTTCGAATTGCTGTGAAGAATTTGCAGATCAACAGAAGAAAGTTTTGCAGCCAAAATATGAGTTTCCTAATGCAGATCATATGTTACTAATTGAAGCAGCAGATGATTACTTTGGAGCTGAGAGTCCATGTCTTGGAATGATGTTCCCTTCAGAAAGTTTCCTTAGTGAACAATTCATTTTGTAAACCATTTTTTTGAGTCAAACATTGAATTTTTTTTTTTCTTTCTCTTTTTTTGTGTGTAGATATATCAATATTTTTGTAATGAAACAAAAGGGAAATGCATAGTTACAATCTAGTCTCTAGTTTTACTTACTTGTTTAGACTTCTTTTAATCCAAATATAATTCAGATTACTTACATTTCATTTTTACTAGGATGGTTGGTCCACACGCATGTTTAGTGTTGGGCATAATAACCGAACCGAATCAAACCGAAATTAATGGTTCGGTTTGGTTATTGTTACTTCACAATAACCGAATGATTATTTTTTTTTATATCCATTGGTTAATCGATAACCAATGGGTATACATGAATATCAAAAAAAAAAAAAAATTATGTTTATTTCCCCTAATTAACCGAAATATAACCGAAATAACCGAACCGAAATAACCGAAACTAACCGAAATTTAACCCAAATAACCAGAATATTTCCGAAATTTAACCGAAATAACCGAAACATTTTGAAATGTAACCGAAATATTTTAAAATTTAACCGAAATAACCGAAAATATTTGAAATTTAACCGAAAATAATCAAGCGGTTATTAATTTTGATAACCATACCGAACCGAACCGGAAACTGTTACTAACCGAATGGATAGTAAAAGACATAACCGAACGTAACCGAAAACCGAAATAACCGAACCGAACCGAACCGAATAACCATATGCCCATCCCTACGCATGTTAGGTGTTGATTTGTTTTTTTGTTTTCGACGAAATCTAATTATATTAATTTGAGATAGAAAAATCTGAATATAAGGTATTTGTTAACCAATAAGATGGGTAAATACAACCCGAGTAAAATAAGTTGTTCGGAGGTCCTTTTGTTGAATTGTTATGTTTAACAACAATCACGGAAACTATTTTGTATTGCTTCATACCGCTTTGTACAGCTTGGAACCATTATAAATCAAAAGTTCCTTCCCGCGAGCGTTTGCGGTGGTTGGCGGTTATGTATATTTTTGTAATCAAAAAAGTTATATGCTTCCGTAAACTCCCACACCAGTTGTGTTTAAACCAAGAAAGCTTTAATAACACAATGTAATCATTTTTAGTAAATTAAAAACAAATTAGTTATGAGTATCAAATATATTTATAATAATTAGTTTTATATAATTTTTTTTACATGTGTCAAAATCTAATGGATTCACTCGACACGTGTCGCGATCTTGCGAGTTTCTAACTTTGAATCATTATATAACGTATGGGAAATTTTTAAAATTTTGCACTTTTTGCCATAAAAAAAAATAAAATAAATCTTAAATAAAAATAGAGAATCACTCGATTTTTCATTTATGGAGTGAAGAACAGAGGAAAAAATGTCAAAGATAGTCCATACTAATATACTAAAATCTACAATATTATTTAAAATTAATTAGGTATTTATATTTTTGGTATAATAGTTTTGTCCGAACTCGAACCCAATCCGAACCGAATTATAAAAAACCAAATCAATGTAAAACATAATCTCGAGTGTGATCTATTTTTTAAAGCCCCAAAAAGCTCAAAAACTGAATAATCCGAACAGAATTGAACCGAATACCTACCAGTTTTTTTCTTATTTTTAATAATTGTATGATCGTAGTTTTAAAATGCGCTAAACGTTCCGTAGAACGGCATATGGATAGGGATGTCAATCAGGCTGGCCCGGCCCGAAACCCGTAAAGTCCGCATATATTTGAGCCCGGCCCGGCCCGAAAAAAAATCAGGAATATATTCTAAAGCCCGGCCCGGACAGGGCTCTAAGACTTTTCGGACTTTTCTTTATAAACACAAAAAATCAAAATTCTCAAATGAAAAATAATTAAAACAAAATATTTATCAAAATAAATCTAAATTTAAATGTATTATATCAAATTCAATTAAATTTAAAAGCAAAAATTTGACTAAAAAACAAATAAAAGTCAAATAAATCGTATTACCAAATAAAACATAAAATAAAAACACTTCAAATCTAGGTAGTAAAGTTCATATTATAATCTCATTCATCGTCTTCTAAATCTTCATCACCATCAAGAGCTACAAATATAAAAAAAGAGTAAAATAATATTAAGTTTTTTGAGGTATAAATCATATAGAAATGTCATTGAAAGTCTATAGATAAAGATTTTAAAAATATGAAGTAAATATAGACGAATGATAATGGTACATGGATCATGAAATGTAAACTCATCCAACCAAGTCCATGTACAAATCAGTGTTTCAACGTTTTTTGGTAAAACACGATTTCTATATTTATCCAAGACATGTGCACCAACATCAGTGATGCCACTGTAGTTATCGGAATGTTTAGAACATCACATGCCATACAAGCTACCTCACCATAATATTGTGACTGACACTTCTACCATTATAAAACATCCATGTCTTCATAAAAAGTCAGTTCCAACATATCGTCTTCTAAGTATATAGTCAATTTAGACTTTTCTTCTTCTGATACGTTTTTCATACGTTTTGAAATCATATGATAAGCGAACCCAAATTTAATAAGATATACGTAATCAAATAGTTACGGGTTTTTCGGGCTAGCCCGAGTCCGATCCGACTAAGCCCGAAAAACACACTAGCTCGATCGGGCTTAGCCCGAAAAGCCCGATTTTTTCGAACTTTTATTTCTAGGCCCGATTTTTTCGGGCTTTTATTTCTAACCCGCTGTTTTTCAAGGCCGGCCCTCAGACTTTGGCCCTAATTAACACCCCTACATATCGACATCGATCACCTAACCGTATAATTCTAGAATGTTTGGTATTTAAATTTTTGTTTTACGAGATAGTATAATAATTAAGTATTCATTTGACAAAATCTGAAAATTTGATAATTTTTAGGCTTTTTTTATCCCTGAAACAAAATTGTCTATACAAGTGCATTTTTTTTTTTTAAAACGGCTTCTTTAAATGCTTAAACTCAATTGAAGAATCAGAATTATCAACAAATCCATACATCTTCATATGTCTATTCATCATCTTCAACAGCTCCGTAACTTTCTCCTTCGTCGTCCCTTCTCCACATCCAACCTGTAACATCACAACAAGCTTCTTAAACGCACCTAATCTCAACGCTTCTTCAACCTCAGACCCATCTCCATTTTTACAAATCTTCCACATCACAGAAACCAAATCCCTCTTCGCAAACTCAGATACCTTCAAAATCTGCTTCACCAAAATCGGCATCACTAATTCGTTTCCTCTGACTTCTCTTCTCCCTGCGTCACCCTCACAAACCGCGTTTAGAACCAATAACGCTTTCTCGCAAACGCTATTCTCCGAATCAACAAGCATCTCCACCGTTAAATTAACAATATCCAATCCCAGAAACCTCGAGGTTATCTCCGGTTTAACCGAGATCATGCGGTATATCGAAGCTAGCGTTACAGAATCGCGAATCGATCTCACCAACGCTTCTTCTACGCCATTAATCGCGGCTAACGCGTGAACGTTTGCTTCGTCTAGCGATAAAAGCTCCTTTATCAAAAACGCAGCGTTTTGATCCCCGCTTCTTAAAAAACCCACCAAACGATTAAACGACGACGTCGAAGTCAACCTCGCTTGACCTTCTGACCCAATCGGAAACATCCACGTCATCAAAAACATAACGTCCTCCAACAGATCCGTCCCGTCTGCGTTTTCCGAAAACGCGTCGAAACAAACGCAGAGAACTAATCCGACGCCGTTTTCTTTCAAACATTTCTTGTTCCTCTCACTCTCGTTCCCTAATCTCTTCATCTTCTTCAACGTTTCCACGCACACCGCGTGATCCCCACGCCGCGCCGCGGACAACAACTGCCCGCCAATCTCGACGGCTTGATGGCTCGTAACCGGGACACGTGGCGTCGGGATACGATCTAACAATGAGCCTTTAGCGAGGACGCACCATTCTTGAATCATCCTACGTATAGAGTGGTTCGGAATCTGTTCCAAAGTGGTTAGAACCGTGTTTGTCACGGGGCACGTTTTGTTTCCGGACTCGAACCATTTCTCGATGTTTTCGCGGTCGTAAGTGATCCCGGAGGCGATAATCACCGGATCTTTCATTAAATCGTACGAAATCGGACATTGAAACTGCGATGGGATCGTTATATCTTCCTCATCAGAGCAAGTAATCGCCGGAATTTGTACGTCCTTCTTGCTTCCTCCTCTCCTTCTCACTCTCAACGAAAGTCCCATAACAATAGTTTGAGTTGTTTACGAAGCAACTTGATTACTCAAGATTTTATCAGAATTCAATGAAGGAGACAAAAGTAGGGAGGAGATTTTTATATATGTTTTTTTGTAATGTAAACATTTTAGGTGATTATAATTGGTTAGAAGTCATGAGTTTCTGGAAACGCGAGTGGGTCAAAGTTTAATTTCTGGTATAAAAAAAAAAAATCACGGGGAAAATAATAATAATAATGAGAATAATGGAGAAGGTTTTATTTTATGTCATATTATTCGCTAGCTGTTGTTATGAATCGGAAAATTTGACCGTTGAATTTTTTGTATGTTTGAAAAAACTTGAATGAAATTGACAACTAATGGGGAAAGAGGAAATTTTATTTTTAGAGGATTAAACATTTAAACTTATTCTTTGGTCTGAGGATTGGGTTTTCTATTTTTTAAAAATATAATTAGGATTCGAAAAAAAAGAGAAATTGATCAAAATGGCACTTTTTGAAAACTTTCTCATCAAACTAGCACCCTAATAAAAAAGCCCCATTTTTAGCATTCATTAAAGAGGCAAAAGACAACTTTGCCCATAGGATTTGAGATATTTAACCTTGTAAGTTTTAGAAATTTCTTTGACTGTATTCAATTTCCAGAAATTCATCGCCGGCGATTGATCTGGTTATCTGTGAAGATTGTGCCGTCGTCATAGCCGGAATTATCAGCCGTCGTCACAGCTCAATATCGCAGGTTCCTTTTTGACTATTTCATCTTTCTCAGTTTCGTATTTTATGGTTTCGATTCTCGGTTTCGATTTTATGGTTTCGATTCTCGGTTTCGTTTTGTATAATGCTTATGCGAAATCGAATTGAAATCAATCGATTTGGCGTAATTAGTGAATCTGAAAGTTAAGTGTGTGAATTCTCTGTGTTTTGATGGAGTTCAGGCGTGGAATTCATTGTTGGTACGCTTAGGAAGGTGATATATTGCGCTTGTGAAATATGGTTGAGATTTATTGTGTCTGTGGAGAGTGGAGAACAAACGAAAATCTTCAGTGTGAATTTGTATTGGATACAAAACGAGGATCAACAATGTTTGAGTTTGATGAAAATCTCAATTACAATGATTTGTTTGAGATGGTTGTTGAAGACTTTGAGATTGACTGCTCAATTAGTAATGCTGCACTTAGCTATGGACTCCCATTGAAGATGAGGTTTATGGCAGAGAAATCTCCTCCTGTGTTTGTTAAAAACGACCGCCAACTAAGAAGTTTCATCAACAACATAAAAGGAAATCCAGAACTGATTCCTTTGTATGTAACGGTTAGTAAATATTCTTAGCTTCGTTATTTCTTAGCTTCGTTATAAATATTCGCTTCATACTTTATAGTTCAGTTACTTTTTAATCTAATGTTTTCTTCTAATCTAATGTTTTCTTCTCCAGGTGACTGATATATGCAACATTCTTCCTTACGGGAATTCTCATGTGAGTGCTTCATTATACTTTTTCTGTTTCTTGTTCATTTCGGAAGATTTCGGAAGACTTTCAGAAATACTTTATTTTTGTTCCTAAATGGTTCTTTTATGCGTTTCATTTCCAAGAAATGATCATTTTTCATCATTTGTATCTTTCTTTGTGTAGCAAAACAACAACACATGTTCGAATGCTTCATTTACGCATGGATACCAAGAGGTAATATAGTACTTTCATAATTCCTCTCTACACGAAACCTTTTATCTGTTTCTTGTTCATTTAAAAAGACTTTCCTAAATACGTTATATCAAATTTCTCTCTTTATTTGTGTAGGAACTTCATAGATCAAATGGAAGTGGCAATTCAACATCTGATGCAAACAAAAGCACATGTTCAACTGCTGATATTTTGCGTCCTGCTCCAGATATTTCTCCTCCTAGTATATGTATATCACATTCCACCCGAGGTTCTGATGATTTATACGTGAACAGACATTTTAAGAACAAAGATGAGCTAATGCTTCACATGAGAAAATGGGCATTAGAGTGGAAGTTTGAGTTCAGGTCTCTCTGGTCAAACAAGACAAGGGCGATATTAGGTTGTGTTGATGGCAATTGCAGCTGGAGGATGCGTGCATCAAAGCTTCCTTCTTCTGATTACTTTGTGGTGAAGAGGTATAATCATAAACATACATGTGATACGACACACAGACATGCCAACCATAGGCAAGCCTCTGCCAAAGTTCTTGGCACTTTACTCTGTAGCAACTATGGAGAAAAGAAATATGGACTCAAACCAAAACAAATTATGGAGCAAGTCAGAATCGACCATGGCGTACACATTGACTACAAACAAGCTTGGAAAGTGAAAGAGTACGCCCAGAATTTGATAAGAGGGACTCCTGGGGATAGCTATTACAACCTCTCAAAATGGTTGTTTCAGGTTAATGAGAAAAACCCTGGATCAAAGGTTTATGTTGAGTTGGATGATAATGGAAAATTCAAATACTCCTTTGTTGCATTTGGTCAATCGATAAGAGGTTTTGAGCTTATGAGAAGAGTGATTGCTGTAGATGGTACTTTCCTCAAGGGAAAGTTTAAGGGAACGTTGCTTGGAGCTAGTGCACAAGACGGTAACTTTTCGTTATACCCTCTAGCATTTGGGATAGTTGACTCAGAAAACGAACACGCGTGGATTTGTTTTTTTAGAGGGCTCAAGAGTGTGATCCCAGATGCGTCTGATTTGGTGTTTGTTTCAGATAGAGCTCCAGCCATTGCAAAAGCACTTTCAATGATTTATCCACTTGCACATCACGGTATTTGTCGAATTCATCTCTTGAGGAATATTAAACCAAAGTTTGGAAAAACTGGATTGTTGCCACTAGTAGAAGCTGCAGCTGATGCTTATACTCGTCATGAGTTTTGTGGAATCTTCAGTGACATAAGAAGAAGGAGCCCAAAATTAGCTGATTATTTAGAAGGTTCTGATTTTGCAAAGTGGGTTCGATCTTATGCACCTGCGAACCGGTACAATATTATGACAACCAACATTGCAGAGTCGCTGAATTCGATGTTGAACTTGCCTCGCGAGTTGCCTATAATTTCTCTCCTTGAGACCATTAGGTTAACTCTTACAACGTGGTTTCATGAACGTCGGGAAAAAGCTTCTAAACACAAAAATCTTGTCACACCACGTGTAGTGAAGGAGATGATAGCAAGGTATGATGCTGCAATGAAACTTGATGTTTTCCAAGTGGACCGATATGAGTTTGAGGTCAAGGACGAAACCCGGAAGTACATTGTTCACCTGGAAAACAAGCAGTGCACTTGCTACGTTTTTGACATTGACAGGATTCCTTGTATTCATGCTATTGCTGCTGCTAAGCGCACAAAAAAGGATGAGAACAAGTACGTTGATGATATGTACTTAACGGAAACATGGGCTAAAGCATATGCTGAGAGCATACATCCGTGTGGAGATTTAACGACCTGTATTTTTCCAGATTCTGTATCTGAATATTCATGTGCACCACCTACTACTAAGCCAAGCAGCGGGAGACCTCCGAAAATGAGAAAGAGATCAGCGGGAGAGTTTGGTGTACCCGGTTCAAAGTCTCAAGGACACAAGTGCAGCAGATGTTGCAGAGGAGGGCACAACAAGAGTACCTGCAAAGTACCTATATGATAGACTTATTACATTTCAAAGTGATTTTATGAAACTTTCCAAAGCTTATCAAACGATTTAGTATACTTTACATACTTTTTTAGAAGACTTTACCCATGGAAGTCAACAGGAAATATCATTTTTTTATATTGTTTTCTGTTTTTGTTCACTTCGGAAGACTTTCCGAAAAACGTTATTTATGTTCCTAAATACGTTTTATTTTAAAGAAAGTATCAGTTTTCATCATTTGAATCTTTCTTTATTTCAGTTGAAGCTTTGTTTGCAGCAACACACTTAAAACTCGAACCATCTATGCACAAATAACAAAGTTATATATCATACTAAATACGTTTCATTCACACGAAAGAATCAGTTTTCATCATTTGTTCATTTCGGAAATATTTTCGAAATACGTTATATATCTTCCGAAATGGGCAGTTTTCAGCATTTGTTCATTTCGGAAGTATTTCTGAAATAAGTTATATATCTTCCGAAATACGTTATATATCTTCCGAAATACGTTTCATTCCCAAGAAAGGATCAGTTTTCATCATTTATTCATTTCCGAAGTATTTCTGAAATAAGTTATATATCTTCCTAAATACGTTTCAATAAAGAATCATTTTGAATCATTTGTTATTGAATACTTCATTTTAAAGAAGGGATCAGTTTTCATCATTTGAATCTTTCTTTATTTCAGTTAAAGCTTTGTTTGCAGCAACACACATAAGAACTCGAATCATCTCTGCACAAATAACAAAGTTATATATCATCCTAAATACGTTTCATTCACACGAAAGAATCAGTTTTCATCATCTGTTCATTTCGGAAGTATTTCTGAAATTAGTTATATATGTTCCGAAAGGGTCAGTATTCATCATTTGTTCATTTCGGAAGTATTTCTGAAATACGTTATATATCTTCCGAAATACGTTATATATTTCCAAGAAAGGATCAGTTTTCATCATTTATTCATTTCGGAAGTATTTCCGAAATATGTTATATATCTTCCGAAATACGTTATATATCTTCCGAAATACTTTATTTCATTGTGTAGACAAAACAACAACACATTTGTTCTGATGCTTCATTTACGCACGGAAATCAACAGGAAATATCGTTATATTTTTTGCTAAATGCGTATCATTTTCAAGAAATGATCAGTATTCATCATTTGTTCATTTCAGAAGTCAAGATAATAAAGATGCAGATTGCATAAAACTACAATATTACGAGTACTAACTTAACAATAGAAATTCAAACATAACATAACAAAGTTACAAAGATAGTAGTGGTCCGGACATAAAATAAAAGATGACCAAACATAACATGTAATCATAAAGTAGTTTGAAACTAAAAGAAATGTTCATAACATGACATCATAAAATAAAAGATAGTTATAGATTTGAAGATAATAAAATCGATCATTCTTCCATCTCTTTTGAACATGCTCTCGCTATTGATTCGTATGCCTCCTTATCTTCTCTGTAGAGTTTAGCGATTTCTTCCACAAAATGATCATCATCGCTTATCATCGGTTCCGCCAACATCTCGTGAATCTTCGTGAGAACCTGATTTCACAAAATTTAAAACACTAAACGATAGCATTCTCATTGTATTTCAAAATTAAACGAGATCACACGTCTATAACTTATGAATCACACATATGAGACGTGTGATCTCGCTTAAGTGTCGATTAAATGAGTCTATATCAACATCGACGAGATCACACGTCTATAACACTTAACAACAGATTGAATTGATTTTGAAGTATTTTAGGTAGATGAACCACAATTACAACCTTTTTAAGAGTCGATTAAATGAGTCTATATCAACATCTTCTAGCAAGTTTTTATTTTAACTAGACGTATTTTTTTGATTTGAGCATCGAAAAGTCATGGAAAAAATGTTCTTATATCAAATAATAATAGCTTTGATCCACTATTTCATAGTTTGTCGACCATAAAAGAGTGAACTTTTTTGTTGAAATAGTGAATAAAAATGACAAATGACAAACTTAAAAACAATTTTGAAGACAGGACTATTCTTCAGTTTCTAACTAGTAGTACTAGTTTTTAGCCCGAATAAACCAAACGAATCCAAAAACTTATGAATCACACATATTTCAAATTTCAAGTAATGGGACTCAAAATTCTTACGTGATAGAGGGTATAAGAGGGACTATAGTGATCTCGCTTCAGAATCTTGTGAAAGATATTTCCTTGGTCGCTGATATTAGGGTGAAACATTTTGGTTTTGAAAAACATCTGTAAAACCATATATAAGTAAATCAAACGTTTTAGGATTCTTTGTTAAATATATAAAAATTACATACCTTTGGCGGACTGAAAGGATAATCTGGAGGGTAATGAATTGTCATCTTGAAGGCTCCTCCCTCATACGGAGTGTTTAGATGTCCCATGAGAGTTGCTTCCCAGTGAAATTCGTTGTCACCCACCGGTCCTATATGGAGAGTTGAACAAAACAACATAAGCGACAGATGATACAGAGAAAGGACGAGTGTTTTAAATAGATACCCGCGCTGAAGAGTGTTGAACGTTTGTTCTGGATTTCGTTGTAATCCCTGGTAATCGCCTTTGACGCCATTGTTAAGAAAGGAGGATTATTAAGAGGGGATTTTGGAACAAAAGAGCAAGATACAGATAAAGAGGAGTCTTAATGTTTTATAGCCGAGTTAGATGTCTCATTTTCGTCAAGCAGTTAATTATGAGAATATTGAAAAGCCACAATCTTCTGAATCGTCACGTCATTAAGGAGGAATATTGACCACTTTTCGGTACGTGGCCAATTTTCAGATGACAACTTGACTCATTGCAGAGCTCCCACTATCCTTGAGATTTGTGTAATTTCCTTCAAAATAATATTTTTAACTTTTTCTCTTTAATTTTCTTCATTTCAATAGTTAGAAGAACGTACACAAGTAATTCAAAATAAAAAGACAGGTTGCATTTGGTCAATGTCCTAGAAAATGTACACAACTTATTTCGGAAGTATTTCTGAAATAAGTTATATATCTTCCGAAAGGGCCAGTATCCATCATTTGTTCATTTCGGAAGTATTTCCGAAATACGTTATATATCTTCCGAAATAAGTTATATATCTTCCGAAATACGTTATATATTTCCAAGAAAGGATCAGTTTTCATCATTTATTCATTTCGGAAGTATTTCTGAAATAAGTTATTTATGTTCTGAAAGGGTCAGTATTCATCATTTGGAAATGAAAGAGGAAAATATACACTCAACAGTTTAGAACTGGAATCATCTCTGCACAAATAACAAAGTTATATATCTTCCTAAATACGTTTCATTTCCAAGAAAGAATCAGTTTTCATCATTTGTTCATTTCGGAAGTATTTCCGAAATAAGTTATTTATGTTCCGAAATAAGTTACAAGATGATCCTTTCATTACCAAGGTTTGTACTTTTATTTTCAAGAAAGGATCATTTCATTTCTTTCCTAGATACGTTATATAATATGCAGCCATAATTACA
The DNA here is from genome assembly GCA_030161315.1 of Eutrema japonicum. Taxonomy (NCBI): domain Eukaryota; kingdom Viridiplantae; phylum Streptophyta; class Magnoliopsida; order Brassicales; family Brassicaceae; genus Eutrema; species Eutrema japonicum. Next base: position 20,240,846 of record BSQW01000006.1, on the reverse strand, counting down.
AAATGTATCGTAATTACAAAATGATAGCGTAAGAAGCTTTCATAACACTGACATTTCAGGAAACATTCTTAACATATTAACCACCAGCAATTTCTTCAAAGAGATCGCACGCCAACTTGCTTCTTATGTCGTGTGCATTTGCATCAGCAATATTGGACATGTCTTTAATCCCCATTGAATGGCATTCAAGCATCTTCAACACGAAAAGAGCACAGTTCCTCATCCATAAGGTCCTAGGGATATCTTTTCCTTTTAGTTCTTCAAGCTCATAAGGAACTCGATCCTCATCCATAACAGCTTTGTTTGCAGCAGCACACATAAGAACTGGCAGCATCTCTGCACAAATAACAAAATTATATATCTTCCTAAATAAGTTTTATTTTCTAGAAAGGGTCAGTTTTCATCATTTGTTCATTTCGGAAGTATTTCCGAAATAAGTTATTTATGTTCCGAAATAAGTTATATATGTTCTGAAAGGCTCAGTATTCATTATTTATTCATTTCGGAAGTATTTCCGAAATACGTTATATATGTTCCGAAATACGTTTCAATAAAGGATCATTTTGAATCATTTGTTAATTTAGGAAAATGAATTGATATAAAGTAGAGTTATACCTGCAAATTGTGTCACATGATCAAGAACAATATCCGTTTCCTCGGTCGGATGCCCACACATTGCTATCGTGACTTTGCGCTTCTTCAGATTTATTGCCATCCCTATCCAATGGCTGCTCTTGAAAGTCATGCCATAGATAACATCAACATCGGTTCCCCATATTTTATTTGGATGCATCTTCCCACTCGGGACTAGAACAATATCGTCTGTAAAGCCATGATTTTTTTGATCCTTTTTAGCTTTTTTGAAGCTTTCATAGCTTGATGACAGTATCTCAAAGAATTCTTGGTTGATGAATGTAGCTCTTGGGAGATGGTTGTTGTGGAAGTATGCAGCATAGTTATTATTTCTCTTTGCCAACATTGATAGTGTTGCTGAAATGTGCTGATACAGGCATTTTGATATTTTAGGAAAGAGTCAAACGCATTTACGAATGCCTTCGTAAAACCAGTTTTTAAAGTAATTACCTCATCTGTCATAGGAATTTCCGGATTCTCTAGTCTAGTAAACCATGATGTTGATACAGACTTTCCATCAATCATGATTCTGCATTTATTAGTTGAAACCAGTTAGTAACACCTAAGAATTTCTTATTATCGATGTATAAGTTTTAAAGATGTACCAACCTTTGTCCTTTCTTGTTCATCCAATCAAACAATCTTGTAATCTTTTTCATATCAGGTGTGAGGAAAGGATCTAAAACTGGATTTACCACCGGAGTTATCTTTAACGCCGGGTTTTTTGGAGCACGGTACGGAGTCTTGCTAGCGTTAGATACTTTGACTTCGCGAGCTGTCCGTCTTAAGAAAACGTTCTCAGGCTGATTTGAAGTTTCTTTCTTCAACCTTTTCTTAGCATTTTCCACAGCGTCATCCTCTTTCTTGGATTCAGCTTGTTTTCTTTTTGTAACACCAGCATTCTTCTTTGATGCTTCCACCTCATGTGCCTTATCACATTTCTGGTAGATAAGAACCTGTGGTTGCCAGCGTCCTTTCTCACACTTAGAAATTACTTCATTCCAGCCATTGATCACCTGAAGATATTACATTAAATGAGTGGAAATAGTGTATATGACTTCAAAGTCAAAAGTGTATTTCAAATAGTCTTATTACCTTCACATTTTTGTCATCGTACATGACCCACTGATCGCGTAACCCGTGGCCATGTCTATATGCAAAGCATTGATAATGCTTTCCATAATAACAAACCTGGATTTGCAGAGAAATAGCAAAAAGATCAATGTCCAGACGGAAAACACAAATTAAGTTTGAAAACATGTAGTCTGGTTCACCTTCTGTGTTTGTGTTTCCTAAAATTTGTAAAATCATAAATTGAGTTTCAGTGAGATCCATCTTTTGGGTAACCGAATTTTTTGAACACTATTCTGAATAATGGATCAGACAATTTTACCCATCCCCTATGAACCAATATATACTCAATGTTGAATTGGAAGATTTCTAGTGTATGCTTAATGAGGACAGAGACTTTTCCATTCTTAATAATCGTATTTACAGATCCTCTATGCCAGCAGCCTCTGTGACACACAAGAACTTCTTGATTTATAGATAAATCTTCCAAACTTACATGATGACCCCGATAATCATTTGGATATGGTGGTGTATCCAAAGACGATCCGATCTGAGTCAGATCTTCTGCAATAGGCTGGATATACATTTCATACAGGGTTTAGGAAGACTTTTTTTACCTAAATGTTTAAAATTCAAGTAATAAAAACAAAGTTATATATCTTCCTAAATACGTTTCATTCCCAAGAAAGAATCAGTTTTCATCATTTGTTCATTTCGGAAGTATTTCTGAAATTAGTTATATATGTTCCGGAAGGGTCAGTATTCATCATTTGTTCATTTCGGAAGTATTTCTGAAATACGTTATATATCTTCCGAAATACGTTTCATTCCCAAGAAAGGATCAGTTTTCATCATTTATTTATTTCGGAAGTATTTCCGAAATATGTTATATATCTTCCGAAATACGTTTCATTCCCAAGAAAGGATCAGTTTTCATCATTTATTTATTTCGGAAGTATTTCCGAAATACGTTATATATCTTCCGAAATACGTTTCATTCCCAAGAAAGGATCAGTTTTCATCATTTATTCATTTCGGAAGTATTTCAGAGAGTTTGAAACGAAACGAAAACTTCAGAACATTACCTGGTCATTCGTATTGTCCCCAGGCTGGCTACAGATATTTATCTGATCCAAACCATCTGTTTGTGAGAAATTGCCTTCATCATTTGTTTTTTCTTGACGTGTAGTAGGATTCTCGTTTATTCCCAGAACTTCCTCTATTGTTGTCAAGCGACTATTGATCATACTGAACCCATCTTCATATGTCTGGAAGAGCTTGGCCAGCTTCGATACGAAAGACTCTTTTGAATCAGATAGTCCATCTCTATTCGCGTTCATTGTGTTCCAACAAGATAGAGTCTTCCAGTCAAAGCCAATTAGATGTTGTGATGAACTAACAGGTTGTTGCTTGATTGTTCTTTAATGAAGGTTAACAATCCTGCAAGACATTTGGGTCTAATCAATAAAAACCAGTTTCGAAACCAATATTAGACTAAATCAAAACAAGTGATTTAAGAACACAAAACCATCCATGAGTTTCTTCTTACTCTTTTAAGATTCAAGACATCCTGAAACATCACGAAACCCCAAATTGTTGACATCCCAAAACCCCAAATTTCTAATCGAATTTAATTTTGAATCGATTAGAAATCAGACACTTAACATGCGATTAGGAAACAAAATCGAAGCTAGACAAAGATGAACGAAATCTATAAATCGAGTTTGGGCTAGTTATCGTAATGCGAGTTACAGTAACTGGTCGAGTAAGGTCTCGAGGAAGAGGATTTTAGATTTTTGATCGAAGAAGATAAAATACCTCGATTTTGGGCTATGAGAAGCTTCGAGATCAGAGAATGGCGTCGGGAAAGCTTCGAGATCAGAGAATGGAGTCGGGAAAGCTTCGAGATCAGGGAATGATAGCTCCGGGAACAATTTGTCGGCGAGATGAAGATGAGAAAGTTTTTCCGACGATATGAAGAATGGTGTCGCGAATAATCAAATCTGTGTTCAAGGTTAAATGAGTCTTTTTCCTTTAATGAATGCTAATTTTGTGACTTTCACCCTTGGGTGCTAAATTATTGAACATTAAGTTTTTTGGTGCTATTTTGTAGAATTGCCCTTCGAAAAATTATCGTAAAGATCCGTTTTGATATGTTATTTGCTTCAATCTGATTCAAAAAGTTCGGATAATTATAAATTTATGGAGCAATGAAAGTATTGAGTTTTTGATCTTCTTTTTTTTTTTTTGACAATATGCAAGTATTTAAATTTAATATCAGTTAAATAGAGCACAAATCATAAAAATACTACTACAATTTAAAATTCTGGATATCCATTCTGTTCAGATATATGGAGATACATTCAGAATATATGTGTATGTTTTATATTAGATAAGCCGACATATATAAAGTGTAATAGATTCTAATCCGCGCATTCGTGCGAGATAAATTTTTTTGTAGACTACATTTTGAAATCTACAAAAAATGAAATGAGAAATAAGATATAATATAAGTGTTATTGATTTAAATATGTTGAATTTGTAACTTTTAAGTTTTTAGTAAGATGATAATATTTTGTTGATTTGTTGTGCAATATGTGTTTTGATGTTTATACCATATTTCTAAATGTGCTATGCGAAATCTAGATTCTAATTCGTGTTGTGTGCGGTGCAATAATTTTTATACATTTTTGTGAAATTTATAATGAGCAAACACTAACGAAAATGGTTTGATTTAAATTTTAATAAAAAATTTCATGATTATGTGATTTCTGTAACCTTATCTTACAATAAAAAAAATTGTTATAAAAGTTATATGATATTATCATATGCAGGCCTGGCTCTGACCCATGGCAACATAGAGATTTGCCCAGGGTCCAAAATGTTGGCACAAAAAACTATATAAAAAAAATATTTGAAAAAGGGCCCAAATTTTTTTTTTTGCATAAGGCTCATATATAAGTAGAGGCGGCATTGATCATATGTTGTATATATATTAGTAGAATATGAGTATGAGTTAGATAAGTATATATATCGATGTAAACTTTGTTATTATGTGAATTGAGATTACCACACAACCAATTGTTTTATTATTTTATTAAAATCAAATTTCAAAAATGATATATTTATGAATGTTAAAAAGGGCTAACCCGTCTTTTTAATTTGTTTCGAATCAGTCTGCTATCTTGCATGTTTTGACAAACCGACCCACAAAGGACCGCAATTATAAAAACATAACCCTAACCCGCTCAATATAAATAAGATTTATATCGTTTGATATAATTATAGTTCAATTAAATAACCATATTAAACCAAACATAAAATTTTAAATTTAGATGTCACTTAAATTTTCAAATTCGGATTAAAATTTCTCCGCTTAGGTACCAAGGCAACCACTTACAAACATAAAATTTACATTTAATCTCTACAATAATGGATTTATGTAATCAATTAAATATAGATTAAATATTATTTATAAATATTATAATTAATTAGAATATTCATATCTAACAATAAATATATCATGTAGATTATTTATTAAAAAAAGATATGTTTGGCAATGGGTATAATTATCCAGATAAATTATAGGTTTATATGGATTTTTTTTTTCTGTTTGGACACAAAAAAATTTCATGTTTTAATAGTATAGATTTTTGTTTTTTGACAGAGTTTAAGAGATTTTATTTATCAGTTTAATTACAAAACTATTAATACTTTTCAAAAAATTCAGAACTAAAAACATAAAAGTAAATTTCAACATCAATATTGAAATTTATACTTTTACTTTTATTTTTCATAATGTTTTGAAGTTTTTTTTTTTAATTATTATCTAGAACGGATCGAATATTCAAATTTTAACTAATACCTAACTAATTTGTAAATATAATATGTCTATTTGGAAGAGAAAAAAACAAATTATACCGAATCACAGGTATCTTAAATCCATTCTGCACCTAGCCATACGTTTCGCAGTTAAAATATATTTAAAAAAAAAACAATAAATAAAGAAAGAAAAAAAGAAAGAGAAACTAATATTTGAATGAAGAATTTAGCAAAAAAAAATATTTGAATGAAGAATAATGTGAAATCTGCTAGTGTGACTGACTAAGTCAGTGGTCAATAGTCGGTGCATGGAAAATATGACACATTACGTTACGTTCTTACCTGTTTGATCTTTTCTCTTGAGATATCAGTCTGTCCATATTCCTCCCACTACTACTATAATCTTCTTTTCTTTTTTAAAAAGAAAAAGAAAAAGAAAAATGAGAAACACCAAACTCCAACTCACGATTTGAAACACCATGCATATCTGTTTTTCCAGCAAATTCGATGTTCTATAATCTATATATCACCTTAAGGATATGTAGATACTTGTGGTAGAATTTTCTTCTACTTACGAATGTAAAACTATTAATTCTACTAACTTAAAACCATTGGATAATGAATGGATTGATACATATTTTTTATATACTATTTAAAATTCTGCGTGTATGAGATAAGCGATCGTAGACGTTTAATCCGGTGTTGTTGACTAGCCAAGAAGATCTCCACTATCATTGTAGCACAAATGGATGTTCACACTTTTCTTCAACTTTCTTTTGTTTTTGAGCACTTCAATGTTATCAAGCATGTGTTTGGAGCATTTGAGTTTATAAATTTTTGGAAAGCCGATTTTTTTTACACATCTATTGGTTTAGTAAAGTGAGATCAAAATCCCATTTCCTAAATTAGTGCACAACTAATTTTTTTTTTGCTTCTAGCCTTTCGAAAATCCTAAACGCCGGTCTTTTTCGAAATATAAACATATATTTTCCCTTTTTAATCGAAACAAAGGGTTTATGAACCTAATTTTATATTGTCACAAGATAAATATGACCCCTAACTCTAGAATAAGCATTTTTTAAATGACCCATCTCATGACCTAGTTTTGAAAATCCTAAAGTCGCATTCTTTTAGATATAAACGTTTCTTCTATTTCTCCGATCTTCAATCCTAAGCCACATTCTTCTCCTTCTTGGCCGCCGCTCCCAATATCTGAAAGGTTTTATCAAATGACATAAATTTTGGAAAAAAACTTTAAGATTTTTAAAAATGAAAAGTTACAAAGTTTTTTAGGGGGGAAGAACAATAGTTTATTTGATTTTGTAACATATGCATATGAATGGTCAGATATGAATAACGAACATGGATCATATCCGATCTATCCGAGCATATGTTTGGAGCATTTGAGTTTATAAATTTTTTAAAAAACAATTTTTTCACATATTTATTGGTTTATATGGTTTAGTAAAATGACGAATGATCAAAATCTCATGTTCTTGATTCTAGCTTTTTAAATCTCAAGGCGGACTCTAAACACTAATTATCACAGTGCAAACAAGATTTTGACATTAAACATGTTATTACAATTACTTATAAAAATAAAATTAGGAGACAACAAAAAATGGTACTATGTTTTATTTTCACTTTCCCTTCCTCTCCCAAGAACAATCTTAGATTGCGAAATGGTGGATAGCGATATGGAAGATTCTTACCAAAATAAATTTCATCTACATAATTTATTTTTTAAGTGGACTATTTGAAAGCCCGAAATTGGACATTTTGCTGCTTTGTAATCAGTATTTTCTAACAGACCAAAAATATTACCCTAAAATATAATGTAAATGATTGTAGTCCTGACCAGGACTTTTTTTTTTTTTTCGTCTGAGTATTTCATATTAATAGAGGTGTTAAAACCAAAGTTTCACAAGAAGGATCACAGCAAATCACATTTAAAAAAAACAGAGAAACTACATAGACTCAACAACTCTTTCCGCTTCAAAAAGATCGTGTAACCAAGCCGAAGTATTTGCCGCTACATATAATTGTCTTCGATCCTCAACCGTGACACTACGAGCAATAAGAGAAGCAGCCATGTTTGCTTCCGGTCCTGACCAGGACTTATTTATATCTATAATTGGTTGAATTGTCGCCAAACGTTGTCATAATGATTTCTTAGTAAAGAGATACGCTTTTAAATTGTCATTTTATAATTTTCAACCATATTAGTTTCTTTTCTCAAAATTTAAATTAGAATATTTAAATATTAGCCAAAATCTCAAACAAACTTTCCTGTTCGATTCAGATATCCTCTTTATATTTGAATATATAAATCTATTGTTTATTGCAATCAATCCAAAAACTAATTAAGTAGTGATTGTGGGCAATTTATAAAAGATATTAATAAAATGAAGATCCAAACAAAAGAGACAGGCATGTGAAGATGGATCCAATGCCAACCTCTCTACCTCACTATCATTACCATTTCCACAAACTTAAAGAGTACACACGTCACCTTTTCCTAAATCAACAAAACAAACAGCAAATAATATTTAAGAAACCCAAAACCCTAGACGTTACTTGGGTGACAAGAAACATGAAAGAATTGTGAAGTGACTAGTGAAGAAAGAAGAGGAACACACAAAATATACAGAAGAAAAAAAAGAAGCAAATCTGGGTTTTTGAGGAATTCTCATTTCATCGTCCATCTACGGAAGTGAAAGACTCGGCGAATCCGTAAGGTCTGGTGGGAATACTCATCTGCGTGTTGTCCAAGCTAGGTAAAAGGGATGAAGTAGAAGATTCAAGATCACTTCTTCCTTCATAAGCTTGCCATTTCTTAAGAGCTTGAGGCAAAGACATGTCGAGATCGATACCGTATATGTCCTCTGGATTCTGATCCGACGGTTTCCATAGCTCGACTAGTGACGACAGAATGTTGACTGCGTGTCCCATGTCTGGTATTTGGTAAGGCTCGCGGGCGCAGCAATGGCCTGCTAGCTCAGCAACCGTGTGAACGCTGGCTAGGGTTTCTTCGTCGAGGTCTATTGTCGGGTCGATCGCTTTCTTGAATGATGATTCTTTGTTGATGAACATCCGTTTAAACCAGGAGACTAAGTGAATGCTCTCTTCTGGTTGCGATTCGTCTAGAGATTTTCTTCCTGTTATGAGTTCCATTACAATTACCCCGAAGCTGTACACATCGACTTTCGTGGTCACTCGACCCGTAACTGCAAGGAATAGATCACAATTATTATCAAGAACTAATCTTTACTCAAACTGAATGGGCTAATTAAGTAAGTTCAGTATAAATTTCTCTAAACCGAAACGAACAGAAACAAAAATTCCAATGCAACTAATGAACTAACCTGCATTTCACATAAAGAAACAATCTTTAACCAATAAAAATGAGACATAAATGGATGGTCTAACTATGTAACTAACCTGCATATTCCGGTGCCAAGTAACCAAATGTTCCAGCAATTCTGGTCTCAATCGATCCTTTCCCTTCAGGGGCGAGGCGAACAAGTCCAAAGTCTGCAACTTTCGCCCTCATATCATCGCCAAGAAGAATGTTTGAAGGCTTAAGATCTCTGTGAATGAAGCTCTGATGAGCTAATCCATGGAGATACTCCACACCTCTCGCAACATCCAAGGCTAAAGTCAACCTCTGTTTCCACAACAGGGGCTTAAGCCCTTCCTCTGACCATTCAAACAAATGCCTACTCAACGTCCCTTGAGGCATATACTCATAGACAAGAAGCTTCTCATTTCCGTCCAAGCAATAACCAAGAAGCGTAACCAAATGGCGATGCCTAACCTTTGTTAAAACTGCAATCTCGGATTTGAATTCCGCAAAACCTTTACCAGCAATCACTCCATTCTCCATTCTCTTAACTGCGATCTTGGTTCCATCGTGCAATTCGCCTTTATACACAACCCCGAAACCACCTCGTCCCAAAATGTTATCTTCACTGAAGTTGTTAGTCACAGAACGAAGCACTTGGATTGAGATCAGCATGTTTCCTGCTTCCACCATTTGGATATTATCTCCTGCCTCGCTCGTACCAGGAAGCGTGTAGGTTTCGCTTATGCCTCCAACGCTTACGCTTGAACCCGCAACTGTGATTTTAACGCTTTCATTGTCAGAGCCTGAGTGTCTCGGATGTACCACAACCGCGTTTGAGCTCTCGCCTCTTGTGAATCGCTTTTGCCTCTTTTTGTACCAGCAGAAAACTAAAAAACCGATTAAGAAGATCGATAATAGACCTCCGAGCACCGAACCAATGATGATTCCTATAAAACTCGAAGACTTTATTCCTCTCCCATCCCTATCAGCTTTGATCCCTGATCCTGTACCATCTGAAGGTGAAGAAGAACCAGGAGGAGATAAAGAGCTTTTATTCTTTCCAATGTCGGGATTGCCATTAGTATTCACAATCACATTGCTTTTGAAAGCCGGGATCTTCCCATGAAGCTGGTTACTCGAAACATCGAGTGTTTTGAGATTAGGTAACGTTGTAAGCTCTTGAGGAATCGTACCCGTAAGATTGTTTATTCCAAGAACGATTCTTTGAAGCGATTTGATGGATCCAAACTCGGGAGAAATCGTCCCGGTTACACCCATTTTCTCAAGATTAATAACCGTGATGTTCCCATTGCTACAAGTGATACCAATCCAATTCGTGCAAGGATCATTACCTTTCCAACTCTCTGCGAGCCTCAGCGGATAATCCATGGAGCTAACAATCAAGAGCAAAGATTTCACTCTAGTATCACACTCACCAGGAGAAGGCAAGCAAAAGCTATTGGAATCTTTAACCAAATCAACCGAAACCGAGCTCTTAAACTCAGGAACTGGTCCTTGAAGATGATTTTTCGTCAAGTTCACAGCTTTCAGTGACTCAAGACTGATCAAAGACGCAGGAACCGGACCCGTAAACGAGTTATCCCTCAAACTCAATCTCTCGAGCTCTTTAAGACCCGAAAAATCAGGCAAAGAACCCGAAAACGCATTGGAATGAAGCCAAACCTCTCTTAAACCGGTCATGTTCTGAAGAACATCGATTGAACCGGTTAGATTCTGACCATTGAGCCACAATGACTGAATCTGCGAGCCAGACAACCCCAACGGCAATTCACCTTCCAAGTCGTTGAAAGCCAAATGCAAGATCGACAAACCGGGAAACTCATCCGGTCCGAGAAAACCGGGTAATTTACCGGAGACATTAGCTGAATTCGCCGAAAAATTCTGAAGAGCAGAAGCGTTTCTCAAACTCTCTGGAATCTCCCAAGATTCAAAAGGGTTGTTATCGATTTCTACAGACTGTAACGAGGATAAACCTTGGAAGATATCATTAGGGATTGATTCGAAATGATTGTTACTAAGCATCAAGACTTGTAATGAAGATAAGCCACTTAAAGAAGGAACAGGACCAGAGATGTTGTTCCACTGAAGCTCAAGCCTTTCGAGCTCTGTTAAGAAACGGAGATCAGGAGAGAGTGTACCTTGAAGACCCGAATGCCCGATTTGGATCCGGGTGACCCGTTTGGAGCCTGTACACACGACGTGAGTCCATTTACACGGGTCCGGGTCGGACCATCCGAAAGAAGAAGGTGGGTTTAGGCTTTTCTTAAGTGCAAGCATCGCTGAGACGTCTCCATCTGAATCAGCTTCAGAAAACTCCAGAATCAGAAGAAGAAGAAACGAAAACTTAAGAAAGGCTCTTCTTTTCTTCATATCTTTAGAGAGTGAGAGAAAAGAGAGAGAGAGTGTGATGAAAAAGGTTGAAGCTTTGGTTATAATTGTGGAGAAATGAAAGTGGAAATGGGAAGATGGGCCATTGAGAGAGAAGAAGAAGAAGAGGAAACTCTGAAGCAGAAGCCAAGGAGGCTGCACATGGGATGTCTGCCCCACTAAGCCAATGACAGTTTGGTAACAGATTAGATACATCAATTTTTTTGTTTTTCTCTTTTTATCTTATTTTTATTAAGAATTTTGAATTATCATAGTATTTGAGATAACGTTATTCGAAATAAAGAGGTAATGGTTCAAATATTGACTTACGTAGTTGTAGTTGTAGTTGTAGTTGGTTGATGTCAATTGCTTCACACAAAAGATATGGAGAACTAGAAAGGCAAATATATATACATATATATTTATCTTTTTATATAATTATACACTATATATCTTTTTCATATTGGTAATTTTTTTAAAAAAATTTAGTTTTAAATGAGTTGTTATAAACTATAATATATGCATTGATAAACTATTTTGATACTTATTAGCAAAAATAATTGAATAACGTAATAACAAAATTATAAACAAGTAGAAATTTGATATTATGCGATATTTTTATAAATATCATGTTTTTATGATGTGTTTTAAACAATAGATAGTCTTCAATAATCTCAAAATTAGTTTTTTGGTTTGGTCTACTATTCATCAATAATGTTGCCAAAGGAAATGACAATTTGGTCCCTATGCAAATCTTTTTGACAATAACATGCGTTGCATTCTCATCCATAAACGGTTAATTGTTATCCGCATATTTGTTATTTTAATATATGTATTATCGTGATACGTATATTATCCAATAACAATAACATGGTTATTTGTGATTACGAACATTTAAGCCAAATCTATATGTTTTTAGTTTTGGGTTCATAGTTTAGGTAATAAGGTTTCGGGGTTTAGGGTTTATTTTTTAAGGTTTCGGGTTTTTGGTTATGGGATTAGGGTTTAGATGAACATGATAATTTATTACTCCATCCGTTTCATATTAGTTGTCGTTCTAGATTATTTTACGTAAATTACAAAAAAAATTCAATTTTCTGTTTTATTCGTCATTAATGTATTATATACTATTATCACATTAATTAATAAGCTAAAGGAGTATGAATAAAAGTAGAAATATTATCAAACATTTGCATTGAAATTCTAAAACGACAACTAATATGAAACAAAATTTAAGGTCTAAAACGATAACTAATATGAAACAGAATGAGTATATGATAACTGGGTTAACATGACAATTTCATATTCCGTATTGATTATCGAGATATTACAAGTATCAGATATTATTGTTATCACGTTATATGTATCAGATATTATTGTTAGCACAATACCATTCTATAGTTATCGGATAACCATACATTTATCGAGATATCATATTAGTTAGTATGTTAGTCAAATAGTTATCCACTAACACAACAAACGGTTTTACGTTTTTCGGTAGTGAATAGTGTTAATGACATTTTGTATAATCTATATATATAAAGTTAGCTTTTCTCTCTTCTCACCTCATTGTCCACATGTCAAGTTTAATTGGTTTTTTTTAACATCATTTTAATTGATTTTTGTTTGTAACAATTGATTTTAATTACATAATTAAGATCATTACTGAATAAATTTTCTGTATACATATAAAACAAAGAGCATAATAATAATTACAGAATTAGTTTTAACAAAAAATAAAATTCATTGATATCCACCACATTTTTTTAAAATTTATCATAAAATAATTTATGTTGGTAAATGTGGTAAAGTATATAATATAAAGTAAAAATTGATTTGTTTTGTGATTAATTTTATATTTAATAATTAAAAATATATAAATGTCAAACAACAAAATTAAAAGATATAAGTATGTGAAATAAAAATCTCTATTTATAAAAAGAAAATCAAGTTATACTTACATGCAACAATTCAAGACAAAGACTTCATAATGAAGAACATCGAAATCATAAACACTATCGGACTAGCAAAGCACCAAACTCGAGCGTTTCGATCATAATTTGATCACTCCCGTCTATTATCAATGTTCATTCTACGAATACTAGGACACTCTACACTCATGCCAACCGCCAAATATACCGTCAAATATACTGCTACGTCAGTGTACAGTCGATTTTATATTCTTCAGTGGGTTCGGTACAAGCATGTTATGTTTAATGCCAAGACAAGGAATTTTATAGTTACCTTGATTATCCAAAAAGTGCTTAATTACCAGTAACTAGAGTGTCGTATCAGCTAATTTAATGACCTATTAATTTGGTTTACTTTATTTTATTTTTATTTACAAATATTTTAGCTAAAAATTTGTATTCTTAAAAAAATTAATATATTATTTTTTTGGTAAATTAAAGAAATATATATCATTTTCACACTTTAATCAGCATCTTTTACTTACACAAAATACGAAACATATGATTTGTGTCTTAATCTATTGTAGTTCTTTAATTTTTCAATATATTTCAAATGGAGAGTACGGTAGTACGAAAATAATTAAGTAATTTAATATGAACATGTCCACTCTGCGTCATATGTTCAAGATAAATCGGGAAGTTATACTCAGAAACGTAATTTAGAAACATATTCTATATGGACTTCAACAAATATGTCTTACATGAAACAAAAAAAAAAACAAAAAAATTATGCAACAAAAATTTTAAAATGTTAATATATTCCCTTTAAAAATCCCAACTAATTGCATAAAAATGTTAGCCAAAATAAAAAATGGTAAAAATGTTTACCATCCACTAAACAAACATATAAATGATCATATATTTCAGAAATCAAAAATAGAAACAACAAAAAATAAACAAACACATATTTCTTAAGCTCACATAGAGAATTCAATTAACTATGACACTCAGGAAAAAAAAATAACATTAAATAATAAAAATAGTTTAGAAACGGGTTACCACACATAATTTACACAAACTCCAATTGATATAAATTTTTTAAAAAAACGCATTCACTAGAGACTCCTAATGTTTTCTACTAAGCAAATATCAAACAATTTACTAAGCAAACACAAAACAATCAACTTTAAGAAAAAAAATTAATTGCATAAATTGACAACGAACGAAAAAAAGGAAAAAATGTACAATCACTTTTTTATTTTATTTTTAAAAACTATTGAAAATAAGATCTATAACAAACAAAGACAAAGCATTAAACTACAGAACAAAAAAAACAAATTAATTTATAAAAAAGAGAAAAAATAGTTAACACGCCCGCGTGTAGCGTGGATCACACTCTAGTTATCTAAAATATTAAAGATATTTTTGGGTTAATTTTGTTCTCTCTTTCCTAATACCTTAGTTTAAGTTATCCATAAATAGAAAATGAATTTTGAGTTTATTGAAGACTATCTATTAAATTCACCTAACATAATATTTTGTTTCAAGTTCAAAGAGTTTTTTCATTTTCTATTCGACGTTGTTTGAACTTTACTCACTTTTTATGTTCTATATACTTTGTACACAAACATTTATTTGATTGAGTAATAAATTTAACATTTCAGTCATAAAAAATATGTTATTTTATTTGGTGATACACCATTTCATATGATATTATTTTATTTGATTAAAATGCGCAGAAAAAATAAACTTTTTTACGATTTGGCTATCATATCATTATAAAAATTAAAAAAATGCTGCAAAAATTAGATTGTGTACCTAATTAACCTTTGGTAAAATATATATTAGTTTTTGTCAAGTTTTTATAAACTAAGTAGACATTGTTGTAACTTGTAAGTCCTTAATTTGGACTTTAATCAAGAAATTCCCTAAAGAAGTATAATCCCTGTGGCTGTTACCAAGTCTGAACTCTTTTGTCCCCAAATACGTAAATGAAAAAAGTTAATGTCTTGGAAAGATAACATAAACTAATTAATTATATTTTTTCCTTGTTTTAGCGACATTTATTTAGTTTTTTAATACTATATTCTGTAGTTTACCAAAACAATAACTAAACATTTTATTTAGAGATCACACATCGAGGGTCTAGGCTGTCAGTGGCATAAGGTTTGAAAAAGTTGTGAAAAAGATTGGCAAATTATTCGTATATAACACACGAAAAGCATTACTATATGTAAAACTATTTTTCTTTCAAAAAGTGATAATGTAGTATCTCGAGTTCTCGACTAACGAGCGGCAAGAAAGATTGGTACAAACAAATAATGAAATTATTATTATATACGTAACGAATATATGTGGTTACAATTAAAATGATTTTAAAAAAAAAAAATCGATGTGCCTGTATTTAGCAAAATGCTACATATATCTTTCGTTGCTGTCTCATGAATCATGATCTAAAAGTCCTTTTATCCTTTATTTTTACTAATATATTATTATAAATACTTTCTATGGGAGAGCCAACTTTTTCTATGTGTTTAGGAAAAAACCAGATGAAGATGATTCCCCATGCACATGGCTCTCTGCAGATCTACTAGAAAAGAAATAAACTTTTTATCAATTCTAAGTTCTAACTATAAAATTTTCATTTAATAGAACAATGCTTTTTTGTTTTTGTTTTGAAGGTTGGATAATAATTGTGTTTGTAATAAATTTGGGAATGATGATGATATGGTAGTAAGTGAGACCTGTCAAAATATTGATCCGACTAAATGAATAATTCAACTTTTGCAAATGAGTGCAATACTTTATTTGATTACTTTATTGAAACAAAAAATAATTAATCACTGGTTGGGGAATATTAAAAGAGTATTTGCCAAGAATTCGTACCCGAAAAAAATGTATTGCTTAGCAAAAACCTAAATTTGTGTGCAATCAAAGCGCAAAGACTCGGAGTAACTCCATCATTAATCTATCTTGCTATAGCTGGCCCTGGAAAATTAGGGCCCCAAGCCCAACAAAAATTTAAGGTTCATAGTTAATATAAGAAGAAAAATAAAACTGTTTTGTAGGGAGGATACACACTTACAAAGTCTCCAAACCCATGCTTGATTTGCTTTGATTTAAGGCCGGCTCTGCTTGCTATACATGTATAGAAATATGCGAGTGTTAATCATAAAATATGTCAAAACAAAATTCAAACATAAAAAGATCATGTAAAAATGTAGTCCAATCCAAATGTTATTAACTATCGATGATTGATGTATATACGAAAAGATCTTGAAAGTGGCATAATAACGGTCGAATTTAGGGTTGTACACTACCAGAAATTCATTTGTTATGTAATGAATCAAGTGATGTGTGTCAGAAATGATAAATTCTCCAAACTTTATTTTATAGCAGAAAATAGAGTGGGATTGGAAATACTTTTAGCCTTATATAATGAAAAACAAAATTGTGTTGTTTTATGTTGTCCAATCTCAAATGACATGTTATAAATGACTTTTAAAATAAATGAATACAATACCCAATTTATCCAAAAAAACGCCTACAAATAGTTAGGACGAAACTAATTGGACCAACATAATGACTTTTGACCTCGTAATCTATTAAGCATTTTTTATCAAAAAAAAACAAAAAATAATCTATTAAGCATTTGTATCAAGTGCAGAAGCATATTCGTTAAACAGAAGTGGGCTTCGGATAAAAATATTCAAATAAAATAAGCAATGCTAATAGAGTAATGGGCCAGTAACGAGGAGATATAAACAATTATGCAAGAACGAATATGGGTTTCGTTATCTTCTTATTCTCTCAGCAACGAAATTCAAAAAGGATAATAAAAAGAGAAATTGATCAAAATAGCACATTTTGAAAACTTTCTGACCAAACTAACACCCTAATAAAAAAGCCCCATTTTTAGCATTCATTAAAGACCCAAAAGACCATTTTATCCTTAGTTTACTTGCATTTATTATTAAAATAAAATACAAAAGAAATTTACCCAAAATTTTTTCTTTCTCTCCCGATCTAAGATCTGGGAATTTAGCGATCTCATCAATCATCGTTGATCATCTATTTTGCGATCTCATCAATCATCACCGATCATCTCTCGATCATCATCAATCATCATCTATTTCAGGCACGACTCAAAGAATCACTTCACCATCGCCGTCGTCATCATCTTCTTCTCCGATGGCTGAAACGAACGAGATTCTCGTGAAGCAGATTCGTGTCTATCAGAACGAGAACGTGTGATTCGGCTCTTTTCAACAATGGTTAGTCACTTTTATCATCTCAGTTTCTCTCGCTACGAGCTTCTCAGGTTTTTCGATCCCTTCTTTTCAGCTTGCGTGAAAATCCTTTCTTGTCGTTTGAAATTGATTCTTCTCGCTGTTGTTCGGATGAATCGTTGGATGATTCATATGCTTATTGTTAGAATTTGTTCCGATTGGTGTGGAATTGGCTGCCCTTGATGTCTTTGGTGATGGACGTTTTCTTAGTTTCCTTGATTTGACTTGCGAGGGGAATTTTGTTCTGATTCGTATGCTTAAGCTCCTCATTATTGTTTTCTATGCCTCCAGTCTTTTTCCCTTTTAATGAATGCTAATTTTGGGATTTTCACCCTTGGGTGCTAAATTATTGAACTTTAAGTTTTTTGGTGCTATTTTATAGAATTGCCCTAATAAAAAAGGCATAGAGAATTCCAAAAATACAACGACCATGTGTTTGGCATGACGGTCTTTTAAACAGAATTGAATGAATCATTTAATGATTAAAAGTGGAGGGTTTTCAAAAAAATCGTGTGTCTATAATTTTTCTTTGAATTTGGTGCTGGAAAATTGTATGAACTTGTTTGTCCTTAAAACTAAGCTAAATTTTGTTCTCCGGAGATTTCGGGTAGTTCAGATAAAGATATCCGATCCGAACCAAATTTCGAATATATTTTGGATCCAAACAGTTTTTCAATCTATTATTCAAAATGGCTAAAACCTTAACCGAACCGATTTTTTTTTATTCTAATATAATTCTTATTCCCCTATACCCAAACTATTAGAAAAAATCAAACCGAACCAAATCGAATACTCAAATGTCCATGCCTATTTATATATCTAACCCCAACATATACTTACATTTAACATATTAGCTCAACATGTTTAGAATTATGTCAGAACGGCATAAAATCAACGCCAAAATCATTTGGGAAATAAACAGACCCCATAATAATAAGACCAAGACATAAAACACAAAGATTATTCTAATATCGTTTATGTGACATTATTTGAGTTTAAAACAAGTAAAATAAATATTGTTAAAAAAAAGAAAAAGAATTCAATAGAATAATAATGAAAAATCTTATTTTTAACCATTACAATATAAATCACTAACACTTTAAATTTTGAGGAAATTTTACTGGCAATATAACTATTAAACTAGTGAAACTCATATATAAAATCATTTTTGATTTTTAGTTTTTTTTTAAAATAAATTAAATTTAAGTAATTTTTTTAAAATATATATATATATTTTGTCCCTTGGAAATATTTTCCTCGGAAATTCGTCGAAATATTTCCCTCGAAAATTCGTCGGGAATATTTTCCATCGACATTTTCCTTCGGAATTTGGTCAGGAAATTTGCCGACGGTTTTCCGAGGGAATATCCGGATCGATGTTTGTCCCTCGAAAATCCGTCGGGCATTTTGTCCCTCGGGACCCTCAAAAATTCTGAGAAATTTCCGACGGATTTCTATTCCCGACAAGATAGTCCTATCGACCCAAATTAACCCATCAGAAATAGACATTCCCAACCGATTTTCGACAAATCCGGTCGTTAGGAATAACCGGTTTTCTTATAGTGTAATGTTTGCTAGTGATACCATAATCTATCATTGAATCATTTCTCCATGCGAATACCAAATTTTATAATATGGCATAAACCCTCTCTTAAATAGGTGACCCTTTATTTTAGATATAGAGGCAAATCTATGATTTCGACATTTAGGACTGTGGGCGTATAAATTCTGGCCGAGTAAAAAGAGGCCCATTAAATAAAAGGTAAAAGGACGGAAAAGTGAAAGACAAATGAGAGGTGAAGCACCGAACATAAAGATATGCGGGAATGATTTATGGTCGAAGGAGAATGAAAGCTAACTCTCAGCTCTATCTTGTATCCATATGTGAGCTTGATCCAATGGTTGAAATTCTTTCAACGATTATTGAACTTGGATCGCTTCAAATCTGTCCAAGGCTTAAAATGCCATATATGCCTCCTATTGTGCCATTTTCTCAAAATAACCTGAAAAGTTTCTAGACATTACAAAAACACTAAAAACAATAAAAACTTATGAAAACCTTATTAAAAACCATTAAAATTTATAGTGAAACTTGGTAAATATACGAGTATATCAATATTTGGGGGATCTAAAAAATAAAGATATTACCTCATTCATGTTTGAATACCTGATACCTGAAACATGTCATGTTAGGACTGTTCACATGTCGGCTTCCCGCATGAACCACATGCGTGTTAGAACTCGTTTTTGTCAAGTAGCTCTAGCCAATTTTTTTGTAGATTTTCTGGCGAAATCCTTCGTCATAATGACAAAATTTTGGGAACAATAAATTCATCTTCGCAAGCACTATAATGTAGTGTATTCATATGTTAAAACCAGAGTTCATTTGAATGAGAAATCGAGTTTGTTGGAAAACTTGTAAAATTTGGCTAAATGTCAAATGTTTCAAATTGAAAATTTGGATTGAAACCATTTAGTATATAAATGATGATGTCTAACCTTTGGCCCAAAATCATTGGGTATACACTATGGTGTAAGGGAAAAAGAGAGAGTTTATGCCAAACCACATGTGCACATACTGGGATGAGCTATTACAGGGTCAGGTTTGGATCTGGGTTTGGGTTCAATGTAGATGAACTTTGGTCCAATAACTTATTTTTTGCATCAAGTTTTATTCGTCCAATGATCATTTAAATTTGGTTAAATAGTGAATAATTTTTTTAAGCAATGGAAAAAAACTTGGTAAAAAAAAACCAATTCTTCTATTCAATTGAATAATTAATTACAATAAATCAATAAATAAATATTTCCATAAAATCATGAATAATTTTGTGTTATATGAAAGTATGAAACCATGAAGCATCAATCACAAAACCAAGGAGGCTTATCCAATAAATTCTACATATATAACTTTATAAGTATAACTAATTAAATATACATATTATCTTACGCAAGATATGGGTAATGGTCTAATTATATACTCCATTTTATGGAAACTGTTGTATTGCTTTATGGAAACTGTTGTATTGCTTTACAAGGTTTTAAGTTTGCTCCATTTTAACAGTTCATTTCTTCCAAGTGCATCGGTTTGGTCAGACAAAAATGAGATTTTCCACATGAAAAAATTATTGAAATCAGTGACAATAAAAGCAAATAAAAATATTTAAGACTAAGCCTAATCCAAGATAAACTTTATTCCTTTGTCGTATAATATAATCCTAGGTATAGAGAGAGAACCATCATCCATGTGCTTAGCCTTCTGATCACATACTTGTTAGGTGTTTAAGCCTACAAAGTTTTCTCTTTTTAAAATCCTTAATAAGGACCCATGATCCTTTCTCTAGTTACTACTTGTTTTTTTTTTTTTTCACTAAAATCTCAGCTTTGCCCTTTTTGTTTTGTTTTGTTAAAGCACATTTACCAGTGTGGATATTATAGAGAGATTAATTTTTTTTTAAATAGGTAATTAGCAGATATGTAACAAAACTATACAAAATGTAAAATCTCTACAGTTCAACACAAACACACTTTCAAATTTGTATCCAGGTTCGAATTAACGAAGTTTTATGTAGTTCATTACATATAAAACATTAGAGATGAAAACTTTAACTCGCATAATACAAACTTTGAATCTACTAAACGCATACTAATTGATTATATCACAAAAGTATGAATTTTAGCTAAATCTTTTAGCAAACAAAAAGAAAATAAAAACTATGAATCTTAGCATGAAAGCGCCACAAACGAGGATAATGTTTGATAAGTCAAGGTGAACACAAATAAATCTTATTAGGAGTTAATAAGTGAACTCTTGGTCTTCTCCATGTATCATGACTAGAAAAATGACTTTTGGTAAACCTTTTTCAATTGTCTTGACCAGAAATAGAAATCACTTATTCTTGAATGTCTAAATTATCTAATTAAGAAGACTAAAACGGATTAGACTTGGTAGACATCATCCCAAATAGATTTTTAATATTTTCTTTGTCCAAAATATCTTAGATCAGTCTGTTTAACTGTATCATTAAGATCATTGATGCATAAGCTTAATATAAGTGCAATTTGAACATGTAACGGATCCTCTTGGTGTTTTCGATGTCCTCGTCATTTATTATTGAATGTCTTAGCTTATTTAAGAAGAGTAAAATGGATTAGACTTGGTAAATAGCATTCCTAATATAGTTTTTAATGTTCTCTTTATCTAGAATCTCTGAGATCATCCCGTTTAAATGCATCATTAAGATTCTTGATGCATAATCTTGCCATAAGTCCAATTGGAACATGTAATAGATCCTCTTGGTCAACTTTTGTATTTTTGATGTCTCAGCAGTCCATCCTCTTGAATATTGTTTGACCTCAAATTAGGCTTGTCAACTTGTATCAAAATAACTTAAGTCGGAATTATTGAAGGTAGCACCCTACCCTAAATCAGACCGAAAACAACTTTTGGCTTCCAATAGCTCAAGCGGCACATAATGATCTAGACATCTAGTCAGAGCCGTGCCTACGTTTATAAAAGCCATAAGTGATTCTTAAACAAAAAAGAATTCTAGAAAATAAAATTTATAAAAAATATTGACAAAATCTTTTTTTTTTTAATGTTACCTGACTGTGTTTCAAATTTTCATTCATTCTTTATTCAGTTTCTAACTTGAAAAGGTGATTTTCCCGACTTTTCATAAAAATAAAAATATATTTTTAAATTTTTACAATACAAATAGCCTCAAATTACAGTTTAAAAGTTTAAATAATCTCTTAAATTATTTATTTTACAAAATTGGACGTAAGCAACGATCAAAATAAAAGATATAAAAAAAATTAGACGTAAACGAATGTTTCTAAATATTCTACATAGTCAGGGCCCTGGATCTAGTGAGGGGTTATCTCCCGGGTTCGAGACACTAACCTAGTGAGGGGTCATCTTCCGGGTTTTCATGATTCAGAGGTATTTAATCATCGGTTTCTCTTATTTTTCTTCTTCGTTTGCTTTCAAGGACTCATTCCCGAAGGCTTTGCTGCTTTGGCATTTTTTTTCCTTTTTTATGTAATGGAACTATCCTTTTAAGAGAAACATAACCAAAATTATATAAAAACAAAAAACAAAAATGTCGACATATAAACGAATATCATAGCCACAGATAGATCGTACTAAATTTCTTGATTTAGGAGTGTCAATGCGATATTTCTAACTTTTTCCTCAATCCGACTTTTCCCCCATATATTTGGTTCAAATCTTACACGAAAAATCATTATCCTATACGAAGTAGACTTATAAGACGTCGAATAACTATGAGACCATCTATTCTTTCTTTCTTTCTTTTTTGGATCAATTCTTTCTTTTTTGTTTCCCCTATTTTTCTATGGTCCGGCAAATGAATTTTTTATTTTTTTTTGTTAAAGGCGGCAAATGAATTACGAGACCATTCTTCGTTTTATTTCTTTACTGAATGATTCTCCTTTATTCATCTTGATCCCTTAAAAGAGCATTTTTTGAAATTACACATGGGAATTTATGAAACTTAAGTGAAGGAAAAACTTAAAACACAGGGTGTGACATGTTCCAAGTGAGGCTAGAGCTGAATGTACCTAAACCATGTGGATATGAAACTTTCTCGAACCGGCAGTCTAGCAGAGGACGAAAGGTGAGTGATGAGTCTCGGGATTGGTCTATTCCTGAGATTCTTGCTCGAAGAGTAATTAAGCTAAATTTCCTTTACCACAACATGACTTGGCTTTATAACACCAGAATGCAATGTCGCATTCCTTTCTCTCCACAGAGAATAAATCATGGCTTGTACAATAAGCTTGCAAACACCATCTATATTCTTTGTCCTTTTTTTTTTTTTTTTTAGAATATGGATTCACGAAACATAAAGATTATGGCAGCTCCAACTTTCGACTCCTAGAAAAAAGGACTAGAGTCCACATGTTTATGTTTCGTGAATCCATCTATAGTCTTTTGTTAATATATTTTAACATTCAAACAAACAATTTTTTTTTTATTAAGAGTAGTTGATAATTTTTTTAATCCTTGGCCTCTGTGTATGTTTGTTTCATTCGTCATAAGCTATTCTTTTTGAAAAATTATAATAGCTTCAATTGTACTATCATTTTGCTACCTTTTTAGATGTCGTATATGGCTCTACAAATTAATACACTTACCAAGAATCACATGCAATAAAGAGAGAGCTATTTGAAATTGCATGGGCTATATAGAGCATGTACTAATTTTTAACAAAAACAAAAATAGAGCATGTACTAACAATACTAGACTTATAATTTTATTATTATTCTATCATAGTTGGGAAAGCTTTTTGAGAAGTAAACTACCACCTGAAACTTAACTATGTAAGAAAAAAATCTTCATATATAAAAACCAAATCTTCAAAGTTCCGTTCCACGTCTTATCATCTTTTCCAAAAGAGTTTTTTTTTATATAAAAATACCTTTGATGCATAAGAATATTATTACTTGGCATGTAATAGAAAACTCTTCCAAAAGAAGTTAAGTGGAAGATGAAAACATTGTGGAAAAAGGAATTGGAGAGGAACGAGACAAATAAACAACTAAAGGAAAAAAAGTATCAATAATGCTCAAATAAAATAGTGAACGTTTTACTAAAAGGGAACAAGCATGTGGCCATAGATTTTGTTGATCTGCACAAAAGTTAAACATACACATCAAAATTTCGGTTGTTTACAAAAACGAAATATAAAAAGAAGTATTAACGTATTAAATTCATATAGAAGGAACAAAATCAAAATACATGTGTTGACAAACCGAAAACAAAAAATCTCGCGGCTTAAAAACAGAGAAAACTGCATGCAAATTCCAAAATATTTCAATGTACACAAAGATCTGATGATCTACTATTTTCGTATAGTAAATACTGTAGGAACGTAATTCTACAATAGAGCAAACTGATATT
The DNA here is from genome assembly GCA_030161315.1 of Eutrema japonicum. NCBI lineage: Eukaryota > Viridiplantae > Streptophyta > Magnoliopsida > Brassicales > Brassicaceae > Eutrema > Eutrema japonicum. Next base: position 20,216,459 of record BSQW01000006.1, on the reverse strand, counting down.
TGCAAAGTGAATTACATAAATAAATTGATAAACATAATATTAAAATGATATAACAAACTAGAATTTAGAAAAAACGGATTTACAGAGGTGGGGCGGTCTTTCCTTAATTCTGAAAATACCCCGTAGTGTGGTGGTTGCATGGCATTCCGAATTTCAGTATACAACTGCATATTTTTTTATGATTCGCATAATCCAAAATCATAAGTTTTCGAATATTTTTTCTATGTTTTACTTTCATAACAAATAATAAAAAACATGAAGAGAGCAAGATGAAGGCGATGATAAACAACTTTTTGGTTGCCACAAGAATGAGAGAGACACAAGACTTGAGTCTCAATTATATTCTCCATAATACTCCATTAATCTAATTTAACATGAGTCAGTATGATGAGTTGTGGAGGTTACACAATTGATTTTAATAAATTATTCATTTGAAAATGAGAGTTTATTTCTTGACCAAGTTTAATTTTCCATTTGATTAGAAGAATTATATACTTTTTTGACCAAGTTTATTTCTATATAATTTTTTTTTTGACCAAATTTAAATCTATGTAGTGATCAATTACATAAATAAAAATTTGATGCAAAAAGACAGGTTGTTGGATCAAGGTTCATCTACCCGAACCCACACCTGATCCTGATCCCGAGCCCGTACCGACTCATCTCGATGCATGCGCATGTGGTTTAACATATATTCACTCTTCTCTCATTTTCAGTGTTCTTAAGGTTATCAACATGGTTATGACTTCTCCACTATATATACAAGAGGATTTCACCTCTAACTTCCAATATGGGACAAATTAAATTTGTTCTATTTTATGCTTATCAAACAATCATTTTGAACATCTATTTTTTTATCCAAACGAACTTTGTTTTTGACATATAAATATACTATGATATAGTGCTCACAGTGAAGAATCCAACGATTCTAAAATTCGGTCATTCTGACAACTGAGTTACACGAAAAATCTATTAAAATACTGGTCAAAGCAATTTGTCCAAAAACAAGTTCTAACAAATATTATAAAAAAACTATTAATCATGTTGGCAATTGTGTCTGGACGTAGAAGCGAATAAACGGCGGATGTCAATTATACACACAATGTGAAAAGAGATTAGACATGAAATGAAAAAGTAGTTTGTGTGATAAGAAAAATAAAGAGAGAAAGGAACAAACAAAACAAATAAAAGAAGTAAAGGTCCAATGGGTGAGGAGAGGCTACCAAGGCACATCAAAGGTCAAGATAAGTAGTTTTAAAGAATCAAAAGTGTTCTGAAACTTCAAAAAATTTAAACACTAAATATAAAAATAAAATAAACAATGAAAAGCAAAATTTTTAAGATGTCCTCCCCATGCACTGAGGAGCTGCTTCACTTTTCTTTCTTCTTTTTTTTTCTTTAAGGAGGAAAAAAACAAAAGAAGAAAAACACAATAACACAAAGAATCTTTTGTTTGGGATGCTCCCACCATCCTCATAATTCTTCGATTTTGTACATCTAAATACATAAATACACACATATATATATATATATATATACTTATATCTAACTTTTTGTGTGATTACATTTTATTTTAAAGAGAAATTCTATTTTCTGTTATTATATTTTCGTCAATTGTTTCTATTCTTGTATTATTAAAGATATTATTACTAAATGAGAGAATTGTATTTTTACCATTTTAAACATCTGCAATAAGTAGCCATAATTAAAATTTTAATAGATATCAAATCTTAGTTATTCAATTCTAAAGATAAATCCTACAACTATCCCAAAACTTTTAACTAAATAGTAGTGTGTTAGTGGTTCCGTTGAGCATGTAGATTCAGATTTTTCCAAGCGTAAAATTATCTAATTACTTGATAAATTGAAATAATATCATGTATTAGACCCATTAGAAAATACGGTGAATAAAATTTTCAACGATTTCACTTACTCTAAATGATTAATCATGTGATAAAAATCTCGACCACCCTATAGGGTTCAATATTTATACAAGTGTTTTGTACATAAAAATGGAATCTAAGCGAATATACACAAATAAAATATATATTGAGATATGAGTATATCTCATAAAAATTATCTAATTACTTGATAAATTGAAATAATATCATGTATTAGACCCATTAGAAAATACGGTGAATAAAATTTTCAACGATTTCACTTACTCTAAATGATTAATCATGTGATAAAAATCTCGACCACCCTATAGGGTTCAATATTTATACAAGTGTTTTGTACATAAAAATGGAATCTAAGCGAATATACACAAATAAAATATATATTGAGATATGAGTATATCTCAATAACCCCCCCCCCCCCCCCCCCCCCCCCCTTTCCTGAAATTGGAGCATTGAGTTTTTGAATGACCAAATTAGAGAGAAAAATGTCGAACTCACGACGTCCCAAAGCCTTGGTTAAAATGTCAGCAAACTGATTATTTGTAGAAACATGAGTCGTTTTGATGATGCAAGCTTGAATATCATCACGAACAAAATGACAATCCGCCTCAATATGCTTTGTACGTCCATGAAATACATGATTTTCACTAATATGGAGAACATATTGACTGTCACAATAAAGTGTTATAGGATCCTTGTGATCAATGCTGAAATCGAGAGGTAATTCTTTTAGCCATTTAAGTACACTAGTGGCGTCAGCCATGGCACGATATTCGGCCTCGGCAGACGATCGAGAGACAACCTTCTGCTTCGTTGTCTTCCAACAAACACGCGAGTCTCCAAGCTGTACTATCCATGCAGACAATGAGCGTCTAGTTGTCGGACACCCTGTCCAGTCAGAGTCGCACCTAACTATAAGATGAAGAGGATAATCAACACGAAGTAATATACCCAGAAAGTATTTAAGAATCTGATATGCTCAAATTAATACCCTATAAGTACTAAAGCAGTTGTTGTAGTATATGTAGGGGCCGAACACAAAGACTCCAGAAATCACACAATAGATCAGATAGATTCGAATTAAGCTAAACCAAAAGATGTAATTGAAAGCAGTACGTAAATTAAACAAGTTGTAATTCGATTGGGAGAAAGATAGGTTCATGGTATTTCTCAGGAAATCAATGAATGCAGATAAATTAACCACTCAAGATTCAGATTTAGCGCGGTTCTTAAACTCAAGTCACTAAAGTATAGCTAACCAACTATCGTTGCGAAAACTATCTAAGTCTAAATCCTAGAATTCTAAATCTCTTTGCGAATCCTAAAGTCTAAACCAGCTTTTAGTTCAAGTTTGATTTGTTCACAAAACAACTAAACCAAATCTCTTTGCGAATAGTTATTTTGCTCACCCTAAGTTCTATCAGGTAATTAATCGCACTCTCGTGCCTAATCAATTATCCTAAGATCTAAGTTCCAGATTCGTCAACCTAGAATTAGTTTTGAACACAACCTAAGGCGAAGAACTAATTCAGATGGTGAATCCTAATCAACTAATCAACATAGCATCTAGAGAAAACCCTTATGAGAACCCTGAACCTAAAGTGGATCTACTCAGACATGGAGAATGAAAACAACATGATTGAATAGATCATCAGAGAAAGCAATAAGAAACAAGAGTTCAGAGTTGTCTCTCTAAAAACCAAAGTAGAATCAAGAGTAATGAAAAAGCATAGCCATCAAAGTGGCTGAAAAACCTAATTATAATGCTAAAACACGTTCTGAGGCTTATTGTAATAATTAAAGACTTCTGGACCAAGTTGTAAACTTCAAACTTGTAAAAAGTCACGTTTCCTTCTTCCTGAAGTCGATATCGGTCGATACTAGGTAGCATCGGTCGATACTAGGTAGTATCGGTCGATACTAGGTAGTATCGGTCGATACTCATCCTCTGTGCCGACTCTTCTGCTCGCCAGACTGGTTTGTCTTCACGAAAACTGGCATAACGTTCGATCGCACCGTTGGAATAGCCTCAAACCACTTCCAAATGAAAGATAATCCATTGTTCTATCTTGTATCCAAATTTGAGCTCAATCCATCGGTGGGAAGGTCTTCAACGAATGCTAAACTTCTGACGTCTCTGCATGAGTTTGCATCTCCATATGCTCATTTTCACCCAAACGGCTCTTTTTCTCCAATTGTGCTCCAAACGTGCTAAAACCTGAAAAGACTCTAAAAGACTACCAAAACACTAGAAAGACTATAAATAGGACATATATTATGGTCTAAAAGGGGTAAAAACCATAATATATCAGAATTCCAAAGTATTTCATATGGAAGTAAGAAGATAAATAGTCCTTACACTTTTGAATAACTTCGACAGTGTTCCCAAAGATGATAAAGTCATCAACGTACACCAAAACTTGAACGCTAACATCATGTCAGATGTAGCTAAAGAGAGAATAATAATTCTTCGACTGTGTGAAGCCATAATCTTGAAGTGTCGTTGCCAATTTTGCAAACCAACAACAAAGAGCTTGACACAAGCCATAAAGAGATTTCCGAAGACAACAAACTCGAGAGTTACCTAGAGACCCAAAACCAGGAGGAAGCTTCATCCAAACTTCTTCTTTAAGATCACTGTGTAAGAAAGCATTGTGTACATTCATCTGATGTACTTCATAGTTTCGTTTAGCCGTAACATCAAGAAAAAATTGAATTGTGCCCATTTTAGCAACAAGAGGAAACCTCTACTCGTAATCAATGCCCTCAACTTGATTGTTGCCAAGAACGACCAGTCGCGATTTGTATCGCTCAATAGTCCCATCAGACTTGTGCTTAATACGATACACCCATTTGCAACCAAGAGCCTTCTTGCCTGGTGGTAAATCCTCAAGATCCCAAGTTTTATTTTCTTCAAGTGTATTCATCTCCCATTGAATCTTTCCAGACATCATGTTCCATAGCCTCTTTGAAAGATCGAGGTACGACAGTTGTAGTTAACGCGACAAGAAAGCTGCGATGGTTAGATGAGAATCGACCACAAGTGAGAAAATACGAGATGGGAAAAGCCGTACCTGAGGGTGCTGAAGATTCATCAGAGCTAGGCGAAGGAAAAGAGAGAGAGAGAGAGAGACTGTGTTCGCGAAAAACCTGAGAGCTTGATCGAACGAGTTTTCTTGCGATGACCACGCCTAAGTAGTTATAGTTCGGGTTGATCAACAACAGAAGTATCATCAGCAGAGTTCTTAAAATCTGAATCAGCAACAATTAGAGTAACAACAACGAGCTTATGCGCTGTAGTCGAAACAATAATATATAAGTGAATCCATTACAACAACAAGAATCAACGTATTAGAATGTCCGTCTGTTTCACCGTGTGACGTCGGGGGTAGTTCCTCTGGTCGAGAATTCTACGGTTACGCAAGTTGAATAACATGATCAATGTCATCATCTTATGAATAAGGAGAAGGAGAGATGGTCGGTATTGAAGTCTGATCGTGAGAGGAAGAGGTTTCAATTTCGGAATAAGGAAACTTGGTTTTTAAAAAAACCACGTCTCTAGAAACAAAGAAAACCTCTTTCTCTAAATTGTAAAGGCGCCATCATTTCTTCCCATATGGATAGCCGATAAAGAGACACTTTCTGATTCTACTTTCAAATTTATCCCCATGATGATCAATGTTATGTGCATAACATAGGCAACCAAAAACACGTAAATGTGTAAACTCCGAAGGTCGTTCATACAGTAGTTCAAATGGAGTCTTTCCGTGGAGAACTTGAGATGGTGTTCGATTGATGAGATATCATGCCGTAAGGATACACTCACCCCAAAACTCAATAAGAAAACTAGCTTGGAAACGCAAAGCACAAGCAACATTGAGAATATTCCTATGCTTTCGTACGACACGGCCATTTTGCTATGGAGTATACACACAAGAAGTTTCGTGAATTACTCCATTGTCACGAAAATAACTTGTCAATGCAAGAAACTCGGTGCCATTGTCACTGCTAATTGTTTTCACTCTTTAGCCAAATTGCCGTAATACCAAAGAGAAAAACTGTTTCAGAGTTGTCCCTACATCACGTTTTTCCGGAAGGAGATATATCCATATGGCGCGAGAGTAAAAATAAATGATGGTTAGAAAGTAACGAGATCCACAAAAGGCTGTTGTTCGATATGGACCCCAAAAATCTCAATGTATTAAATCAAAAACTCCCAAAACTTTATTATCGCTAAAAGAAAACGAATTTCGAGTTTGTTTTGTGTGGAAGCAAACATAACGATCCTCATGTAAGCTAATACTACTAGAAGAAGTGATGCGTACATATTTTAACTAAACTTCAGGTTTTAAATTTACAACCCTACAAAATTGCAAGTGCACATATGTGCGTTATAGTACTTAGGGGTCGAACCACATAGATTTTGTTGCTTCAGTACGAATCAATCTAATACTTAAATCAAACTAGAACAAATCGATTGGGAGTTGGTTTTGTGTCACTAAAATCTAAACTAAAAAGCAAAATAAACGAGGTTGTAAACTATTAAATGCAATCATGAACTCTCTAGGGATCACGGTCCATTATCATAAGCGATTGATTAGGATTTTTAAGGCGACTTTTGTCGCATATTGGTTCTTGAACTTGGAATACGATAGTGTGTGTAGCCTACTCTCGTACATCCTACACACCTATAATTTATATACTCGATCAGTAGCTTTCGTCTCTGGCCGCGCAGAAAATTATGATAACACAAACAAGTTCGTCTATGCTCACAATCCCTCTACAAGTATGCTTTCGTATCTTGTAGCGGAATTTCTCGCCTACCCTAGCTCAAGCATATAGATCCATCACTTTTGTGGTTCTAAAAATACCTAAGTTCAGTTGCGAGGTAATTAATCAAGCAAACATGCATTAACAATAAGGATAGGACGAAGAACCCTAATCGAAGTTCTTAATATAAAAACTTAACGATAAATCGATCCATGAGAGCCCCTCGGGACCCCTATGCCCAACGAGGGAACTACTCAATCATAGCGAAACAAAACATCATAAAAGTAATAAAAGATTGCAGAAATAAAGAAATAAAATAGTGAAGAATGAAGAACACAAATGAAGACAGAGATCGAATGATGATCTCCTTGCGCCTCCTCCTCTTCCTCAGTGGCAAGTCTCTCTCTCTCTCTCTCTCTCTCTCTCTCTCTCTCTCCTTGATGGTCGAAAACGAGATGCCCTCTTAGAATGAACTAAAACGAGCATATATAACTTTCTTCTTCGTCGGGAACGTTTAGGGTTTTGAGTTGAAATTGGCCTCGAGATTGAAACGGAGTCAAATAGGTCGCACATGGGTTGGCAGCTGGTGCGTGATCTCTGACCGCGGAAAAGTGCTTGTTGGCTGCGGGCGGATCTCCTCTGACCGCAGAGACCCGCCCGCGGCCAAATGCTTGTTGGCCGCGGGTGCGGCCTCTCTGCCCGCGGTGGTTCTGCTTCAAGGTAGCTTCGTATGCCTTCAATGCTTTGGGAATACATGAAGATCTAACCATTGGAATGTCTCCAAACCGTTTCCATTTGAAAGTTGGTTGTGTCTTCTTTTTTGTGTCCATATTTGGGGATGATCAGACGGTGAGAAGATCTTCTTTGATTGCAAGACTTATGACGGTCCAAGTTTATCCAAAAACGTACTTTTGCTCCGAAATACACTTTTTTATTCCGAGTTACCTGAAATATCTTTTAAACTTCTAAATCATGGAAATCACTTGAAAACCATTGAAATATGGATTCAAAACACATGCAAAAGATATTAAAGTGATCCATAAAAATGGTCAAAGAATTTTATAAAATGTCCCCAAACAAAACAAAAATCTAAACTCGGAAAGAATTTTTCGAAAACGTAGGAACTAGCAAAAATCTTAGCGAGCGTACTTCTAAACCATAACCAACGTAATGCATCAATCGTGACTTAGTCTAGAAAATTCTCACCAAAGCACTGCAACGCTAGTTCACGGTATCCGTCATGCAAAAATCTAAACACTTAAACTCTAACTTTCAGTCAACTAGCTCTTAACAATCATTAAGGGTTGCGTGATTCTCATCAAAAGGTATTAACCAAGAAAATCAAGGCTAGGCATAAAGGGTTTTAGAGGTGAGGTTAAAAGTGTTTAGGGTTAACATATTTCCGCTGAAAGATGCTAGATATTATGCAAAACATCAAGAGATGATGGAGCTGTCGAGATCCAAAATTTCCAGTCACTTCCTACTCGCATAAGTGTTGTTGAGAACTTCTCATTCTTCGGAACTTTTCTGCCATTCCCCCGGACTTAGATTTTTCTCCGGGTAATGGTTCGAATGGCGTCTTACTCCTCGCATACGAAACATGGTTGCCTTGGTATAAAAATATCGACTACCTAAGACTCTTTAGGCCTTTGTTTCCTTTCCTTTTGATTATTATTATTATTATTATTATTATTATTATTATTATTATTATTATTATTATTATTATTATTATTATTATTATTATTATTATTATTATTATTACTCGAAAGGGGAAACACCTTTTGAACAGGAGTCTTAGGGAGGATGAAAATTACTAATAATAAGGGATTTCCAAGGCAACTTTTAAGCTTGAGTTGTTGATACCTCCTTAACCGAATCCATCTCATTTTCTGTCTTGTCGAGTGACTGAAAACTGTGTCAATCCTCCCTATCCGGCGTTTTTTCACATATCTGCACATAAGAAAACAAGAGAAGAATGCATGAGGTTCAAAAATGATGGTTAAGTTTTGGGGTAGGGTACCACCTAAAGATGAACTGGCCATCTAGGACAACAAAAAATGGTAAAAAGGAAAAGATGTCCTAGATGTCTGATTCGTTGTCTCGCCTAAGACATATGATGAAAAAAAAAAAAATTCGGTTAAGTTCAAATAGAGTGAGCTAGTATATCATGTTAGAAAGAATCTCTATGGGTCGAAATACTCTGGGGATGTCGCATTGCAAGCACAATAGGTACCGCATAGTCTAGTACTAAACCACAAAAAAGCTGGCACGAGTAGATAGCATAGAATCACACATGTCGAATTCATTCTAGTTTCTCATATGTCCTTGTTTTGAAAACTGATTTTGAAAAAAAAAAAATTTGTTTGCCCAAGAAAACAAACTCAAAACAAACCAAATTACGTTAGTAACAGATAAACATCCATCCTATACTTAAATCGCATTGTTCCCAGTGTGAAAATCTATGAGAAGATGTTGAATTTTGAATTTGTAATGATGAAGTACGCTTACTTTACCGTGAAATTTGCAAACCTATATGGCAAGGTGTGATGCTAAGGGTAGTGGTCGGGCGGCCGCGGTCGAGTGTGGTTTCCCCGCGGATCGAAGCTTTGCGTCTGCGGTCGTCGATTGTGCAACGGCTGGATGAGACGCAGTCGCTGTCACGACTCATTTTTTGTATGAGATTCGTCTTTAATTCATTTTTTGTTTAAAAACCTTAAATTAAATAAACAAAAACCAAGTAACAATAATCTAAAATTCAATTTAAAAGGGAATAATTAAAATACCGAATATGTTGCCTCCCACTAAGCGCTTATTTCAAGTTGTTAGCTGCACTTAGTAGCCGGATCAAGCTAACAGTGGATCGACCAAGGCCATTACTTCATTCCCGTGTTCTTCTGGTTCCGCGAGGTATGGCTTGACACGCTGTCCATTAATTGTGAATGTGTTTCCACTTTTATCCCAGAGAATGATGGCTCCGTATGGTTTGACTTCCTTTATTGTGAAGGATCCGGACCATCTTGATCGCAACTTCCCTTGAAAAAGTTTGAGACGGGAGTTGAAAAGGAGGACCATGTCATTTGCGGCGAAGGATCGATGTATGATCTTCTTGTCATGATAAGCCTTTGTCTTTTCTTTGTATATCTTCGAGTTCTCAGAAGTGTTGTGCCAAATTTCATCTAGCTCGTGTAGTTGGAGTATTCTCCTTTCTCCAGGTGTCTTCATGTTCAAATTCATCTCCTTAATGGCCCATTGTGATTTGTATTCGAGCTCTACAGGAAGGTGACATGCTTTTCCATAAACAAGATTGAATGGTGTTGTGCCTAAGGGTGTCTTGAATGTTGTCCGATAGGCCCAAAGTGCGTCGTCAAGTTTGGAAGACCAATCTTTGCGATTAGCCTCGGTTGTCTTCTGCAAAATCGACTTGATTTATCTATTAGAGATCTCTACTTGGCCGCTTGTTTGAGGATTATATGGAGAGACGACTTTGTGCGTAACTCCATTCGACTTGTTTTCAAAAACTTTGTTAATGAAGTGAGATCCTCCATCGCTTATTACGATTATAGAAACTCCAAAATGCGGGAAAATGATCGATTTGAACATCTTAATAACCACCTTTGCGTCATTCGTAGGGCTCGCAATTGTTTCCACCCACTTAGAAACGTAGTCAATAACAACTAAGATGTATTGGTTTCCGAAGGATGTTGGGAAAGGTCCCATGAAATCGATTCTCCATACATCAAAAATTTCGACTTCGAAAAAAATGTTTTGAGGCATCTCGTTCCTCTTATTTATATTTCCCATACGTTGGCATGAATTACATCGCAAGATGTAAGCTTGTGTATCCTTAAACATAGTAGGCCACCAAAAGCCCGATTGTAGAAATTTGGAGACAGTCTTGAAAATAGCGAAGTGACCTGCATAAGCTGAGTTATGGCATCCGAATAATATTCCCTCAATTTCTTCTTCAGCCACACATCATCGACCCAAACCATCTGCACATCTCTTGTAAATGTATGATTCATCCCAAAAGTTATGTCTTATTTCTCGCAAGAATTTATTCTTTCTATAGAAAAAAAATGTGGTGGTTCGATGTCTGCAGCGAGGTAGTTTGCAATATTTCTAAACAGTGGGGTGTTGAAAGTTTCTGATCGTTGATAAGAGGTCGTGAAGTTGTTTCATGATCGAGAGGTACCGTGTCTATTGCAAAGACATTGTCATCCGGCAAACTATCGTTTAAAGGCATTTTGTCTTCTACTCGTATTCGCAAAAGGTGATCTGCTACTCCGTTGTCTGCTTCTTTTCGATCTCGAACTTCGATGTCGAAATCTTGCAGTAAGAGTATCCATCTTATTAATCTAGGTTTGGCGTCTTTCTTGGACATCAAATATTTGATCGCCGCATGATCCGTATGAACTATGGCCTTAGATCCAACAAGATAAGATCAAAATTTCTCAAAGGCGAATATGACAGCTAAAATTTCTTTTTCCGTTGTCGCATAATTGCATTGAGCTTCATCCATCGTCCTGCTTGCGTAGTAGATCGCGTACAACTTCTTGTCTTTTCGCTGCCCGAGCACAGCTCCAATTGCAAAATCGTTCACATCACACATGATCTCGAATGGTTGTTCCCAATCAGGCGGTTGCACGACTGGATCGGATACAAGGGCGTCCTTGATTTTGTGAAATGCTGCTAGACATTCGTCGTCGAACTCGAAGTCCATTTCCTTGCATAGTAAGCGTGTAAGTGTGATAACACCGGTTTTTGACCGTTTTTATGGATCACTTTCATATTTTTTTGCATGTGTTTTAATTCCGTTTTCAAGGGTTTTCAAGTAATTTTTATATTTTAGAGATTTGAAAGACGTTTCAGGTAACTCGGAATAAAAGAGTGTATTTCGGAACAAAAGTATGTTTTTGGATAAACTTGGACCGTCAAGAAGTCTTGCAGCTAATGGAGACCTCTTCACCGTCTGATCATCACCAAATTTGGACACAACAAAGATGATATGAACCTCCCTAGATCGACATTCTTAGAGCTGGGAAGAACAGGGATAGGCCTTACAAGCACAAGTGATTCAAGGGTTGTGGAAGGAATGGTCACACAAAGGAGGCGGAAGATCCTTTGATTTACCTTGTTCTAATTTAGATATGACACACTAAATAAGAACAAAACTGGATATTACACACCAACAAGGAAGAAGAGAGAGTTGAGTCTCTCAAAAACCTAAATAAGAAAATATGCGGTTTATTGATAAGATGAAAGATAAAAATCTACAAAGGGGGGGGAGTAGGGTTTATAAAACCAGCGACAAGAAGAAAAAAGAAAGGCAAAAATTAAAAGAAAAGGAAAAATAACAACTTAAGCAGATGGGCCTTGCTTCTCTTTGGTTGAAAATAACAAGCTTCTGGACCTTGCCCTTGCTTTGGTCAAAATTCTTCATGGGCCAAGACTTGTCTCTTCATTTTGGGTTTGAAATACACTTCTGCTTCACCTTATAAGGCCTGGTCGAATTCGATGACAAAAAATAGAAGTGGGCTTACGACAAATCTTCATTGTTGGCCTTGGATCATGATCAACAAATGGGCTAAGGGAATGTGATCCATTTGTCTCATTAAAAACCTTGTTTTGGAAAACCCATTGGGACAAAACCAAAACAAAGGAAAAAGAGTGCAAATGGGTCACATACCCATTAGTTGATCCTCTTGAAATTCTTGGATCAAATGTTGTTGTTGAATCTCCCCTAGTGGCACTTCCCTCGGCTAAGTTTCCCCCGAATGCAAGGCCCTCAGCTAAGTTTCCCCCGGCTAAGCGTCCCTCGGCTTAGTTTCCCACGGATGAAACTCCCCCAGCTCAGTTTCCCTCAGATGCACTTCCCTCGGGTGTGCTTCCCTCGGATACACTTCTCTCGGTTGCAAGTCCCTCAGATGCATTTCCCTCAGCTGCATTTCTCTCGGCTAAGGTTCCCTCGGATGCATCTCCCTCAGATGTACTTCCCTCGGCTAAGGTTTCCTCGGAAGCACTTCCCTCAGTTGCACTTCCCTCGGCTAAGTTTCCCTCGGATATGCTTCCCTCGGCTAAGTCCTCCTTGTTGTGCATGATGTCCATGATCATATCAAAAGGATGACACAACCAGCTTTCAAATGCAATTGGTTTGGAGACATTCCAAAGGTTGTATCACCAAATATACCTGAAGCACTGAATGCAGATGAAGCTGTCTCAGAGGGGAATCCGCCGCGGCCAGAGGAGCTGGACCAGTGACTAAGCACCGTTTCCCCACGGCCAGAGGAGCTCCACCGGCGGCAAAACACAACCACTACAAGAGAACACCCGGAGTTCCGACGGGTTTGAAACCGTCGTAAATTTCCGACGGAATACCGATGGCATAACAAGGGCATTTCGAGGGAATAATTTTCCTCGGAAATCGGTCAGAATTTTCCGACGAATTACCAGCCGTCAGAAATCCCTCAGAATATTTCCGAGGGAATATCGACGAACCTGAATTCCCTCGGAAATCGGTCAGAATATTCCGAGGGATTTCCGAAGGCTGATAATCCGTCGGAAAATTTCGACCGATTTTCGAGGAAAATTAATACCTCAGAAAAGCCGTCGGAAATCCCTTGGAAAATTCCGACGGATTTCCGAGGGAATATATATATTTTCGCTTCGTAAATACTTCTCCCTTTGTATATACATTTCTTGATTTGTTTGTAAACGGTTTGGAATGTTTCCACCGGAGTACAATTGTTTTACAACTTTGTAAATATTCCTTACCTTTTTTTACATGTCTTTGTTCCTATAACTAGGTTGTTCCAATGTTTAATTCGTGTGTTTGTCTTTGGTATTTTGAAGATTCTTGTGTATAGTTGCAGAGAAAAAACAAACATTTCTCTATAAATACTCCTCCCCTCATTCACAACATTGACAGGAAAAATAACAAATTAAATTACATATTGTCTTATTTTCGATCACGGATGGACAAACCTCTGCGTGATCCCGCGACGGGGGAATTGACGGATGAGTTCGCACAAGGTGTGGAGGAGTTAATGAACTTTGCGTCAAACAATAGCATGATATCGGAATACGGTAAAATGTATTGTCCTTGTACTAAATGTCGGAATCATAGATTAGTCTCAGTTAGGGATGTAAGGAAGCACTTATATAGGAATGGATTTATGCCTGGTTACAAGATTTAGTATACCCACAGAGAAACCGATTCAATGGTGCAATACTATGGTAGCACATCAGATAGGTTTGGTAGTACTTCGGGTACTAGGTTAGAGGAACTAACACATGAAGTAGATGTAAACGCAGGTTACACTCAGATGGTGAATGATGCGTTTCGTGAAAACATAGCATCGTATCATCATGTTGAGGATGGTAACAGGATAGAGGAACCAAATTCAGAAGCGCATAAGTTTTTTGATATGCTAGATGCGTCAAAGCAGCCATTATATAGAGGATGTAGAAATGGAATATCGCCTCTTTCAACTGCAAGCAGGTTGATGATTATAAAGACGGATTTCAACTTGGCTGAAGATTGTGTTGATGCGATAGCTGATTTTGTGAGAGATGTCTTACCTGAAGATAATATTTCACTGGCTTCATACTACGAGATTCAGAAGCTTGTAGCTGGTCTTGGATTACCTTATCAGATGATAGATGTATGCATCGACAGTTGTATGATCTACTGGAGAAAGGATGAAAACCGGTTGAAGTGTCGTTTTTGTCACAAACTTCGCTATCAGGATACAGGAGGCAGAGTACCTGTTCCACATAAACGGATGTGGTATCTTCCCCTAGCTGATTGGTTGAAGAGGTTATATCAATCCCAGCGCACGGCATGGCCTATGAGATGGCATGCAGAACATAACTCAGCTGGAGAGATAGCGCATCCTTCAGATGTAAACGCAGGTTACACTCAGATGGTGAATGATGCGTTTCGTGAAAACATAGCATCGTATCATCATGTTGTGGATGGTAACAGGATAGAGGAACCAAATTCAGAAGCGCATAAGTTTTTTGATATGCTAGATGCGTCAAAGCAACCATTATACAGAGGATGTAGATATGGAATATCGCCTCTTTCAACTGCAAGCAGGTTGATGACTATAAAGACGGATTTCAACTTGGCTGAAGATTGTGTTGATGCGATAGCTGATTTTGTGAGAGATGTCTTACCTGAAGATAATATTTCACCGGCTTCATACTACGAGATTCAGAAGCTTGTAGCTGGTCTTGGATTACCTTATCAGATGATAGATGTGTGCATCGACGGTTGTATGATCTACTGGAGAAAGGATGAAAACTGGTTGAAGTGTCGTTTTTGTCACAAACTTCGCTATCAGGATACATGAGGCAGAGTACCTGTTCCACATAAACGGATGTGGTATCTTCCCCTAGCTGATAGGTTGAAGAGGTTATATCAATCTCAGCGCACGGTATGGCCTATGAGATGGCATGCAAAACATAACTCAGCTGGAGAGATAGCGCATCCTTCAGATGCAAAAGCATGGAAACATTTTCTAGAGGTTTATCCTAGTTTTGCGTGTGAGCCAAGGAAAGTATACATCGGGTTATATACGGATGGATCCAACCATTTTGGAAAGCATGGGAGGAAATATTCGTTGTGGCCAGTAATCGTCACACCGTACAATTTACCGCCATCTATGTGCATGAAACGAGAGTTTTTTGTTCCTCACGATCTTCGTCCCAGGTCCAGAGCATCCTAAGTGATCGCTTGATATTTTCTTACAGCCATTAATTTATGAGTTGAAAATGTTGTGGAAAGATGGTGTTGAAGCGTTCGATGTTTCCCTGCAATAGAATTTTATGATGTGTGCGGTACTTATGTGGACCATAAGTGATTTCCCAGCATACGAAATGCTATCTGGATGGTCGACGCATGGAAGGTTGGTGTGTCTGTATTGTCAAGATAACACTGATGCGTTCCAATTGAAGAACGGACGTAAGACTTATTGGTTCGATTGTCATCGACGATTTCTACCGCATGATCATCCATATCGTCGGAGCATAACATTGTTTAGTAAGAACAAAAAAGTTTTCGATGGTCCACCTCCTGAGGTAGATTGGAATTATATTATGAACCAGTTCAGAGATTTTGGTGCCGAGAAGACAGTTTCATGCGGGGGTAGTGGGCATTATCCCGTTGACGGTTGTGGTGAGTACCACAATTGGCACAAGAAGAACATTTTCTGGGATTTGCCATATTGGAAAGACCATTTGTTGCGCCATAATCTAGATGTGATGCACATTGAAAAGAACTTTTTCGGCAACATCATGAACATTGTTCTAAATGTGCAAAGAAAGATGAAAGATAATTTGAAGGCCAGATATTTGTTCCCGTAAGCAGTTGCATGTAATGGCGAACGGGAAATCACATCCCCCTGTTTTCTGGTTGGATGCGTCTTCAAAGTAGTTCTTCGATTGGATTAAGCAGGTACGGTGTCAAATTCCCAGACGGATACGCATCTAACCGTCGTAATTGGTCGATAGTTCAGAAGGGAAATTTTCTGGGATGAAGAGTCATGATTATCATGTTGTCATGCAGCACCTCCTTCCATTTGCATTTGAATGTCTTCTTCCTATAAACGTCCATGGAGCTATTGCATGTATACATACATTTACACTATTACGTATGTTGGTGATTGTATATTTGTGATTATTATACATAAGTTATTTAATTTTGTATGTGTACTATATATGCAGGGATCGGTGCTTTCTTCCGGGATCTATGCACGAGATCACTTACATCAGCCGGAATCCGAAATCTAGGGGAAAACATCCCGGTTCTCCTTTGCAACCTCGAGAAAATATTTCCTCCTGCCTTTTTTGATGTTATGGAACATCTTCCTATTCATCTCCCTCGAGAAGCAGCACTTGGTGGGCCTGTTCAATACCGATGGATGTACCATTTTGAGCGGTATATGTTCCACCTAAAGAAGAAGGTGAAAAATCTTTCTAGAGTCGAGGGTTTTATTGTCGCACAGAGCATTAATGAAAAAACTTCCAACTTTGCTAGCTACTACTTTCCAGCGCAAGTCCAAACAAAAAGTAGACGCCCCGCACGTCATGATGATGAAACAAAGTTAGTTATCCTGTCTATGTTCCCGATATATTTACTCATATTGGACGACTAAGTGAAAAAAGCAAGGATCGGCGACTATTAGAGGAGGAGCAAAGGCACTTGCATATGTATATTCTGACAAACTGCGAAGACGTTTTAGAATATGAGAGGTACCTAAATGTTATTTTTTTATTGGTTAACAAAGTTTACTAATGTTATTATTTTTCTAATGCAATATTTGTTCATGCACAGGATGTTCATGACCCAAATACGCGATTGGTATCCAAATTACACAGAGGATGAGCTTGATGTCATCAAGCAGAATGACTTTGGTGATTGGTTGAAATATCATGTAAGTGTTAAATGATGATTTATTATTATATAATTAAATTAGAATAATAAGTTATATATATATATATATATATAAATATAAACATTGTGTCGTTTATTGCCCACTCTAAAATTTAACAGGTTGGTCAGATGACTGCTCTCGGGAATGAGTTTCCGACCTGGTTAGTTGAGATGGTGAAAGGTCCGCTGTTTATTGCAAAGTCTTATCCGATGTATTGCACCCGAGGGTATGCTTTTAAGGCTCATCGGGAAGGAAGCTCAAACAAAGACAACTTGTAATTCTAGTATATCAACTCAATCCGGAGAAGTTGTCTATTACGGTGTCTTCCGCAAAATATTGGATGTCCATTATCCGAGGATGCTGGACTTGAGGTGCATTGCGTTCTATTGTAATATATTATATTTATCTATAATGTTTTCAACTTTTTATGAAATAAAAACCTAGATTTCTTCCCGTAAATTAAACATAAATATAGTAAAGTGTAACGCAATATTTTCTAACCGTAAATACCCCCGTCTAACCGTAAATCCCTCAGGCTAAAACCGTAATTCCCCCCGGCTAAAACGGTAAATCCCCCCGAATTCAATCATTTTAAGTTTTAGCCAAGAGAATATTGAAACCTCGGGAATGAGTTTAAAAGCCCCCCGGCTAAACCAAAAATTCTCTCGGCTAAAACTAAAAAAGGGGGAATCCGTCGGAAATCCCTCGAAAATTTCCAAGGGATTTCCGACGGATTCCCCCTTTTCAGTTTTAGCCGAGAGAATTTTTGGTCCTCAGATAAAATAAGAAACCCCCCGGCTAAACCAAAAATTCTCTCGGCTAAAACTGAAAAGGGGGAATCCGTCGGAAATCCCTCGGAAATTTCCGAGTGATTTCCGACGGATTCCCCATTTTCAGTTTTAGCCGAGAAAATTTTTGGTCCTCGGCTAAAACCAGAAACCCCCCGGCTAAAATCGAAAATTCTCTCGGCTAAAACTGAAAAGGGAGAATCCGTCGGAAATCCCTCGGAAATTTTCGAGGGATTTTCGACGGATTCCCCCTTTTCAGTTTTAGCCGAGATAATTTTCGGTCCTCAGCTAAAATCAGAAACCCCCCGGCTAAACCGAAATTGGGATTGATTAGTGAACTAATTAGGATTGTTTATTAATACTCATTGATTATCTAATTGCAAACGAGAGTTTATGTCAATTAGGTGATTAGTGAAGTGATTAGTGCCATGAGAATGGATTAGTCATATTTATGAATCCCATGTTCTAGGATAGTGTTTAATGCAATCTTTGTCATCATTATTTGATTGTTAATCATTCATTTGATAGTTTATTCCATGATCCAACATTTCTATCTTTTGTTTGCTTTCTTGCATTTTACTTTCTTAAATTAAAACGAAAACATAAAAAGCCAAAAGCACTTGCTCTAACTTAAGTCATTTCTTGCATTCCTAGTGTGCTGTTCTTTGTGCCTCCTTGGATTGATCCTCTTGTACTACAATGATATGAGTAGACTTGAATAATTGATTAAGACTCCAAAAAGTCTACCATCATGCATCTATGAAAAGTTGCGGGTGCATTACACAAAGCAAAGGGCATTCGTCGTTAATCAAATGTTCCGTATGGACAAGTGAATGTTGTTTTCTCTTTATCTTCCAGTCGAATATGAATTTGGAAAAATCCAGAATATCCATCAAGGAAGCAATAGTATTGATGATTAGCTAACCCCTCTAGCATTTGGTTGGTAAAAGGTAGAGGAAAATGATATTTTTTTGTTGATGCATTTAGCTTACGGTAATCAATGCATATACGATGTCAGGAGACCGTTTTTGTAGCGATCATCTCATCATTATCGTTTTTGATTACTGTGACCCCTCCTTTCTTAAGGACAACGTGAACCGGGCTAACGCAAGGGCTGTCCGAGATCGGGAAGATGATTCCCGCTTCTAAAAGACTCATAATTTCCTTCTTGACGACGTTCATTAAATTAGGGCTCAATCTCCTTTGGTGCTCAATCGAATTTTTGGCGTTCTCCTCTAGGTGGATCTTGTGCATACAAAGATCCGGTGAGATCCATGGTATGTCGTCAAGCGAATAGCCTATTGCCTTTCTATGCTTTTTCAACACACATAGTAGCATTGTCGTATCAACTTCACTCAGACCAGAATTTATAATGACGGGATAAGTCGAATTTGGTCCAAGAAAAGCGTACTTGAGTCCGATGTGAAGAGGTTTTAGTTCGACTTTAGGGGCTTTTAGCTCGCTCCATGGGTCATTTACTGCTGTAGGCGTGTCCTTAGGCGGTGTCAGAATATCCGTTTCATCTTTTAAATCGAGGTAACTTTATAAATTTCAACCTCGTCGAGCATTTTTGCGCAATCTCTCAATGTTTCTTCGAGAAGGTTTCGTTCATCTCTTACTGTTGTATGTACAATTTTCACTGGGTCATTGAGAATTAATTCTTCATAGAATTTTTTAGTCACTTCATAAAGCTCGTCGATCCAGAAAACTTGGTTGCCTAGAGTCGGCTTATCGAGAATTTCGTTCATATCGAAATGCATCACGAGGTCGCCTAAATGCATATCGATTTTTCCCTTCGAGACATTGATTATTGCTCCTAATGTAGATAGGAATGGTAGACCAAGTATAAGGGGATCTCTAGGTTATCTTCCTAGCTCTAGCACTACGAAATCGATAGGAATGCAGCATTCTCCGATCATGATGAATACGTCGATGAGGACTCCCACCGGCCGTCGAATCGATCGATCCGCTATTATCAGCGAGATCTTGGTGGGCTGGAAGGTGTGATATCGTAAACGTTTAACAATTGATAATGACATCATGTTTATGCTTGATCCCAAATCGCATAGAGAACGTTCAAACGTCATATTCTTGATAGTGCAAGAGAGTACAAAACTTCATGGGTATTCTTTCTTCGGAGGAACACAGTTTTGTAAGATGGAACTACACTCGTGGGTGATCATCATAACCCCTTCTTCGAGCATCATGGAATTGGTTATGATTCTTTTCATATATTTTCTCAAAAGAGGGATCATTGCACAGGCTTCGACAAAAGGTAGTCAAACCGTTAGTTGTTCGATTAACCCCTTTAGTTTAGCTTTTTTTCTCCTTCTTTGGCGCCTTCAAGGTTCTTGGATATGGGGGTTTTGGCTTGTAGACACAAGTTGGTGGTGGAGGTATCAAATCTTCTCCAAGAATTTCTCGGGATACTTCTTATCTTTCCTCTTTTCCTCCTCCCTGAACTACCACTCATTCTCCGTTCTCAGCCGTGGTCTCTTCTCCTTCTTTTTCTTCGGGATTTATCGGGAACTCCAGTTCCTTGTAAGTTGTACCACTCCTAAGCATAATTGCTTGAAAGTGATCCGGATTTTTGGAAGAAGGTTCATTCAGCTCCTTCACCGATGAGCTTGTTTTTGTCCACTCATTTTTAACATCTTCGGGTTGAACGAAAAGACTGTCGATTTTTTCATTCAAATCCTCGTACATCTTGTCCATTTTTATACTCAAATCGTCTACATCCTTTTTGCGAGATGTTTCATGTCCTTGCATCATTTGTTCAATTATTTCAAAATCTGAGATGAGTGGACTTGCAGGGAGTAAAGGTTGGGATTGAACCGCTAACATTAGTTCATAAATAAGCTGGCCGCGGTTCTGGAGATTTCACCAGCGGTCAAACTGGTTCTGACCGCAGTTCAGGAGGTCGCACCCGCTGTGAAACACCTAGTGGCCGCGGTCGTGAAGGACGTTCCCGCGGTCAAACTGGTCATGGCCGCGATTCAAGAGGTCGCACCCGCGGTGAAACTCCTCATGGCCGCGGTCGCGAAGGATGTGCCCGTGGTGAAACGTTTCTCGGCCGCAGTCTTAAGGGTTGCACCCGTGGTGGATCAAGCTCTGGTTGGAGTCTTGAATCTCGTAAACTTCTATTGTGTTTGTTATCTCATGGTTTTGATAATCTGTTTGTGATTCGAAGTATTTCATGTCCTCCCCATTATGAGGGTCATTTGGATTGCCCTAATTATCAAAGTGACGCATGGTGCGTGACTTGTGCGGTCGTTGTATTCCAAACTGATCCATCACGAGGTGGAGACATTCTAGTACTTCCGATTTCTCTTGTTTCTCCTTAGGGCGTAGGGAATTGGCGAATTGCGTTCGATTATGGATAATTATTGCAAGATTGTTGATAAGGACGCGAGCGTTGTCCATGGATCTAGTGGAGAAATCTCCATCGCTTGCAACGTCAAGCGAATGTTGTAGTTCTCGGTTGATGCCTCGATAGAAGGTGCTCATCAAGAATTCTTTGTAAAATATGTGGTGTGGGCAGTCTCTTTCATAGTCTCTAAACCATTCCCATGCATCATAAATGATTTCCGTCTTTTCTTGTTGAAAATTTTGTATCTTGTCCCTATAAAAGTTGGTACGAGATTTGGTGTAGAAGTGGCATAGGAAAGCTACTCTACATTCTTCCCATGTCGTGATAGACGCGGGTGTCAAGGTTTTTAACCACTTGCTGGCTTTGTCGTTCAAAGAGAACAAGAAATGTTTACATTTATGGTAGTCTCCAGTTGATATTATTGTTAAACAAATTTTTTCGAAAAATTCGATATGATCTATAGGATGTTCCGTCAAATAACCATTGAATTAGTGTTGTTTAACCAAATTTACATAGTGTACCTTAGTTTTAGAATCGCCATCCTCGGGTAAGGGTGGTTGAATAGCTCTTCGGTCTAAAAAGAATTTGTTAGGTGCATCGGATTTGCCAATCTTCTGCCCTCATTCCTCGGCGTAATCTATTTCGCCTATCGTCTCGTTTTCATCATCAAAAATATCAGTATGCTCATCATCACATGGATCACCATCTAGTAAAGGTGGTAGATCACTGAGAGGCTCGGGAAATAATTCGTAGTCTCTCATCGAAATGTAACCTAAAATGCAAAGGAAAAATAAAAATTAGAAAACGTTCTAGCAGAGACTCGCAAGAAAACAAATCAAAATCCCCAGAAACAACGCCAACAACTTGATGGGTACAGATTTTAACTAAACTTCAGGTTTTAAATTTATAACCCTAAAAGTCCGCAAGTGCACATATGTGCGTTGTAGTACTTAGGGGTCGAACCACAGATTTTGCTGCTTCGGTACGAATCAATCTAATACTTAAATCAAACTAGAACAAATCGATTGGGAGTTTGTTTTGTGTCACTAAAATCTAAACTAAAAAGCAAAATAAACGAGGTTGTAAACAATTAAACGAAATGTTGGGCAATCGAAAACTCTCTAGGGATCATGTCGATTATCATAAGCGATTGATTAGAATTTTTAAGGATAATTTTGTCGCATATTGATTCTTGAACTTGGAACACGATAGTGTGTGTACCCTACTCTCGTACATCCTACACACCTATAGTTTATATACTCGACTAGTAGTTTTCGTCTCTGTCCGCGCAGAAAATTATGATGACACAAACAAGTTCGTTAATGCTCACAATCCCTCTACAAGTATGCTTTCGTATCTTGTAGCGGAATTTCTCGCCTACCCTAGTTCAAGCATCCATCACTTTTGTGGTTCTAAAAATACCTAAGTTCAGTTGCGAGGTAATTAATCAAGCAAACATGCATTAACAATAAAGATATGACGAAAACCTCTAATTGAAGTTCTTAATCTAGAAACTTAATGATAAATCGATCCAAGAGAGCCCCTCGGGATCCCTATGCCGAACGAGGGATCTACTCAATCATAGCAAAACAAAACATGATAAAAGTAATAAATAATTGCATAACGAAGAACGCGGATGAAGACAGAGATCGAATGATGATCTCCTTGCGCCTCCTCCTCTTCATCGGTGACGTCTCTCTCTCTCTCTCCTTGCTGGTAGAAAACGAACTGCCCTCTTAGAATGACCTAAAAAGAGCATATATAGCTTTCTTCTTCTTCGAGAACGTTTAGGGTTTTGAGTTGAAATGATGTAATTTGCCTCCGGATTGAAACATAGTCAAATAGGTCGCACAGGGGTTGGCTGCGGGTGTGTGGTCTCTGACCGCGATGAAGTGCTTATTAGCCGCGGGAAGGTCTCCTTTGACCGCGGTGAAATGCTTGTTGGTCGCGGGTGCGGCCTCTCTGCTCACGGTGGCTCTGCTACAAGACAGCTTTGTCTGTCTTCAGTGCTTTAGAAATATATGAAGATCTAACCATTAGAATGTCTCCAAACCAATTGCATTTGAAATTTGGTTGTGTCGTCTTTGTTGTCTTCAAATTTCGGGATGATCAGACGGGTATTCTTTGATTGCAAGAATTCTGACAGTCCAAGTTTATCCAAAAACGTACTTTTGCTCCGAAATGTATTCTTTTATTTCGAGTTACGTGAAATATCTTTTAAAACTCTAAAACATGGAAATCACTTGAAAACCATTAAAAACGGAGTTAAAACACCTGCAAAAGATATTAAAGTGATCCACAAAAATGATCAAAAACCGGTGTTATCAAGTAGTCGTAAAAACAAGTAATAAACTCACAACACGGGAAGACGGATGACCCATACGCCGGTGCCACAAAGCTCTATCATCAGCGGTACTTGTCTGAACACTTGCCATAGTCTCAATCCCTTTGAAGTGTTAAAGTCCTTCGCCATTTCGCTCACCCGCTCCAATCATTATTCTCGTGGTGCACTCTTGTAAAATGACAAGTGTGTCAGTAATTTGTCCGACACAATGGTTATCTGAGACCAATTGACCGAACGAAATTAAATTGGTGTGAAAACCATCCACCAAATAGACATTGCGCAAATATAAATGGGAAGTAAGACGAATTGTGCCCTCTCGATAAGAAAAGATATTATCTCCAGTAGGTAAAGTGACAAACACAGGGAAAATTGGCCAAAACTTCTCAAAGAGATCAATACGACAAGTCATATCGTGTGTAGCTCATGTGTCTAAAATCCATGAAATGTCTTTATTCTTACCACTTAAGCGCTCTATTTTTTTCTTGTTTGGAAACTCACATGAAAGTTTTCCATTGAGCATCCGAAAATCCACTTAGTGTCTGCCGATATGCATCACTTAACGCAGAAACATTAGCTTGAATGGAGGATGAAGCTGAAGTGATTTGAGTTGTATTAGCATGCGGTCCAATGGCGAGAGCTGTAGGAGACGAAGACATGGAATTAGAATTATCATGCCTTTTTCGTGGCATGTCGCCCCACCAAGGAGGATATCCAATGTTGCGATAACACCATGTAGCTTCAGGTTCTTTGCGACCGCATCTGGTGCATATCATTGAGGAGAAATTTCTCGGACGGGATAAAGGTTGAGCAAGCAATGACGCACGAGCATTAAAGCTCATCACTTCAGGTTCTTTGCGTGCATTCGCAATCACGTTTTCATTATGAACCAAAGTCCGATAAACAACATCAATATCATGAGTCATAATCTAATCACAAAGTTGTTGTCGTATAGTGCCAGGAACATCATCGAGCCTAAATAGAAAACCGTGAACCCGAACCTTGTCAATCTCCGTTTCTTTGGCCTGAGCCAAATTGCATTCGCACTTAGTACATTCACATGTTTTTCTTGGATTACACTCCTGCATAGCATCCCAAATCTTGGTAATACGACCAAATTAGTCATCAATAGAAGATCCCATCTAATGATAATTTGGCAAAGATGCACGAAGCTGTTGAAAACGCACACCGCTTTTGACAGAGAATCGCGCTTCTTAATGAGATCCCACAAAACTTTTGTGATCTCTCGGTGAGATATGTTAGACCGCAATCGATCTTCAATTGTGAGTTTCATCCATGTCACAATTAAATGGTTGGTTGCCATCTTCCAAACAAGGATCATCCTTCTTAGGTCGCGGTATAGAACCGTAAAAAACCGAACTTCTTTTGGCAACTTGATAAGCTCAAATGTAATACCCTAAAGTACTAACAGCTTTGTCGATTGTAGTATTTAGGGGTCGAATCCACAAAGACTCAAGAATCACACAATATATTAAATAGGTTCGAATCAAGCTAAGTAATTCAAAGAAATAAGAAGCAATAACGCAAATCAAGGGTTGTAAATTCAATGGAGGAGAGATAGGTTCATGGTATTTTTCAGGAAATAAGAGAATGTAGATAAACCAATTAGTTAGGGTTCAGGTTAAACTCGGTTCTTGAACTCAAATCACTAAGATATAATTAACCAACTGTCGTTGCGAGAATTATATAAATCTAAATCTCAGAATTCCAAATTTCTTTGCAAATCCTAAAGTCTAAACCAGCATTAAGTTCAAGTTTGATTTGTTCACAAAACAACTAAACCAAATCTCTTTGCAGATAGTTATTTTGCTCACCCTAGGTTCTATCAGATTATCAATTGCACTGTCGTGCCTAATCGATTAACCTAAGATCTACGTTCCATGTGATCAATATAGAATTAGCATTAAGAACAACCTATGGTGAAGAACTAATTCAGATTATGAACCCTAACTAACTAATTATCCTAACATTCAAAGAGATCCCTTATTGAGAACCCTAAACCTAACAAGAGATCTACTCAGACATGGAGATTGAAACAAACAACATGATTGAATAAATCTCTGAAATAAATAATAAAAGAGAAAGAAAACAAGGGTTCGAAATCTTCTCTCGGACGAACAGAGTTTCAGACTTGTCTCCCTCAAAAGCTCTCTCAACATAAAACTAAAGTAGAATAAAGCGTAGTCAAAACAAGTGGCTGAAAACCCTAAATATAATGCTAAAACAAGTTTTGGGGTTTCTTGTAATTATTAAAGTCTTATGGGCCAAAGCGTAGAATCTTCAGACCTGTAAAGAGTCGCGATCTTTCTCTACATGCGATCAGTATCGACCGATACCATAAGTGGTATCGGTCGATACACAGCTTCTGTGTCGGCTATTCAGGCCTTCAGCTTGATCCTTCTATGCATGATTCTGCTTGGCTCCAAAAAACTCCAATATCTGCAATTTAGATCCAAACGTACCTAAACCTGTAAAGACTCGAAAAGACTCCACAAATACTAGAAAGACTCTATAAATAAGACCCATATCATGGTTAAAAATGGGTAAAAATCATGATATATCACAACTTAAGGTCATACGAACACTCGCAGCCCATTCATCATAGTTTTGACCATTCAATAGGGGTCGAGATATCACAGCTCCTGGGTGGTCACCAGTAGAAAGGTCATTGACGTAACTATGTTTTTATGCATTTTACACTTGGTTTTTGAGCACTTTAATAAGCGTTTCACTCGTTTTAAAACATTTCATTATGATTTTTACATATTTGTAGTGTCAAGAATTTTTTCATGTTATCAAGGCAAAATCATTGCAAATTGGAGCACAAAATCTGTTTTTGGAAAGATGCAGACCGTTAGAAGTTCGACCTTTGATGAAGACCTTCTCACCGTCTGAGCAAGCCCAATTTTGGACACACGATAGATGGAGCAGCCAACTTGCATTTGCAATTGGTTTGAGGCTGATTCAACTGTTCAATCTCAAGTTACATAAAGTTTAATAAAGCCCCGTCAATCTGTCGAGCATAAGCAGAAGTATGGAGAAAACACTCATGGTCGCAACATGAAGGGTCGTGAGTGCGTCCAGAGTGTCTTTTACCACAGGCAGGAGACTCATCCCTGCGGCCAGCCCAATAAAGTCCAGGAACAAGCCCGTTTGCAAAGCCCACTTCAAATACACTTCTGTTTTGGACAAGAAAGAACCCTAGACGACTTTTGAAGACCTAAAGACCTATATATATGTTGTTTAAGTCTCTTATTTTTCTAACCCCCAATTTGTGCCTCTTAGATACAATACTTTTAGTTTTTTGTTATTTGTTCTTATATTAGGGAGATATGGATTTCTCTTAAACCCTTTTGTCTCTTTCTGGTTTTATTGATTATGCAATCCATAAACACGTTTTTGCTTTGCATGATTATGCCTGAGTAGTTTATTAGTTGGGTTTAATAGGATTTTAATCAAAGAGGATTTCATGATTGATAAGGATTACAAGTATTGAACATAGCTCGATTTCTAGAAGTTCTTTCTTTTAGGTTTGTTCATATTGCATGGAGCTAGCGTAGCTAACTAGCAATTGATCTTAGGATTAATAAACCCATGTGCGTGCATAATTTATTAACCAGATCTAACTTAGGAGAGCAATTGTGTTATAAGATATGGAAGCATACTTATAGGGCGTTGTGAACGTTAATGAACTTGAATTTATTGTGTGATCTGCTTCGTGGCTATAAACGAACGATGAGTAGTCAAGTTGTTAGAGAATATGTGTTTAGCTCTATGAAAATAGGTTAACCACAATTTTGTGTTCGAGTTTAGAAAACTTTGAGATAGAATCAATTAGAAGCTTTGTTATCTTGTTTGAATCAATCATAACCTCTATGATATCCATGAAGATCAAACGCTTAGTTATCATAGTTTACATTCGTTTTTACTTTTCATTTAGTTTGCATATTTAAATCATGACAACCATTCTCAAAAACACTTTGTCTTATCTCGCTACTAATATTCTTTTGAATTTTGCAAACATGCGTATATTCTCTGTGGATCGACACTTTAAGTACTAGAACGCACATCTGTGCACTTACAGACCTAGGATTTTATAAATTTAAAATTTGAAAGTTTCGACAAAAGATCTCAAAGTGCCTGCAAAAATCTCAAGTTTAGTAACCGACTCTAAGAACACCATTTTTCTTTTAATTTTTGGTTTTGTTTTTCTTCGTTTCAGGTCTCTGAAACATGGATCCGCTTATGGAGCGAGATCCCGATATGGAGCATGTCCATCCTGGAACTTGTAGAAGGACTACGCAATATCGAATCTCAAGCTGAAGATACATGTTGAACTCTTGAACGCGTTGTCGACACACTTGAAGAAGTGAAAGGAAACTTGAGAAAAATCTCTAAGTATCATGTCGAGCATGAAAAATTGTTGTGCACTCCTCAACCTTGGTGAAAAGACGAAGCCATTCAACTCTTTTGAAGAAGATGATGATTTTTCAGAAGAAAAACAACGAGGAAACACCAATCTAGCTGAAGCAAACATCAAAATCCATCATCCACATGACCACACGCAGAACTCCGAGGGTGTGGTCGATGATCGTCTTACCACATGCAGAGCTACGGGAGTGCGACCAGAGAAACTTCCACCACAACCCCGACACCTCATCATGCGGCCACGACTGTTCGAGCAAGCTATATTTGCCATCAACTCTCAACTTTCTCCAACCAATTTTAGTCACCTCGAACCAGTCTCTCTTGGACCCTGCAACATGGATCAACCCAACAACATGACTACATCATCCTCTACATCAAAATTCCAAGCAAGCTTTCCAATGGATCATACTTACATCGATTCTATTCATGAGTATGATGCTGCAAATGCTTACATAGATTCCTTCTCAGCTTTTGAGCCAACTCCTATGCATATCACATCACGTGTTCTCGCTTACTCAAGGAACAAAGAGAAGCCTTTTACTCGGCACATCAGCAGAGAAAGGTTGATTGAGTTTAACAACTTGGTCAAGAAGATCCCTATTTATGTCTCGTTTGAAGAAGCATGGAAGAAGCACTATCTATTCGATTTCTTCCTCGAGAGCAACGAGAACAAGGAAGACATTTGTGTCTACATTAACCGAGCCAAAGGCTCCACCATCTATTACATGACTCACATAGCTCACCTAGAAAAGTACATGTGGTACCCAAATCGGATCAATCCGAGAAAGCTTGAAGAATTCAACATTTTTGTTCGTGATCTCCCTCATGGAATCACATTTGCTACAGCTTGGAAAGACTATACGATTGGTAACTTCTTTTGTGAAAGAAAGGAATCTGTTTCGAAGTTAAATGATCTTTTCGACCATGCAAGAACAGGAAGACTAGTTCGAACCTTACACAAGATCGAAGATCAAGGTCAATTTCTTATCACTTGTAGCATTAGACACATCGAGTTTCGGAACATTCTATGTGATTCAGTTTCATGCCTTATCATCATATCAAAGTCGACTACGCATAGGTTTGGTATCAAGCACGTTTACCCAATGAACATCAAAATCGGATTTGCTGACCAATCTTCTGCAACTCTGAATGGAATTATCTACGACATTCCTGTCAAGATAGGAGATCACATAACTCTTGTCGACCTCTTCATTGTCAAGACGTTGAAAGATAATCATTCATCTTTGATCAATCATCTTAGGATGGTCATTTCTCGCTACTACTGGTGCCATCATAGATTGGCCAAACCGACATGTCTCATTCGCCAACATCAACAAAGATGTTTTTTTCCCGCGATAACATACAATCTATCAAGAGGCATCCTTCTTAAATGTGAAGATGAACGTGATGAGGCTTCTACAGAATGTAACAGCAAAAGGAGATTGAAAAGAACTTGTCTTTGGACATGATCTTTCTTTAACTAAACTCATCTCCCCATCCAAGTCAATTTAAAGACTTTAAACAAGTGCTTATGTGAAGCAACCCACTTAGGTAGTTTTCTTTTTTTTCATTTTAATTTTCTTATATCACTTTAATTTTTGGTTTTGATTTTCTTTAGTTTCAGGTTTTCATAAACAATACAAAAACACACAAAAAATTGAAAAAACAAAAAAAGACAAAAAAATAATTAGGTCTTGTTCGAACTGCACTTGGCCACATGCAGAGCCACCAGAGTGTGGTAAAACACCTCTCCACCGTATGGAAATCTTCGACCATGCGGTCGAACTTTCATCTAACGCAGCCCCAAACCCTCAAAGTGCGGCCATCTCTAGTTTTTGCCTAATTTTCCTGACCGCAACCACGCACCCCCTGAGTGCGGCCAAACCCCTTTCCACCGCAAGGTTAACTCCAAGCATGCGTAAAAACACCTTTCCACCGCAACCATGACCCATCTGAGTGTGGTGAACCCATCCGCAACTCACCTCATTCCACCACCATGTTTCACCATCCCAAAGCCAACTCTACCTCGTCAATGGACATCCTACTTGAAGAAAATCCATCCTAAGGCGTTCAACTTGGCCAAACAACAACAACTTCAAGTTCTAATCCGGCCATACAAACACCCATCACCACCACCACCGCCCATCCAACCACTTCCAGGTACGTTTTATCATCCTTTTTCCATCATATTTTCTATCATTTCTCGATTTATTTCACAATGGAGACAGTGTGATTTAAGTCTGGGGAAGGATTTCATCCCTTACTAACCACCTTTTCTTTCTTGAGTCTTTTCATTCTCTCATTTTCTTTTCATTTTTCGGTTTTTATTTTCAAGTAAAACACGGTTTTTAGGGAATGATGAAAAAAAAATTATGATAAGTTCGACCAGTGTGCTTCTACGCGATTCCTATTAACGGCTCTTTCTTGATTTAGTTCTAGACTAGGCGGTAGCTAGAGTAACCGTGACACAAAGATCACTAGAGGAATTTGAACTGTAGAGATTCTAGATGATGGAATATACTAACTCTACTTAACTTGAACTTAACTTGACTTAATTATCTCAATAAAGGCGTTAGATATGGGAAATGAATCACACATTCAAGACTTCTTATCTTTTTTACCACTCTCTGTTGATCCTAAATGGCCAGCTCATTTTTAGTTGGTTCCCCACCTTACCTTACCTCTTTCGAACCCCATGTATTTTTTCTTATTGTCTTATGTGCATATATGTGCAAAAACGTCGTAGAAAGAGGAACGACACAGTTTTCAGTCACTCAAGACGGAAGACTAGACATCTTTGGTAAAAGTGATACCAACGATGAGAAGAACTCAATTTTGTCTTAGAAATATCAAATCAATGGTAAAATTTCGTGCCCCCCTAAGATTCTATCCCAAAAGACGTTTTCCCCTTTCAAAAAAAAAACAAAACAAAACAAAATAAAATGTGAAAAACAAAAGGGGAAGAAAACAAAAAGCCTAAGAGAGTTTCATTTTGCCGAAATACTATATAAGGCAAGCCATGGTTCATTTGTGAGAATTTAGACGCCATTCGTTTCGAATCCCGGAGAAAAAACTAAGTTTGAGGGAATGGCAGAAAAGTTCTGTTAATGAAAAAGAGGAATGTGCAGCAAAACCTTTGCGCAAGAAGAAGTGACTAGAAACTGTGGTGATCAATAGGTCATTATTCTGTTGCTGTTTTGCATAATATCTATCATCTTCCGGCGAAAACGGTAACCCTAAACACTCTAAACCTCACCACTTAAATAGCCTTTAATACCTAACATCGTCTGCGCTAAACGACAAGTTTAATGAAAAGCTCACGCAATTCCTTAATGAATGTAGAGAGCTAGTTGATCGGAATTTATAGTCTAGATGGTTTAGATTTTGCATGACGGAAACCGTGGACTACACTACAAGAAAACTGTCTATTTCCAACGAAAATTTACGACCGTTTTAAATCGATGTAACTTTACGTCGACTTTACGACGAATTTACGACGAAATATGTGTTCGATGTAAAATCGTCGTAAATATGTGTCGTCGTAATTTCGATGTAAATTTACGACTAGTTTACGACGACATTACGACGACAACATAAATCGTCATAATATCGATGTAATTTTACGACGAAATTACGACGAATATTTCTTCTGTATATTACGTTGATATTACGACGATTTGACGTCACTGTTCCCGGTTAGGTAGACCACGTTTTTTAATAGATCCACCTACTAAATTTACATCGAATTTACATCGTAAAATTCGTCGTAAATCCGTTGGAAAATCGTTGGTAATTCTGAAAAAATTTCTATAAATACAGCGTAACTTCAAACTAAAGAATCAAAAAAAAAAACAAACAGAAAAATATATATATATATATATATATATATATATATATATATATATATAT
This sequence comes from Eutrema japonicum, assembly GCA_030161315.1. Taxonomy (NCBI): domain Eukaryota; kingdom Viridiplantae; phylum Streptophyta; class Magnoliopsida; order Brassicales; family Brassicaceae; genus Eutrema; species Eutrema japonicum. The sequence continues at coordinate 20,184,498 of BSQW01000006.1, read as the reverse complement.
ATATATATATAAATGTCTATATACGAACTACGAAAATGGATGTATACGCAAAAGGATTCAGAGGGAGATTTGACGGAAGAATTCAAAGAAGGGCTTGAAATATTCATGTATCAGGCCAGAAATATGCAAACAACCCTGGAAAGTGGTAAGATGTTATGTCCTTGTCGTAAATGCAAGAATACGAGATATATGTTTATTGAGACGGTGTGGAAGCATTTACTAAATAGAGGGTTTATGCCGCAATATTATGTTTGGTATCAACATGGAGAGGGTTTTGAAAGAACTCAAGCAACGGATAGTAGTAGTAATTATCAAGGTCAAGTAGAATCAAATTATCAAGGTAGTTATGATCATGGTCAACATCAATTTGATCAGGGTGCAGATCATGATAGGATGCATGCCATGGTTAATGATGCATTTCATGAAACAAATGCTGATAATAGTACTGTTGAGGAACCCAACGTAGATGCGAAGCGATTTTATGATATGCTAGATGCTGCAAACCAGCCACTCTACGATGGATGTAGAGAAGGTCAGTCTAAATTGTCGTTAGCTGCTAGGATGATGACAATTAAAACTGATCATAACTTAGCTGAGGTTTGCATGGATGATTGGGCTGATCTTATTAAAGAGTATTTGCCAGAGGATAATTTGGCTGCCGAAACATACTATGAGATACAGAAGTTGGTGTTTAGTCTTGGGTTGCCTTCTGAGATGATAGATGTATGTGTTGACAATTGTATGCTTTTTTGGAAAGATTATGATAAGCTGCAGGAATGTCGATTTTGCCAAAAACCAAGATTTAGGCCCCAAACAACTGGGCGTAAAAAGATACCATACCAACGGATGTGTTATCTTCCTATAACTGATAGGTTGAAACGATTGTATCAATCTGAAAGGACAGCTGCATCGATGAGGTGGCATGCAGAACATTCACAGAGAGAATGAGAAGTGACTCACCCGTCAGATGCAAAAGCTTGGAAACACTTTAACACGGTACACCCTGATTTTGCTAACTCTAAGCGAAATGTGTATCTTGGTCTTTGCACTGATGGATTTAGTCCATTCGGTATGTCTGGTAGGCAATATTCTTTGTGGCCAGTTATCGTAACTCCTTATAACATTCCCCCAGATATGTGCATGCAAAGGGAATTTCTTTTCCTGAATATTTTAGTCCCTGGTCCCAATCATCCGAAGCGGTCCCTTGATGTATTTTTGCAGCCTCTCATTCAGGAGTTGAAACAGTTGTGGTATACAGGAGTGCGGACATATGATTGTTCGAGGAAAAAAAATTTTACGATGCGTGCGGTGCTTATGTGGACAATAAGCGACTTCCCTGCATACGGAATGCTATCAGGTTGGACGACGCACGGGAGGTTATCTTGTCCTTTTTGCCTCGATCGGACAGATGCGTTTCAACTGAAACATGGTCGAAAAACATGCTGGTTTGATTGTCACCGCCGATTTTTACCAATCAATCATCCATATAGGAGAAACAGGCGGTTTTTTAGGAAGAACAAAATCGTGCGTGTCCCCCCACCAGTGTATCTATCTGGGGAAGATCTAGAAGCGCAAATAGATCATTTTGGGGGACTAGAAACTGTGAATCGTGGGGGAAATTGGCACACTCCAGCTAATATGCCTGATGGATACGGGGTTAATCACAATTGGCACAAGAAAAGCATTTTTTGGGATCTTCCGTACTGGAAAAATCATCTACTAAGACACAATCTTGATGTCATGCACATTGAGAAAAACTTTTTTGATAACATCATGCATACAGTGTTAAACGTGAAAGGAAGAACCAAAGACAGCGGAAAGTCAAGGTTGGACTTGCCAGATATTTGCAACAGAAATGAGTTGCATATAATGAGCAATGGAAAATCACCAGTTCCTATATTTCGGTTGGGTGCTGAACAAAATGCATCGTTGTTCAATTGGGTTTCATCTGACGTGAAGTTTCCTGATGGGTATGTATCCAATCTTGCTAAATCTGTTGAGAAAGGAGAAAAGTTTTCAGGGATGAAGAGTCATGACTGCCACGTGTTTATGCAACGTTTACTTCCTTTCGCATTTGCCGAACTCCTTCCAGAAAATGTTCATGAAGCAATTGGAGGTAAGATACTTCATCACATATAAAATTATTGAGATTAATTATATATATATATATATATATATATATATATGTTACAATGTATATAATTTTGTCTTTGCAGGCATCGGAGCATTTTTCCGGGATCTTAGTACACGGACGTTGTCAGAAGATGTAATTGCACAACTGGCTGCTAATATTCCAATCTTGTTGTGCAATTTGGAGAAGATATTCCCCCCTGCGTTTTTTGATGTTATGGAACATCTTCCCATTCATCTCCCCCACGAAGCAGAACTAGGAGGCCCTGTTCAGTTTAGGTGGATGTACCCATTCGAGCGCTTCATGAAACATTTAAAGGGAAAGGCAAAAAATCTAGCAAGGGTTGAAGGATCAATTGTTGCGGGAAGTTTGACAGAAGAAACTTCACACTTCACTTCATATTATTTCGCTCAAAAAGTCCGTACACGTAAACGGGCTCCCCTACGATACGATGATGGCGGTGTGGGACGAATTTATGCAGTAGAGGGTGTCCCAGATATATTCTCACCAATTGGTCGTCTTAGTGGAAAATTGAAGGAAGTTTGGTGGGATAACGAGCATGACAGGCACAGCGCACATACGTACATCCTCATAAACTGTGATGAAGTGAGTCCTTTCGAAAGGTATAATAACAAAACTATTTAATTAATCAGTCATTAATAATTAATAATTAATTAATCAGTCATTAATAATTAATAATTAATAATTAATATAATTATAATTAAATGTGTTAATTTTTATGTCTATATATGTATTTTGCAGCTTATTTGATACCCAGGTACGAGAATGCATTGAAGGGGTTTCAGATGATGAAATAAACGACCGTAAAGATCGTCACTTTGTTGAGTGGTTGAAGACGCAAGTAAGTTAATATAGTTATAAATATTTCATTTAATTATATCGGCTTTCAATCTAACTTTTACACTTATCATAGGTTGATCATGGCGATCCCGCATATCCATTTTGGTTTCATGAGTTACTCCTAGGCCCCATCGGGAAGATAACGACCGCACCCATGTATTTTACCCGTGGTTATGTGTTTCATACATACAAGTATGGCGTTCGTCGAGCAACTACCAACTACGGAGTATGTGTTAGGGGTGAAATAGATTTTTATGGGGTTTTGCAGGAAATAATTGAAGTGGAGTACCCCGGACTGGTTAGGTTGAAATGCGTTCTCTTCAAATGTGATTGGTTCGATCCAACAGTCGGTCGAGGGGTGCGAATTAACAAATTTGGTGTGGTTGACGTCAACAAAGCACGACGTTACAACAAGTTTGAGCCATTCATCCTAGCATCACAAGCAGAACAAGTAACGTTCGTTCCATATCCGCGAGTTCGAAGAACATCTGGGATCTCATGGTTATCGGTTATTAAAATAGCCCCAAGGGGTAAAATTGTTGGTGTTGATGATCTTCCAATGCAACAAGATTCTTGCCTTGATATTACAGAACCAGAGATTACGGAGAACGTTCCTTTAATTGATCCACGAAACAGGCAACTTGAATATCTACCTAACGACACAAAAGAAGAAGGCGATTCCGACGAGTTTGAAGAAATTGACGATGATGATGAACCTGAAGATGATGAACCCAATCAAGATGATGAACCCAACGAAGATGATGATTCTGATTGAAAGCTTATATATATATAGGTAATTTTCGGTTTGTTAGATGTTTAAGTTTTTCTTGTAAAATTATATATTAAACGAAATTACGACGTATTCGGCGATTAAATTCATGATTTTCCCCAAGAATTGCCTGATGCCAAAACAATTCATCCAGACTGCACCGAAACACAGACACCACTTCACTATTTCGGCGATTTCTCGGGTACCAGAGACGATCAAGGAAGGATCAATAGAAAGAAATCACAAGAAGGTTACCTTTGCTCGACGAAGGAATCGCGTTATTGCGGGGCCGTAGCTCCATCGCACCCAAAATCGCAAAATCAAGGAAAGATGAAATATTAGGGTTTATCAATCGTCGCTCTATCTTTCCAGAGGTATTAGTTACGAGGGCGTGACTGGTGCGCAACTGTCAAAGTCGGATTTTCTGTGGTAGAATTTTTTATAATCTTCGTTTATGCAAATTTTGAAAATGAATGGAGGTATATCCAATAGCTATAAAGATTTAGGGTTTAGGGTATAGATTTATTTTATAACAACGAAATTACGACGAATTCGTCGTAAATTCGTTGTAAACTTACAAAGATTTTACGACGAATACGTCGTAATTTCGTCGTAATACCCAAAATATTTTAATTTACCCGCGTGGGGGAAATTTCGATAGGTTTAATTTTTGGTTACAGTTTTACGACGATTTTACGACGGATTCGTCGTAAAATCGTTGGTCATTTACAACGATTTTACGACGAATCCGTCGTAATATTGTATTCCCGCTTTTGATGATCTGGCCAACAAAGAATTTTGGAGATCAAGTTTTCTATATTCATAAAGACCAACCACCATAAGTGAAAGATACATAGAATTGGACATCCTTATATTACGAAGGATTTATATAGATGTCCAATTCTATGAATCATTCACCTATGGTAGTTGAAGACTGTCTTTACTTGAAAACAAGATCCTACAGGATTATTTGTTGGCCAAATCATCAAGAAGTGGGAACACAATGATCAGCGTAAAAACTCAAGGAAAAGGGGATATATATATATTTTTTTTTTGAGTTTGCATTGAAGGTGTGGAAGATATTTATAGAAATTTTTTAGAAATTACCAACGGATTTGCAACAACAATTTACAACGAATTCACATCGAATAGCATTACAACGATTTTACATCGGATATGCGACGAAATTACGTCGACAAAATGCGATGTAAATAATTAGGTGACGTATAAAAAACTGTGTTTTACCAAACTCTACCGATGTCACTTATTTTACGACTTATTTACGACGATTTTGAAATTACCAACGGATTTACATCGATTATCATTACAACGATTTTACATCGATTAGAATTACAACTATTTTACATCGATTAGCATTACAACGATTTTACATCGACTAGCATTACAACGATTTTACATCGATTAGCATTACAACGATTTTACATCTTGTTTTACGTAAGTTATTTATCTTATATCTTGTTTGGTTTGATTTACTTGAATCTATTGTTAAATATTAGAAGTATTAGATGCACAAATATACTTCGTTCTTACGTCCAGGATATGTGTATTGTGATTTAGGGTTTAGGGTATAGATTTAATCTATTACAACGAATTTACGACGGATTCGCCGTAAAATCGTTGTACTGTTACAACGATTTTACGACGAATCCGTCGTAAATTCGTTGTAATACTTAAAATATAGGGTTTAGGGTTTGATTTACTTGTTTAGTTTTTTTATCTTATATCTTGTTTTACGTAAGTTCTAATCATAGTATAAACAATTTTATGTTTTTACAAAATCATTTACATTATTTAAGTCATGCATGTTACGAATATACTTATAAGAACGAATGCTATATTATTATGTAAAATAAGGAAATCGACGACGATATAGATTCAATCGTCGTTATTGAATCTATTGTTAAATATTAGAAGTATTAGATGCACAAATATACTTCGTTCTTACGTCCAGGATATGTGTATTGTGATTTAGGGTTTAGGGTATAGATTTAATCTATTACAACGAATTTACGATGGATTCGTTGTAATACTTAAAATATAGGGTTTAGGGTTTGATTTATTTGTTTAGTTTTTTTTATCTTATATCTTGTTTTACGTAAGTTCTAATCATAGTATAAACAATTTTATGTTTTTACAAAATCATTTACATTATTTAAGTCATGCATGTTACGAATATACTTATAAGAATGAATGCTATATTATTATGTAAAATAAGGAAATCGACGACGATATAGATTCAATCGTCGTTATTGAATCTATTGTTAAATATTAGAAGTATTAGATGCACAAATATACTTCGTTCTTACGTCCAGGATATGTGTATTGTGATTTAGGGTTTAGGGTATAGATTTAATCTATTACAACGAATTTACGATGGATTCGTTGTAATACTTAAAATATAGGGTTTAGGGTTTGATTTATTTGTTTAGTTTTTTTTATCTTATATCTTGTTTTACGTAAGTTCTAATCATAGTATAAACAATTTTATGTTTTTACAAAATCATTTACATTATTTAAGTCATGCATGTTACGAATATACTTATAAGAACGAATGCTATATTATTATGTAAAATAAGGAAATCGACGACGATATAGATTCAATCGTCGTTATTGAATCTATTGTTAAATATTAGAAGTATTAGATGCACAAATATACTTCGTTCTTACGTCCAGGATATGTGTATTGTGATTTAGGGTTTAGGGTATAGATTTAATCCATTACAACGAATTTACGACGGATTCGTCGTAAAATCGTTGTACTTTTACAACGATTTTACGAAGAATCCGTCGTAAATTCGTTGTAATACTTAAAATATAGGGTTTAGGGTTTGATTTACTTGTTTAGTTTTTTTTATCTTATATCTTGTTTTACGTAAGTTCTAATCATAGTATAAACAATTTTATGTTTTTACAAAATCATTTACATTATTTAAGTCATGCATGTTACGAATATACTTATAAGAACGAATGCTATATTATTATGTAAAATAAGGAAATCGACGACGATATAGATTCAATCGTCGTTATTGAATCTATTGTTAAATATTAGAAGTATTAGATGCACAAATATACTTCGTTCTTACGTCCAGGATATGTGTATTGTGATTTAGGGTTTAGGGTTTATATTTAATCTATTACAACGAATTTACGACGGATTCGTCGTAAAATCGTTGTAATACCCAAATATTTAATTTACCGCGTGGGGGGGAAATTGCGATAGGTTGAATTTTTGGTTACAGGTTTACGACGATTTTACGACGGATCCGTCGTAAAATCGTCGTAAATTACCAACGATTTTACGACGACGACAAAATCTATATATACGCGACCAGATTTTCTCTCCCTCGCTCACATTTCTTAAATCTCTCTCTCTCTCTAAAATCTTAATCTCTCAACTCTCTCTATCTCTAAAATCTCTGCCCTCTCTCTAAAAAAAAGGTAACATTTTTTTTTGTATTTATAAATTATATTATCGTTCTAAGGATTTTAAATTGTTTGTTAGGATTGTAATATTTATTAGTTTGAATTGGAATTATTAGTTAGGAATGGAATTATATTATACTAAAATTGAGTTATTTTTAAATATTTTTTAGATATGGCGCCACGTAAGTCACACTATCGGCAGTTTCTCGAGACGGGACCGAGTGAAAATCCGCCTCTCCCGTCATCTTCTGCGACACAATCCGCTGTTCCGGATTCTTTTTCCGGACCAGCGCCGCCTCCAGAAGCAGTTGCTCGACCTCCATTGTTGTATGCAGGATTTACGGTCGAAGATATTTTGCAGTCGCCGGGGCATGATTCTTTAGACCGGTTAGATCCGCGACGGCTCCCGAATACTTTTTGGTACGTACCTACAATTTTTTTTTTAATAACATTATGAATTTGTTTTTTTTACTAATAATTTTTGTTTTTTTTCTCAGGTTTAAGGAAGATAACAAAGTTGGACGGAGTGTGGCTGACACCATTAAAGCCTATTTCATGGAGCCACACCGCAATTGGTCTTCGGTTCCGGAAGACGTTGTCGAGACATGGTTTAAATGTTTCGCGGTAAATTTTTTTTTTTTAATTCAATATTATTTTGGAGAATTCTTTATCTTTAATATATCGTTTCTAATTTTTTTTTTTTGTATAGCAAAAATGGCATTGGGACGTTACGATCAACGAGACGGTGAAGGCGGAATTCAAAAAGAAGGGAAAATTGCGGCTCAACAATACCATTTCCGATTGGAAGAGGAAGTGGGAGGTTAAAGGCGATCATGGGAAGCCGCCATACATGTCTTCCGATGTTTGGAACGGCTTGACGGCATACTGGAGAGATCCACATGCGCAGCAAGTGGCCGCTAAGTGTTCGGCTTCTCGAAACACTATGGGTCCAGACGGTCTTCCAGCGCTTATGCCTCATACGTCGGGTCAAACATCTTTTGCGGGAAGACGCCTTCAAATGGTAATAATTTGTTCGCTTATTATTTTATTTATGTAATTTTAATTTGTTATTAATTTATATTATCCATCAACGGTTTGATTTCTTTTTTAATGTATTTTTTGTTAGGCAAATGGAGGCGAACTTCCTCCGATGACCCGAGTTTTTGCGGAAACTCACAAGAAGAAAGACGGATCTTTTGTAGATCCTCGAGCTGAGGCAATCTACAATGACGCGCATGCGAGGATCGGCGAGCGTCAAACTCAGCTTTCTCAGCAGCTATCACCTGGCGGTAGTTCGGTCCAATCCACTGCGACTTTGACGGTTGCCCAGATGGACGACATATACGCAGAGGTAATTTAACTCTTTTTTTTTACAAATGTTAATGTTTTTTATACAATTTATTAAATTTTTCGTTTCTTTTTTAAAAGGTTGCCCCGAAGAAAAAGGGCAGAGTTTTAGGGATGGGATCGATCGTAGATAGTGCCGCCGCGTCGTCCCGTCGTCAGCTTTTCGACGATCCGGTTATTTTGCGGATGGAGTTAAACAACGCCAACTCCGAGATCAACAATTTGCGGGCGAAGCAGGTGATATACGATGAGAAGATCCAAGGATACGATCAAACGATCCTAGGATACAATAAAACAATCCAAGGATACAACACTCTCTTCGATATTATTGCCCTGAGTAACCCGACTTTGGCGGCTGCACTAAGGCAGCAGGAAGGATCGACATCGGGCCAGCCAACTGATCCGCTCTCGCAAGAACGAGCGAATATGGAGCAGAATGGATCAGACGACGAACTTTTTGATAATTTACGTTTTTCGGCTAGGAATTAGTTTGTAATAAAAATTTTATTTTGTATTTTAAATTTTATTTTATATTTTATATTTTGAATTTATTTATAAATTTTATTTTTAAATATAATTTTTTAATTTTTTTTTAATTTTATTTAATTTATATAAAAATTATAATTAAATTACGAAGAATTTACATCGAATATTTTACATCGATTTTACATCGTTCCATAATTTACATCGATTTTATATCAATAGTTTTACATCGATTTTACATCGTTCAAAAGTTACGACGAATTTATATCGAATATTTTACATCGATTTACCAACGTATTTACATCTACATATTACGACGAATTTACGACGAATACGTAAAAACAGAAATTTTATAATTCGATGTAAATTTGCTGTAATGTTTCATCCTATTACGACGAATTTACGACGGATTGTCGAAAAAAAAATTGTATAATTCGATGTAAAATCGATGTAATTTTTAATCGTGATTTCGATGTAAAATTGATGTAATATATTCGTCGTAAAATCGATGTAATATATTCGTCGTAAATTCGATGTAAATATACAACGATTTTACGACGAATATATTACATCGATTTTACGACGATTTTTAGTCCTCCTTAATAGTACGACCAATTTACGACGATTTACGATTAACGACGATCATATTACGACGAATTGTTAATCGTCGCTAATCCGTCGTAAACCATGTTTTACGACCGATTTACGACGATTATGTTTGTTGTAAAAATGCTGTTTTCTTGTAGTGCTAGTGTCATAGATGTTTTGGTGAGAATTTTCCAGACTGAGTTCTGATTGATGTACTTCGATGGTTATGGTTTAGAAGGATGGTCACTGAGATTTTGAGTTCCCGCGATTTTTCATTCATCTTTCCAAGTCTTGATTTTTGTTTTGTCTGAGGACAAACAAAGTCTAAGTCTGCGGGAGTTGACGTAAATGTGTTTTTTACCCATTTTACATTCGGTTTTGAGCACTTTAATAAGTGTTCCACTCGAGTTTTAAGCATTTTATTATGATTTTCGTATATTTGTAGTGTCAATACTCTTTTCATGTTATGAAGGAAAAAACATTTCAAATTAGAGCAAAAGACCCGTTTTTGGAAATATGCATACCGTCAGAAGTTCGACCTTTGATAAAGATCTTCTCACCGTCTTATCAAACCCAATTTTGGACACAAGATAGAGGGATCAACCAACTTTCATTTGGAATTGGTTTGAGGATGATCCTTCAAGCTGTCAAGCAGAAGCAAAAGTATGGAGAAAACACTCATGGCCGCGACTTGAAGGGTCATGAGTGCGGCCAGAGTGTCTTTTACCACAAGCAGAAGACTCGTCCCTGCAGCCAGCCCAGTAACCTCCCGGATTAAGCCTGTTTGCAAAGCCCACTTCAAATACACTTCCGTTTTGGACAAAGAAGAACCCTAGACAACTTTTGAAGACCTAAAGACCTATATATATGTTGTTTAAGTCTCTTATTTTTGTAACCCCCAATTCGTGCCTCTTAGATACAATACTTTTAGCTTTTTGTTATTTGTTCTTATATTAGGGAGATAGGGATTTCTTTTAAACCCTTTTGTCTCTTTCTGGTTTTATTGATTATGCAATCAATAAACACATTTTTGCTTCGCATGATTATTTATGAGTAGTTTATTAGTTGGGTTTAAATGGGATTTTAATCAAAGATGATTTCATGATTGATAAGGATTACAAGTATTGAACATAGCTCGATTTCTAGAAGTTCTTTCTTTTAGGTTTGTTCTTATTGCATGGAGCTAGCGTAGATAACTAGCAACTGATCTTAGGATTAATAAACCCACATGCGTGCATAATTTATTAACCAGACCTAGCTTAGGAAGGAGAGAAATTGTGTTATAAGATATGGAAGCATACTTATAGAGCATTGTGAACGTTAATGAACATGAATTTATTATGTGATATGCTTCGTGACTACCAACGAACGCTGAGTAGTCAAGTTGTTAGAGAATAGGTGTTTAGCTCTATGAAAATAGGTTAACCACAATTTTGTGTTCGAGTTTAGGGAACTTTGAGCTAGAATCAATTAGAAGCTTTGTTATCTTGTTTAAATCAATCATAACCTCTATGATATCCCTGAAGATCAAACGTTTAGTTATCATAGTTTACTTTCGTTTTTACTTTTCGTTTAGTTTGCATACTGAAATCGTGACAACTATTCTCAAAAACAATGTCTTATCTCGATACTAATATTCTTTTGAGTTTTGCAAACATGTGTAGATTTTGTGGATCGACACTTTAAATACTAGAACACACATATATGCACTTGCAGACCTACTTTAAGAACTAGAACACACATATATGCACTTGCAGACCTAGGATTTTATAAATTTAAAATTTGAACGTTTCAACAAAAGAGGCGGCATCAGTCATATGGTGAGATGGTGCGGCGTGTTGCTTCTACAAGAATGGAAGCTAAAGCTTTGTTGTTGTCTCCGTTGGTCATGGTGAAGCAAAAAAAATCGTAGGCTAGAAAAGAAACAAGTCGGACAAACGAACGAACTTGCTAAGGTAAATAAAAGATAAAAAGAGATAAAAAAAAATCGGATCGAGAACATGAGATCAGTAAGTTGTTAAGTCTCTGAAACCTTGTAAAATCGATTAATGTAGAAGAATTTTCTGTGTTATTTCTCTTGTTCAATATTTATACAAGTACTTTGTAGTTTGTACATGAAAATGAATTCTAAGCGAATAAACACAAATAAAAAATTATCTATTTATCGAGATATGAGTATATCTTAATAAATACGCCAACCAAGGTTCGTTTGATGCGACTAGCAACTTGTTTTTAGAACATATACTGTTGAATTATATGGATAAGAAAAAAATATATCTTTACCTCAGTGTATTTATAATTTTATATTAAGGAAGCAAAAACTCTTTCTTACAATCCAAAGTATTTACACTAATCTTAAAATTTACATCCCTGGATTGCAGTTGTCAAAACGATACAAAAAAAAATCAATTAAAATGAATTGCAAAATACATACATACATATATATATGAATTGATACAATGAACTGTATCTCCATAATTTTTTCTATCCATAATGAATGTAAATAATTGAATTGAAAAAAAGATACCATCCGAACATATTAAATCGTGATGCTTGGAAATACAATGGCAACGAATAACTTGCCCACTTCTAACTCCCAAAAAAAAAATGATTCAAAACTTAAAATGTAATCCTTTCAAACTTCTTGCAAAAAATAGTTGACTTGTTAAAGAAGGAATCTAAACCCTACATCTACTATGCTCCAAAACATTCGATTCTCTATTTTTAGAAATTTCACATGAAACATAGATTTATATGAGCAATTAATAAAGTTGATAAATTATTTTGTGAAAAGAGAATATAATAATATGTGTATTGGACAAGAACATACGTAAAGTAGTGGAGACTGAAAAAAACAATGGAACTAGTTGTCGTGGTCCTACATGGATATGCTTTCTATGTAGTGATCATTTTCACTTTAACTTTGGACTCTTATCTCAGACTTGCGAACTGCTCCTAATCAGCAATTTTTTTTTTTTTTTGTAAATTGTAAACGTAAATGTGAAAGATAATAGTATGGTCCAAGCTTATATATCTGAAACAAAAGAAAAAAATAGAATCAAACTAATAAATTTAGCTCTCTTCCAACTTAAACACTAGAATTTGGTAAAAGGAAAAAAAAATGGAAGACAAATTAAGTAAATAACAATTGGTGACGTCTAATTAGATAAATAGAAATGAAACAAAGTAAATGTTTTTTTTTTTGTTAACTAGGAGGGGTTCGAGTCTATCCCCCTCCCCCCATACCCCGCTACCAGTCTTTGCTAATATTTTATGACATGGCGTAAAACATATCTTCCACCGAAACAAAGTAAATATTTTGTTATATATGATTTAAAATTTTATTTAACTATTAGGATGATGGTTTTTGCCCATAACATGTTATTTTATTATGTAAAAAACTAAAAAAACTAATTTATCAAATGGACTTTCAACAAAATCAAACCAAACTAAACTATAAATAAACAATTATAATCTATAAGATCTATGTAATAAAAGGGATTTTGCAGATTTTGTCACTTATTTTAGGTTTAGTTAGTTTTTTTTTACATTTTCGATACTGTACATGGCCAATTTTTTTGAGTTTACCTATGCTATATGGACGTTTGTATACGGTAGACTGTAAAGTAAAGAGATGGGTAAAATAGTCTTTTGATAGGCGAAAGTGTTAGAAATTTAACAAGTTTATAGAAAATGTATAAAATTTAACAAAACCTAAAATAAGTGACAAGTGGTGCAAATATTCCTTTAATAAATTAGACGACTACATAAACACTAACATGTTACGAAAAAAAACTATGTGTTTCAACGTTTCGCAATAGTTAAATAAATAATAAAATTGATTTAAATTGTCAAAAAATTTACCAGACAATGGTTTGTATGCCTCCATTACTATTTTGTTAGTTGATCCACTACAAGAAAATTACTATTTTGTTAGTTGATCCACTACAAGAAAAACATATATTCCAACGGATATATTCGTGGATATTTCGCTGAAAATCATTGTTTCTGATGAGTTTCTCACAAATGGTAAATTCGTCAGAAGTTAATTGTTGGAAACCTGAATCCTTCTGGAAGTTGTCGAAAACATTTTCGATAAATTATAATTATTGGAAATTCATCATAAACTACTGATGTATCATTTGCCAAACATTTTTTTGTATGTTCTGTCGAATTTCCAAAAAAACTTTTCAATAAAATATTTGTCGGAGTTTAGTTGGTATTTTCCGTCGAATTTCTGACAAAACTCTTCGATAAAACATTTGTCAGAATTTCGTCTGTTTTTTAAGTGTCCAATTTTAATTGCATCCACGCATATCTATGTTGAACATATATATTATCCTTCAAGCTTATCTAAGTTCGTCGTCAGCTCAAAAATCCCATCGATCATGGCCAACCATTTTATAGAAAACAGAACATAACAAAAGAAAGCACAAACCTAAAGAAACTTGGTCCACCTAATTAACCTTCTACCCAAAATAGTGAAGCTTCCTGAAACAAATAGGAAACGAACATGTTGGAATCGAAGACCAATAATTTAAGTTCCTCATCTTAATCCTAAATTTTAAACAAATCTCTTTATTCTTCTTGAGATTAAATTCTACGTAAAATCAAATCTCTTTATAGATTTTCTTTAACAAACTATAAACATTATAGAGTTTTACTTTACTTTATCTAAGAAAAAATCTATTCGAAATTTTTTATACAAAACTCTTAGTTCTAACTAAGACCTAATTAATTATACAACTCTTTTAGTTATACAAATCACTTTACGTGAACTTATAACTAATCGGACATTCAGACGCTTAAAGATGTCAACATGCTTTAATTTATCCATAATTAAAGTAATAATGGGTTGTAATCGCTAATTAATTGGTTAAACATCTAGTTTAATTATTAATTGAGCTATACTTCCAGATCCATTAATAAAACTAGACGTTTGACTAATTGGTGAAACTCGTATAGTGGATTAAATGGTCAATTAGCACCTAACATCTTCTAATATATAGGACTTTTTTTTTTCTTCTTGTTGTTTGATCTCTAGAGATCTCTAAAATTTCTATCAAAGCAAAGTAATCATTTTTCACATAATTTATCAGATCTTATAAATGCATGAGCACTCGCAATAAATCTCGTTAAAAACTCCTAGAGGGTAAAAGTGGATGTATATTATTTTCTATTTTTCTTATTTATTTTCATAATAGAGATATAGATTCCAAGCTGAAACATGAATTAATTCGAATTAATTCCTGATAGCTAGTATAAAAAAACCAGATAATTTTGTTATTTAAAACAACTTTTTTTTTTGATAACTCATGTGATCCAGCTGAATTAGAGTATCGTCGACTCCGACCGATGCAGGGTGGCAAGTCCTATTGCATTGAGGGTCCGCGCATCATCTTACTAACACCGACTAATCATGGGGCTCGGAGAGACCATGTGAAATTCCTGGTGACCAAATGAATTAAATGTTGCAATTCCACTCCCGTGGGGAGTCGATCCCTGGCCTAGACCAACATGACCACACTTTTACCACAAAAGGGAACTACCCCACTGCCACCACTTGATTATTTAAAACAACTTTAATGGTTAAAAAGAAATCATATCAATTGGTGGAACTCAATCCATAACCTTGATTCACATAACGAGTCTTCTACACATTCAAAGTGAATATTGTGTCGCTCGCTCTTTGGTATCAAGTATTATTGTGTAAGTATTTATGAATTTATCTTTCAATCGTGTCGCTGGCTCTTTAGTATCAAGTATTGTTGTGAAGGTATACATGGTTTTACCTCTCATATCAATTTGGTATATGGTGGAACTCAATCCATAACCTTCATTCACATAACGAATTTTCTATCCATTCAAAATGACCATTGTATATCGCTCGCTTTTTGGTAACCAATATTTTTGTGAAGATTTTTATGAGTCTATTTTTGTAATGAGAAAGCTTCATACTATTTTGGTTCGATAATATTTTTGATCAATGAATAGATAGTAAATCATTTCTCTTTAAATGTAACATCTTGGGTTTAAACTCATCTAACTGATTCACCTGACTTGACTGCCAACTTTCACCTTTAAACAGAGTTTAAATTAAACAAATAGAGTTATGGACCCTGAGTATGAAACCAATTGAACCACACACACACATACATAAAAAAAATTAATCATAAAACAATTAAAAATAATTATCCGAAGAAATAATAAATAAAAAACTGTTGTCTGACTTAAGTGTCAGACGTCCCACCATTGTCCCCTCCACTGCCACTCACAGCAACCTTAGCTTTTCCCATAATAATAAAACATCATCTTTCACTTACCAATCCACTCTCTCCTCTCTTTTGTGCTCCAAAACCAAACATAACACTCACAAACTCAATTAACTCTTCTCTCACATTCTCTCTCTCTTCTTCTTTTCTTTCTTTTTAAATCCCCAAAGTACCCTCGAGATCGATGGAGACAAAGCTGATCATAACTCTCAATACTTCCTTCAAATCCCAAGCCTTTGTCTCCTCATCATCCTAAGGTATGAATGTTCTTTCTTTTTCTTTTGGAAATCTGAGTCTTTCAATGTTCTTGGATTAGCTTTTGTCTCAAATTTGTGGCATCTAAGGTTGAAGTTTTTTTTATGATTGATCAACAACTATTAGTATAGTTTATACAACTTTTAAAAAGGTTTTTGGGTTTCTTTCTTTTCGTTTTTCTCATAAACATTGGATTCCCTAAAAATAAACAGTACCTAAATTTATTTTTTCTTCATTTCCAGTTTAGATGCCACAGTTAATAATTAAGAGTTTTAAAGAAATTAACTTGTTTATAGTCTAGTTGTTTCGTTCTCATAATCTCAGTTGATATTGGGATAAGATCTTACTGAATAATATTAAACAAAACAAAGAAAAAAGGAACTTAGTGAGATAATTATTTTAATTATGGATCTGTTTCATAAGCAAGCTGATTTTGCTGTCGGTGATCTTTTCGCTATATCTGTTTCTCTGGTTTTTTGTTTGTTGTTTTGTGTGTGTGTTTGTTTGTCGACTTGTGTATGTCTCTAAAATTTTTTTCTTTTTTTGGGTTTTCACTGTCAAAAGAAGCAAAATTAAGCAAATGAAGTAGATTTTTATTTTTTGTTTGTAAAAATGAAGCAAATGAAGTAGATTTTTATTTGCAAAAAGAAGCAAATGAAGCAAATGTAATCTAATGGTTTGTTTGTGTTATTGCTAACAAAAAAATTGATTAATTTTAAATTTTAACTTAATGAAAAATAAAAGAATTTAGTTAGTTTAGAGTTGACTGTTTGATGGATGTGTCAGTACTAAATTTGGCACTTATGATGTTGTCTAGTCATTGACTCACTAGGACCATTAATAGTCACACCACTTGTTTTTTTCCTTGATATTTTTATTTTTATTATTAATTTTGAGGACATTATCGACTTTGTTTGGACAGAACCAATTGTGGTACATCCAAGTTCTCATGACTATTACTGTTTATATACTTCTCAGTTATTACTTTAACAATCTCTTTAAAAAAATTATTGCAGAAATAAGAGGAAACAAAAACAACTGTGAGTTTCTGCTAGAATAATGAGACCGATCTTAGACCTCGAAATTGAACCTTCATTGGAACATGATCAATCCGACAGTACTAGCAGCCAAGTAGCCTCCAACTTGTCTCCGGTCGACAATTATAAACCCATCTCTCTGAATCTCAGCCTATGTTTCAACAACAACAACAACAACAACAATTTGGATCTTGAGTCATCTTCTTTGACGCTGCCAATGTCGAGTACGAGCGAGAGTAGCAACCCGGAGCAGCAGCAACAACAACAACCGTCTGTAACAAAGAGAGTCTTCTCTTGCAACTACTGTCAAAGGAAGTTTTATAGCTCACAGGCTCTTGGCGGTCACCAAAACGCTCACAAACGCGAGAGAACGCTCGCCAAACGCGCTATGCGTATGGGTCTCGCTGGGGTCTTCCCCAGCAGAGGTTCTGGTAGCACTTACGCGGCTGCTGCTGCAGCCGCTCTCTCGTGTCTACCGCTTCACGGAAGCGGAAACGGTAACATGACATCGTTCAGGACTTTGGGAATACAGGCACATGCCTCGTCCCACAACCTTGGCATCACAAGGCCGACACAAGAAACGATTATTAGGAACATTGCAAGGTTTAACCAGGGGTATTTCAGTAATTGTGTACCTTTCTACGTGGAGGACGACGAGGCAGAGCTGCTTTGGCCAGGGAGTTTCAGGCAAGCGGCGGATGCGGTTGCGGCTGAAGCTGGTAATGATAATTTAGGTGAAAGTAAAGTGGATTTCTTGGAGGTCAAACAAGCGGTGGATATAGAGAGTTCTCTTCCAGATCTAACCTTGAAGCTTTGAGCGATCTTTTCTTTGTTTTTTTTTTGAATTTGGATTCTTAGTTTGCTTGCACGAGCTTCATAACTCTATTATGTACAGTGAGAGTTTCACAAACCATTTCTAATATGTTTTCGTTATATGGTCACTATCGATTGATCGACCAAGAAGTCAATTCTAATGTTTGCTTATGGTGTATAAGCGAAAGGGATATGTATTTTAAAGTCAAGTGTGAAACTGTGCAGTTGTTAATAATATTATGCCATCAATGCTATATCGTCTCATTAACTTGTTATATCATCGTTTACAACTGATTTAGGGTGCTTATTGCAATTTCTAATTGCGTCAATATCTTAAAGAAACCTTTTGGTGGCAGTATATACAAGAGTGTTCAAGAAAACGTCAAGCGTTAAATTAGATTCTAGACGATATAAATTGTTTAGACGTTTATGAAATAATTGAAATCATATTAGATATATAGTATAACATATGAACTATCATGATTTATAAACAATAAAATCCAAATATTTCAAAATTTAAAAATAGATTTGAAGTGGGAAATAGATTGTATAAATGTTGATCTCATGTACATCTATCATGATTTATAAATATTTTTTTACATTTTTATGCTCAACGATATTTATCAATGTGAATAGAAATTTATAAACCTTATATTATTTTATATTGATATTTTGCAATAATTTCTGTTTTTATAATATCATGTTTTTCATGAGCCATTAGAAAATTCACTCCGCATTTGTTATGTTTTTTTGCTACAACATACAAGTTGGCGTACGCTAGATTCTCAACAAACATAGTTTTAATTTTTTACTTAGCATCCAACATATACAAGTCTAAAATGATGCTCATATAATTGTCAAATGATTAATTTAAATTTTATATAAACAAATTGTTTGGTAGCATCTTGTTGTAAGTCAGATTATTTTTTAGTTTTCAATCTCGGTTCCGTTGTTTGGTTAAGGTTAAATAGTTTATATGTGATTTTATTATATTCATAACATATACATAATGAACTTAAAAAAATATTCACTCATATCAGTTGTGAGGCTTTAATAACGGAATTAAACCTCAACCTTAGCTAGTATGAATTAAGCTAACTACGATCAATTCACTTTGACACGTTTTGTTTGTTGTTTATTCAATTAAGACACAAGAATTTGTTCACCCAGTTCCCTTTCGGTACGTTTGAGGAGAGACGGTACTCTCAACGATCCACTAGAAACAATCAAGTGTTTACAATGATCTCTTCTTGTCTCACGTATCTAACCTCACGTATCTCTTTCTCTATATTTTCTGGTACAATAAGAAGAAAGCGCAGAAGCTAATCAACCTTAGTTCTGAGACGTGAACGTGACGACGAAACACCGAAGATGAAATCACAAGCTGAAGGAAGAAGACGAAAGCTTCAAGTGATATGACCCTAGACGACACAACGGAGGTTAATCACTTAGCCGAGGAGACACTTGCCGAGGAGAAGCTTGAACCCGAGGAAGCTTTGCACATTCCGGAAGGACCTTTGACGAGAGCTAAGGCGAAGAAGCTCAAGGAGGCATTAGGAGGACTTATTCAACACGTTCATGAGACCGTGGGTTTGGAGGAGAAAGTGCTTCGAACCGCATTGGTCTCGATACAAGTCCAAGTGTGCTCTTTTCCTTAGTCACGGTTTTACCCAATGGGTTTTACGTGACAAGGTTTTTAACGAGGCCTTGGAACACTTTTTCCCTCAAGCCCATTTCCCGCAGATTTTCCCGCAGCATTTCCCGCAGATTTTCCCGCAGCAAATTCCGCGGAAAAATCCCTCAAGAAGACCAAGGGACTTCCGATTTTCCTTAGTCAATTTTCAGCATTTAATTGCACAATTTCCTAAACTCTTTTTCTTTCAATTTCGAGTAAGTCTCCTTGTATTTTCGAGACTAGTTAGTCCCTTGGACTCCCTTTTTCCTTTATAATATCGTGTATGATCATTTGATCAAAGAACAATCATTTTTAATAAAAACCTTCTTCATTTGCGATTTCTAGAGAGAGATTCTCAAGAGTTCAAAAGTGAGAAACTTCGATTATTTCTTAGAGTGATTCCGAGTGATAATCGTTGGATTTTGTCAAAGGATTTTCCGCCATCCTTTGAGTCATCAATCAACCGATCCCCGTGAAGAAGCGTCCATAGCGAGTCTGTTTTCGAAAGGATTTTCGGGAGTGATTCCCACGCCTTTCTAGCTACTCCACGTTTCCGAGCCGAGATCATCATCGCCTTGTTCATAGTTCTTTCGAGAATTATTTACAAGGATTATCCCCAAATCTTCGAATCTACCCAGCACTTGAGAGATCTTGCGGTCAAGGGCGTATTAAGTGGTATCAGAGACACTCAAGTCAATCCGGTAAATTCGTTCCATCTCTAGTTCATCTCTTTCGATTTTTTTTGCTTCAAAAAAAAAAAAAAAAAAAAAAACCGTTCATCTTCTTTTTTGTGTTTATCGATTTTCTGGGTTAATTTCAGTAGTGTTTTAATTTAATTTTTGCATTTATATCATTGTTAGGTTGTTTAGTTTCATCATAAATCAAAAAAAAAAAAAAAAAATCGTGCATATTTTAATTTTCAAAAAAAAAAAAAAAACCGATCATCTTCATATTCAAAAAATAAAATAAAATATTGGGTTTGATTGTGTTTGATTCTTAGAACAAGTTAAATTCGTGTTTTTTTTGTGGAATTTATTTTGCGAGGAACTAAGTGTGGATCAGCAACTTTTTCGGGAAATTTTGTGGCATATCAATCGCAAGTAACCGAGGAGTTTTCCGGGGAAATCATAAAAAGCCGAGAGAAAATTTTCCAAGGAAAACCGTGATCGAGTGGTTCTTGGGGAAGTTCAGTCCGTGACAAACATAAATCCGGGGGATTTATCCATAGCCGATCATCTTCACCCTCTCCCGATCATCACCGATTTCCCTCGACCTCTACCGAATTTTAATTTTTGCTTTGATAAAATTTTCGTTGTAAATTTTCTCCGATTACTAACTTGCTGTTGTTCTATTTCAGGTCACCATGGCACAAGACAACAATCAAGGAAACAACCCACAAGATCCAAACAATCCGCTTAACCAAGCCGGTTTGAACACCGTTCAAATCGAAGCGATCATGGATAGTATGAGGCGTATGATGGTTAATGAGATGCAGGAGATGAATGAGAAACTCAACCGTGCACTATGGGCACAAAATCAACCGCAAAACATGCCCGAGGGGCAACAACAAAACCGATCCCAAAGAAGAGACGACGATAACTATTACGAGGATCATTCACCTAATGAAGATAGGGGACGACGTCAACGTGCTAGGAATGCTAGGAGACGACATGACTCGGATGGACACTCATCCCGCAGTAGCCAAAGGAGACCGAGGCACGGTCGAGACGCCGATAACTTTGGTGGTCTTAAGCTTAAGATCCCTTCCTTTCATGGGAAAAATGATCCGGATGCCTACTTAGAGTGGGAAAAGAAAGTGGAGCTTGTGTTCGATTGTAACCAGTACACGGAAGCTCAAAGGTTACGTGTTGCGGCTACGGAATTCTACGACTATGCACTTAGTTGGTGGGACCAACTTGTCACATCGCGGCGACGTAATGGTGAGTATCCGGTGGAAACTTGGAATGAGTTGAAAACGATCATGCGGAAACGGTTTGTTCCTAGTCATCATCACCGTGAGCTGCATAGTAAGTTGAGAAAGTTAACTCAAGGAGGTCGAAGTGTCGACGATTACTTTCAAGAAATGGAAGTGCTATTGATACGAGCTAATGTTACCGAGGATAGAGAAGCTACCATGTCACGATTTCTAAGTGGTTTGAACCGCGAGATTCAAGACCGTTTGGAAATGGAACATTACGTGGAGTTGGAGGATATGCTCCATAAGGCCGTTTTGATCGAGCAGCAACTCAAGCGAAAAGGTAACATCCGAACTTTCGGAACCAGTATAAAATCAAGCTATTCCCGAGATGAGAAATCGAGTTTTAAGCCGAGAATGGATGTGAAGCCGGGAACCGAATCTAAGTCTTTCACTCCGACATTTCCGAGGAATCCTAATGAGAAAGGTGAGAGTTCCCATAAGAATCAAGATCTCCGATGCTACAAGTGCCAAGGAAAGGGGCACTATGCCAACGCTTGTCCAAACAAACGGACCATGATATTACGAGAAGACGGAGAGATTGAAACCGAAGAAGACAATGATGGGGAACATCCGTCTAGTGTGGAGGTGAACGAGGTGAATTATTAGTTACTAGACGTTCTTTACTTGTTCATGATAGGTCCAAGGAGGAAGAACAACGGGAGAACCTATTTCACACAAGGTGCCGCGTGAAGGGAAAGGTATGTAGTCTCATCGTGGACGGTGGGAGCTGTACGAACGTGGCAAGCACGACTCTTGTAGAGAAGCTGAACTTGGAGGAACAAAAACATCCTAGACCGTACCATCTCCAATGGTTGAACAATGTCGGCCACATGAAGGTAACAAAACAAGTCCTTGTTCCCTTATCGATAGGAAGTTATGGAGACGAGGTTCTTTGCGACGTGCTCCCGATGGAAGCTGGGCACATTCTCTTAGGGCGACCATGGCAATTCGATAGAAAGGTAACTCATGACGGTCTCACGAACAAACACTCCTTCATGTTCAAAGGTAAGAAAATCGTTCTAGTGCCGATGACTCCTCAAGAAATTTTCCAAGATCAAAAACTTCGAGAGAAACAAAAGGAGGAAGGTGATGTAAGTGTTGTGGATACTACCACTACAAGAAAACAACGGATTTGCGATGGACAAATCCATAGCAAATCCGTCGCAAATCACGTTTTGCGACGGAATTGCGACGACACGACTTCCGTCGCAAATCAGTCGTCGCAAAACAGTTTCCCTCGCAAATCCGTCGCAAATTTGCGACGAACCATTTTCCCTCGCAAATTTGCAACGGCAAATATCCGTCGCAAACCCGTCGCAAATTTGCGATGATAAATACTCCCTCGCAAATTTGCAACGGATACTTTCCCTCGCAAATCCGTCGCAAATTTGCGACGAGATAATTCCCTCGCAAATCTGCAAAGGCAACTTTCCCTCGCAAATCCGTCGCAAATTTGCGACGAGATAATTCCCTCGCAAATTTGCGAAGGCAACTTTCCCTCGCGAATCCCTCGCAAAATTGCAATGGATTTGCAAGGAAAATTGAATTTTGTAAATTAAAAAAAAAATAAGAATTTAATTTAAAAATTGAATAATAATTAAAATAATTAACATATTAAATTTAAAAACATAATTATATAATTTAGTTATTACAAAAAGTGCATAATTGTTTAAAAAAAAAACAAAATAAAATGTTTACAAAGGACTGGTTCCGGTTCCGGTTCCGGTTCCGGTTCCGGTTCCGGTTCCGGTTCCGGTTCCGGTTCCGGTTCCGGTTCCGGATCCGGTTCCGGTTCCGGTTCTGGATCCGGTTCCGGTTCCGGTTCCGGTTCCGGATCCGGTTCCGGTTCCGGTTTCGGTACCGGTTCCGGATCCCGATCCCGAAGGGTTACGTGCTTCGCGAAGTCTTGCAAAAGCCGGATCCTTCTCAGCAAAGTAATCCATGAAAGCATCATAGGAATTAATCTTCTCGGCCTGATTCGTTAGCATCTCGGCCTGACTCGATAGCATCTCGGCCTGACTCGTTATGATCCGGTGTAAATCGTCCTGGGATGGACGCGAAGCCGATGTAGAAGAAGCTTCAATTTGCGGTTGAAGCGAACCGACACCGTAAATTCTTCCTTTTTTGCGGGGAGCAACCTATGAAAGACAAAAAAACAAACATTATAAATATTTCTAAAAATATTTAAATACAATACAACAATTTAATTTTTAAATACGTACCTCGGTAAAAATTTGGTTCTTCACGAAAGGAGTAAGGCCGCCAGATGCTGTGCTCTCGGGATCATCACTATCGACGGTCTGAGATAACAGTTCGAGCCGCGAAGTGACATCGTGGTAGATCTTCTCCGAGCGTCCATCGATAATAGAGCCATCCGGTTTCCGTTTTGTCTCCTCGAGAACCGCTAACAAATCCGGAACTGATGATCCGGTCTTTGCGGCCTAAAAAAAATTCATAAATTCATAACATTAAATTAAATTACGAATGTAAGATTTTTTTTTTAAAAAAAACTTACTATGTTTCGGCCCCGTGCTTTAAACGAGGTTTGTCCTGAATGATGCTTAGAAGGCCCGTAACCATCAGGATCAGAGTATTGGGCCTTGCGACTATCGTCACTCTTCTTCTTGCTCTTTGGATAATTAATAATTAATTCATATAATTATATTATAATTTAGAAAATACAAAAAAATTACAATCAAACTAATAATTTTATATAATGTCATAATAATTATAAAATTATCTAATCTAAATTCATACTAATTAAAATACAAATTTAACAACCTAATATATAACATATCTAAATCTAACAATCTAAATTCATCCTAATAAATACAAATATAATAAATATATTTTTTTAACAAATCTAAAAAACTAAAAAACTAAATAATCTAACAAATCTAAGAAACTAAATAATCTAACAAAATCTAACAATTCTAAAAATCTAAAAATCTAAATTAAATACAAATCCAAATCTAACAAATCTTATTTTTTTTTCACAAATCTAACAAAGTTCACAAATCTAACAAATCTAACAAAGTTCACAAATCCAATATTTTTTTTTTTAAGATAACAACATATATTTTTGAAATAAAAAATGAAATTAAAAAAAGCAACTTACCTTCGCCCAGGAGAAGAAGAGGTCGCCGGAGGGAGAGGGGAGAGGAGGGGACTCGCCGGAGGGAGGGGACTCGCCGGAGGGAGAGGAGGTCGCCGGAGGGAGAGGAGGTCGCCGGAGGGAGAGGAGTGCTCGCCGGCGGAGGAGGAGAAGAAAGAGCTCGCGAGGTGAAGGGAGGAGGTCGCGGAGGAGAGTAGAGAGGAAGGGAAGAGAAACCGATCGCCGGAGGAAGAGGAACCGATCGCCGGAGGAAGAGGAACCGATCGCCGGAGGAGGAGGAGTGGGATCGCCGGAATCGACGGGAGATTGAGATTGAGGGGATTGAGAAGGGAGAAAGGAAGAAGAAGATAAACAGTCGGTTTATAAACTAATAAGCGATGGATTTGCAATGGATTTGCGATGGATCCAAAAATTGCAACGGATTTGCGACGGATCCATCGCAAATCCATCGCAAAATTCGCGGTTAAATTTTGGCCCAAAATGTGCTGAAAAAATTCAATTTTCGTACCAAATTTCCAAAAAACATTTTGCAACGGATTTGCGATGGATCACTTATTTGCAATGGATTTGCGACGGATCCATCGCAAATCCGTTGCAAATTCATGAGTTTTTTTTTTAATGTTTAGGGTTTAGGGTATACGTTTAATAGTACATAATAAAGTTTACGGTTTATAATCTCATAAGAGTCATGATCATAAGCATATTTTTTCACAAATATAATGAATTTGAGGGTACGAGGAATGTTGAACTTATATATATATATATATATATATATATATATATATATATATATATATTCATAAACAACATATACGGATATATGACGTTTTATATATCATACGGGGACATTTCCAAATTTTCACAATTTATGAATGCACATCATTAAATAACTTTAGAAATATAATTTTTTGAGATTCACTTTTAAAACCGTTAGACGCTTATCACGTTTTTATCCTCTCCGGAAATAAGGAATGAATCCCTAGCTAGCAATTCCATTGCAAATTTGCAACGGATTTGCGATGGATCCTTTATTTGCAACGGATTTGCGACGGATCCATCGCAATTCCATTGCAAATTTGCAACGGATTTGCGATGGGGTCTTTATTTGCAACGGATTTGCGACGGATCCATCGCAAATCCGTTGCAAATTCGTGATTTTTATTTTATAATGTTTAGGGTTTAGGGTATACGTTTAATAGTACATAATAAAGTTTACGGTTTATAATCTCATAAGAGTCATGATCATAAGCATATTTTTTCACAAATATAATGAATTTGAAGGTACGAGGAATGTTGAACTTATATATATTCATAAACAACATATACGGATATATGACGTTTTATATATCATACGGGGACATTTCCAAATTTTCACAATTTATGAATGCACATCATTAAATAACTTTAGAAATATAATTTTTTGAGATTCACTTTTAAAACCGTTAGACGCTTATCACGTTTTTATCCTCTCCGGAAATAAGGAATGAATCCCTAGCAATTCCATTGCAAATTTGCAACGGATTTGCGATGGATCCTTTATTTGCAACGGATTTGCGACGGATCCATCGCAATTCCATTGCAAATTTGCAACGGAATTGCGATGGGGTCTTTATTTGCAACGGATTTGCGACGGATCCATCGCAAATCCGTTGCAAATTCGTGATTTTTATTTTATAATGTTTA
The DNA here is from genome assembly GCA_030161315.1 of Eutrema japonicum. Lineage (NCBI taxonomy): Eukaryota > Viridiplantae > Streptophyta > Magnoliopsida > Brassicales > Brassicaceae > Eutrema > Eutrema japonicum. Next base: position 20,158,047 of record BSQW01000006.1, on the reverse strand, counting down.
GGGTTTAGGGTATACGTTTAATAGTACATAATAAAGTTTACGGTTTATAATCTCATAAGAGTCATGATCATAAGCATATTTTTTCACAAATATAATGAATTTCAAGGTACGAGGAATGTTGAACTTATATATATTCATAAACAACATATACGGATATATGACGTTTTATATATCATACGGGGACATTTCCAAATTTTCACAATTTATGAATGCACATCATTAAATAACTTTAGAAATATAATTTTTTGAGATTCACTTTTAAAACCGTTAGACGCTTATCACGTTTTTATCCTCTCCGGAAATAAGGAATGAATCCCTAGCAATTCCATTGCAAATTTGCAACGGATTTGCGATGGATCCTTTATTTGCAACGGATTTGCGACGGATCCATCGCAATTCCATTGCAAATTTGCAACGGATTTGCGATGGGGTCTTTATTTGCAACGGATTTGCGACGGATCCATCGCAAATCCGTTGCAAATTCGTGATTTTTATTTTATAATGTTTAGGGTTTAGGGTATACGTTTAATAGTACATAATAAAGTTTACGGTTTATAATCTCATAAGAGTCATGATCATAAGCATATTTTTTCACAAATATAATGAATTTCAAGGTACGAGGAATGTTGAACTTATATATATATATATATATATATATATATATATATATATATATATATATATTCATAAACAACATATACGGATATATGACGTTTTATATATCATACGGGGACATTTCCAAATTTTCACAATTTATGAATGCACATCATTAAATAACTTTAGAAATATAATTTTTTGAGATTCACTTTTAAAACCGTTAGACGCTTATCACGTTTTTATCCTCTCCGGAAATAAGGAATGAATCCCTAGCAATTCCATTGCAAATTTGCAACGGATTTGCGATGGATCCTTTATTTGCAACGGATTTGCGATGGGGCCTTTATTTGCAACGGATTTGCGACGGATCCATCGCAAATTCGTTGCAAATTCGTCAGTTTTATTTTATAATGTTTAAGGTTTAGGGTATACGTTTAATAGTACATAATAATGTTTTATTTTTATAAGATTTATGGTTTATGGTATATGTATTATTATCATAATAAAGTTTTTATTTTTTTTACGGATTTACAACATATACATATTTTTATTTTAAAAATTACATTATAGTACATTTAACACATTATTCCAAATCGTTTTCAGATTCATTTTCAGACATATTAGAGTGTTCACTATGCTCATCATTGTTTTCTCCGCTATCGTTCTCCTCGAACTCGTCAGATGCGGCTGCATCTTCGCTTGAATCATCCACGATAGGTGCAACCCCACCATCGTCATATCTTCTAGGAGCGGTTTTTTTCGTTTTGACGGTTGGGCTAAAGTAGTATGACGTGAAGTGAGATGTTTCCTCGGTCAAACTACCTGCAACGATGGAACCCTCCACTCTTGCAGGATTTTTGGCATTTCCTTTCAAATGTCCCATGAATCGCTCGAACGGGTACATCCATCGGAATTGCACGGACCCCCCAAGAGCTGCTTCATGTGGTAGGTGGATTGGGAGATGTTCCATTACGTCAAAAAATGAAGGTGGAAATATTTTTTCTAAATTACACAGCAAAACAGGTATATTATTGAGTAATTGCGCTATGCCATCCTCAGTCAGTGTTCGAGTGCATAGATCCCTGAAAAATGCTCCAATGCCTAACTCCACCTAACTGCTTCCATCGCAAATCCCTTGCAAAAATCCGTAGCAAATCCGTCGCAATTTTGCGAGGGACATTTACCGTCGCAATTTTGCGACGGAGTTGCGACGACCACTGTGGTCCTCGCTAATCCCTCGCAAATTCGTCGCAATTTTGCAACGCATTTGCGACGCCCGTTTGGCCCTCGCAAATTTGCGAGGGATTTGCGACTCTAGATATTCCCTCGCACGTTCGTCGCAAATTTGTTGCAAAATCGTCGCAATTTGCGACGACTTTTTCCCTCGCAAAATAGCGACGGATTTGCGACGACTAGTTAGTCACTCGCAAATCCGTCGCAAATCCCTCGCAAATCCGTCGCAAATTTGCGAGGGATAATATCCATCGCAAATTCCATTGCAAATCGACTGTTTTCTTGTAGTGTACTGTTCATCACAAGAAAGGTAAGAACATGAGTAAGATCCCGCCAAAGGTTTCGGAAAACAAAACCGTGAAGAAATCTAGCATATTTGCGAAAGCTAGCGAGGTAAAACAAGCTTTATTTTCCGAACAACCTTTTATTATGCTTATGTACAAGGAAACTCTTATGAGTTTATCTAACCTTGAGCCGGACATCCCGAGCAATGTTATCTCTGTTTTGCAGGATTTTGATGACGTCTTTCCCGAAGACAACCCGAGCGGATTGCCACCAATCCGAGGGATTGAACACCAAATCGACTTTGTGCCAGGAGCGTCACTTCCGAACCGACCAGCATACCGAACCAATCCGGTGGAGACTAAGGAGCTACAACGACAAGTCTCCGAGCTTATGGATAAAGGCCATATCCGAGAGAGTATGAGCCCGTGTGCTGTTCCCGTTCTACTTGTTCCAAAGAAAGACGGAACGTGGCAAATGTGTGTTGATTGCCGAGCCATCAACAACATTACGGTAAAATATCGCCATCCTATCCCTCGCTTAGACGATATGTTAGATGAGTTGCATGGGTCTTGCGTTTTCTCTAAGATAGATCTTAAGAGCGGATACCATCAAATTAGGATGAAAGAGGGGGATGAATGGAAAACGGCTTTTAAAACAAAACATGGATTATATGAATGGTTAGTCATGCCCTTTGGATTAACTAACGCACCTAGTACGTTTATGAGGCTGATGAATCATGTGTTGAGATCATTCATTGGGGTTTTTGTAGTAGTTTATTTCGACGATATCCTAGTTTATAGCAAAAACCTAGACGATCACATAGAGCATTTGAAATCTGTTTTGAGTGTTCTTAGGGAGGAGCGACTTTTTGCCAACTTGAAGAAGTGCACTTTTTGCACGGATAATCTTGTTTTCCTATGCTTTGTTGTAAGTGCACAGGGCATTAAAGTTGACGAGGAGAAAGTGAAGACTATCCGCGAATGGCCTAGTCCGAAGTCGGTGGGAGAAGTACGGAGTTTTCATGGACTCGCCGGATTCTATAGACGTTTCGTGAAGGACTTTAGTACTCTTGCTGCACCACTCACGGAAGTAATAAAAAAAGATGTGGGATTCAAATGGGAGGAAGCACAAGAAACCGTCTTTCAAGCCTTGAAAGAGAAGCTCACAAACGCACCTCTTTTGTCTTTACCGAATTTTTCTAAGACTTTTGAAATTGAGTGTGATGCCTCAGGTATAGGTATTGGAGCTGTGCTTATGCAGGAAAAGAAACCCATTGCCTACTTCAGCGAAAAACTCGGAGGAGCAACCTTGAACTACCCTACATACGATAAGGAGTTATATGCCTTGGTTCGAGCTTTGCAAACATGGCAACACTACCTATGGCCGAAAGAATTCGTGATACATACTGATCATGAGTCCCTCAAGCACTTGAAGGGACAACAAAAGCTAAACAAACGCCATGCTCGATGGGTAGAATTCATAGAAACGTTTCCTTACGTCATTCGATACAAACAAGGTAAGGATAATGTAGTAGCCGATGCTCTATCCCGAAGGTATGTACTACTCTCCACTCTTGAAGCTAAATTACTTGGTTTTGAACAAATCAAAGATTTATATGCAACCGATCCCGATTTCAAAGAAGCTTTTCTATCTTGTGAAAAATTTGCTTGTGGAAAATATTTTCGAAACGACGGCTTTTTGTTTTATAAAAACCGCCTTTGTATTCCCCATTGTTCTTTGCGAGAGTTATTTGTTAGGGAATCACATGGAGGAGGTCTCATGGGACATTTCGGTGTGGCTAAAACGCTAAGTGCTTTGCAAGCACACTTCTATTGGCCACACATGACGCGAGACGTCGAGAGGATTTGCGGACGTTGTGCCACTTGCAAACACGCTAAGTCTAAGGTACAGTCGCAAGGTTTGTATACCCCTTTACCCATTCCTACTTCTCCATGGACTGATATTTCGATGGACTTTGTCCTAGGATTGCCGAGAACTAGGAAAGGTAGAGATTCCGTTTTTGTGGTCGTTGATAGATTTTCGAAAATGGCTCACTTCATACCTTGTCATAAAACAGATGATGCATCTTTAGTTGCTGAATTATTCTTTAGGGAAGTAGTTCGTTTGCATGGCATGCCGAAAACAATTGTTTCGGATAGGGACACTAAGTTCTTAAGTTACTTTTGGAAAACATTGTGGAATAAATTAGGAACTAAGTTGTTGTTTTCCACCACTTGTCACCTGCAAACTGACGGGCAAACAGAAATAGTTAATCGAACTTTGTCTACTCTTTTACGTGCGATCATTAAGAAGAATATTAGATCATGGGAGGATTGCTTGCCTCATGCTGAGTTTGCATATAATCATGTTATTCATTCTGCTACTAAGTATTCACCGTTTCAAATGGTTTACGGTTTTAATCCTATTACACCGTTGGATCTAACCCCTTTATCTTTGAGTGAGCATGTGAACTTTGATGGGAACAAACGAGCAGAATTTGTTAAGCACATTCACGAGCAGGCCCGGCAAAACATTGAGAAGAGGACCGAGCAATACCGAAAGCAAGCCAACAAAGGAAGGCGTGAGAGAATATTCGAACCGGGTGATCTTGTTTGGATTCACATAAGAAAGGAGAGATTTCCGAACGAGAGGAAATCTAAGTTGTTGCCGAAGACGGATGGACCCTTCGAAGTCCATGAACGGATTAACAACAATGCCTACCAAATCGACTTGCGAGGTAAGTATACCGTTAGTCCGAGTTTTAATGTTACTGACTTAATTCCTTTTGTTGCAGATAGTCCAGATTTGAGGACAAATCCTTTTCAAGAGGAGGGGGATGATATGACCCTAGACGACACAACGGAGGTTAATCACTTAGCCGAGGAGACACTTGCCGAGGAGAAGCTTGAACCCGAGGAAGCTTTGCACATTCCGGAAGGACCTTTGACGAGAGCTAAGGCGAAGAAGCTCAAGGAGGCATTAGGAGGACTTATTCAACACGTTCATGAGACCGTGGGTTTGGAGGAGAAAGTGCTTCGAACCGCATTGGTCTCGATACAAGTCCAAGTGTGCTCTTTTCCTTAGTCACGGTTTTACCCAATGGGTTTTACGTGACAAGGTTTTTAACGAGGCCTTGGAACACTTTTTCCCTCAAGCCCATTTCCCGCAGATTTTCCCGCAGCATTTCCCGCAGATTTTCCCGCAGCAAATTCCGCGGAAAAATCCCTCAAGAAGACCAAGGGACTTCCGATTTTCCTTAGTCAATTTTCAGCATTTAATTGCACAATTTCCTAAACTCTTTTTCTTTCAATTTCGAGTAAGTCTCCTTGTATTTTCGAGACTAGTTAGTCCCTTGGACTCCCTTTTTCCTTTATAATATCGTGTATGATCATTTGATCAAAGAACAATCATTTTTAATAAAAACCTTCTTCATTTGCGATTTCTAGAGAGAGATTCTCAAGAGTTCAAAAGTGAGAAACTTCGATTATTTCTTAGAGTGATTCCGAGTGATAATCGTTGGACTTTGTCAAAGGATTTTCCGCCATCCTTTGAGTCATCAATCAACCGATCCCCGTGAAGAAGCGTCCATAGCGAGTCTGTTTTCGAAAGGATTTTCGGGAGTGATTCCCACGCCTTTCTAGCTACTCCATGTTTCCGAGCCGAGATCATCATCGCCTTGTTCATAGTTCTTTCGAGAATTATTTACAAGGATTATCCCCAAATCTTCGAATCTACCCAGCACTTGAGAGATCTTGCGGTCAAGGGCGTATTATCAAGACTCTTGACCGTATCTCTGAAGTTTCTCTTCTCTCTGTCACTTTAGGTTTCTTTCTCTTCTTCTTTTTCGATAAAAAACCTTGTGATTATATATATACTTTTTGGTATAAGCATGAACTCCAAAACCTAGCCCATACATAATCTTCTTCTCTTTTGTAAACACTTATGGGCTCAAGCCCAATAAGAAAAGGTTTGACCAGCCAAGGACACGTTGACTCGAGCTTATCCAAAATTGGTTTGTCGACATCAACTCACAATTCTCCACCTTGTCGATTAACCTCACCGTGAAAAATCAATCGGAGAAGAAAACCTCCGTTTCTTCTCTCCGTCATGCCGCCGTGTTCTAGTTGACCGTTCCGGCGCTCCTCCTCCTACGACTTCACCGCCGTCTGTGAAAACTCGCCGTCGTCACGGCTCACCGAGGAATCTCTCCACCTCTGCTCGCCGTGACCGACTCCGACTTCACCGTCGGTCATCTCCGCTGCCGTCTTTACCAACGATGGCTTTTGTTGCCGTCGATTCAACCACCGCCGACCACATGACTCAGATCTTCACCGGAACATGTCAAATCTCAGAAATTGTCGACTATTTCTGGATCCTCTCATTTCCGATGACGAATGCTGCTACCCCGACTTCACCGCCGGCCGTTTCTTTCTCTGCCTTTTACCGGCGTCACCCAGCTCTGCAATCTCAGGTAAGCCCGAAACCCTTAATTAATTTCAGTTTCTTCTTCTGCGATTTGCGATGAGCTTCAAAATCTTACTGTCTTTCTTGCATCTGCAGCTGCCGAAGACACTTTTGATTTCAAATTTAAGCTTCTTCAAAGTCAGGTAAAACCCCTAAACTTTTATGATACTTTGGATTTCATATTTGACCATATGAAATTTCACTTTTACTCCACCGATTTCCCTTGAGACGACAACCTGTTTCAAAACCCATGTCTTCTCTTCTTACTCTTGAGATAGTGAATCGATAAACCCAACTCGATTTCCAGATTTTACCACCTGAAAATTTGTCGATTTTTTTTTTTTAATTCCAGATACTGATTTTTATCAATATCTTCTGTCTTTGCGAGATGCCCAAATCGACAAGAGCAATCTCAAGACGTCCTGGGAACAACTACGGAATGACATTGAGAAGCGTCAGGAACTTCTCAAACGTGTTTCCAGGTAAGCATTTCGTGAGCATGTCTGCTGGATTATTGGTAGTGTGAACCTTCAAAATCTTGACTGAACCTTCATCGACTATATCCCTGATAAAATGATACTTGGTATCGACATGTTTTGTTCTGTCATGATGCACACTGTTCTTTGCTAAGCATATAGCACTTTGTGAATCACAGTGGAGTTTAAAATAGTCTTCTTTATACCCCAATTCACTGCATAATCCCTTTAGCCATACTCCTTCCTTTGTAGCCTCTGATAGAGACATATACTCTGCTTCCGTAGTAGATAATGCAACCAATTGTTGTAGACACGATCTCCAACTTACCGTATTGCCACCAACTTTGAAAACATAGCCAGATACCGACCTTCTTCTGTCCAGGTCTGTAGCGTAATCTGAATCACAAAATCCCTCAATCTCAAAATTTTCTGATTTTGTAAAAGTAAGACACACTCCTGTAGCTCCTTTTAAATACCTCAAAATCCACTTTACCGCAGCCCAATGACTTCTTCCTGGATTTGCCATGAATCTACTAACCAACCCAATGGCAAAAGCTAGATCAGGCCTTGAGCCTATCATAACATACATCAGACTCCCTACTGCACTAGCATAGGGAACTGAATCCATCAATCTACTCTCTGTTATCAGCTCTTCCTGTGTCAACATCTTAAGCTTGAACTGTGAATTACTTGGTGTTACAACAGCCTTGCAATCATCCATGTTAAAAGTTCTTAAAACTTGCTTAAGATATCTTTCATGTGATAACTTTAGAGTACCTTTCTTTCTGTCCCTGATGATATCCATACCAAGGATTCTAGTTGCTAGTCCTAGATCCTTCATCTCAAACTTTGTACTTAAGCTTGTCTTCAAAACTTTAATCTTCTCCATATCCTTTGCTGCCACAAGCATGTCATCAACATATAGTAAGAGATATACCATATCATCAATACATGATCCCTTAGTGTAAACACATGGATCCTTAGTGCTCCTTTGAAACTCCATTGACTTCATGAATTCATCAAACTTCTGATTCCACTGTCTAGGTGACTGTTTCAAACCATATAGAGATTTCTTAAGAAGACACACCTTGTCTTCATTTCCCTTCTCTATAAAACCTTTTGGCTGACTCATGTAAATGACTTCATCAAGTGTACTATGTAAGAAAGCAGTCTTCACGTCTAGTTGCTCCAATTCCAGATCGAAATTTACCACAACTGACAACATGATTCTAATTGAAACATGCTTAACCACATGAGCAAATATTTCGTTTTAATCCACTTCTTCAACCTGTGTAAATCCCTTAGCTACAAGTCTTGTCTTGTATCTAGGCTCTTCAACACCTGGAATACCCTCCTTTAATTTGAAGATCCATTTACACCCAACTATCTTCTGCTTTCTCGGCTTAGGGACAATCTCAAAAGTTTCGTTCTTGTCCAGAGATTGTTTTTTCTCTACCATAGCCTGTTTCCACTTCTTCCAGTCTTTACTTCTTCTAGCTTCTGCAACTGACTTAGGTTCATCTAACTCTATGCTTTCAGCACTAGATAAAGCATAAGCCACAAAGTCAGTATCTTCAAACCTGGATGGTGGTTTGATAGTTCGTCTCTCTCTGTCTCTTGCCAGCAAATAATCATCAAGACACTCTTGTTCATCCTGATTTTCCTGTTCTTCCTCAGATTCTTGTTCCTCTCCTGATTCTGATGACGATTCTGAATTTTCTGAAATATCTCCACCTTGACCAGCAGAATCTATACTTCCTGAAATTTCTCCACCTTGACCAGTGGGTTCTCGAACTGAACCATTTGGAGTTGGTCCTTGAATCAACCCAGCTCTGAAAGTAACTTTCTTCTTCTTCGTAGATTTAGCTACTTCTGATCTTGTTCATTATACAGCTTTTCCTCATCAAAGACTACATTCCTGCTGTTGGTACATTTTCCATCTTCCGGTATCCATACCCTGTAACCTTTAGTACCATGTGGATATCCCATGAAAATTCCTTTAACAACTCTTGGACTCATCTTATCCTGTATTACATGATCATATGCAACATAACCAAACCGTCTGAGATGACTGTAATCAACCTTTGATCCTGACCAGACCTCTTCAGGAATCTTAAACTTCAATGATGCATTTGGTGATCTGTTTATGAGATAAACTGCAGTAGAAGCTGCCTCAGCCCAAAATTTCTTTTCCATTCCTGTTTCTGCTAACATACACCTTATCATCTCAGCTATTGTCATATTCATCATCTCAGATACTCCATTTTGCTGTGGAGTATAAGTGCAAGTTCTATGCCTTTTAATCCCTGAGCTTTGACATAGCTTATCCATCTGATTGTTGCAGAACTCTAACCCATTATCTGTCCTTAGACACTTTATCTTCTTACTTTTCTGATTTTCCACAAGCGCTTTCCACTCTGAAATTTTTTCAAACACTTCATCTTTACTCTTTAGGAACCTGATCCAAACCTTCCTTGAGTAATCATCAATGAATGTAAGAAAGTATCTACACCCAGACATGCTTGGCTCGTTTGACACTGAGTCCCATAGATCACTGTGAATGTATTCTAAAATACCATGCATAGCACTAAATAAGGAACCGCCGAATACACCAACTACACCTAACATGTGAAATGGGTGCATAAGAATGTTGTGCTCAGCCTGGAATACGATCATAAAGTTGAAAGTACCAGAGATTCCTAGAGGCATACCATCAGAAAAACTTCCTTGGCCAATTGGGTAGATCAAGAAAACAGATTTCCTCGGCTAAAACCGTAGGCCGTCGGAAATCCGTCGGACCTGTAGTTGTGTGTTTGCCTTCTGGAAAACTATGTTTGTGAAACTTACCAAACACACACTTTTCACAGAAATCTAAGGTGTGGACTTCCTTTGAGTCTAGTTAACCTCCTTTGACCAGAAGATTCATGTTCTTAAGACTCATGTGTCCTAACCTTGAATGCCATATGTTTGTCAGATTTACTTCAGTTCTAACCACAGATGCTTCCCCTCTCACAATTGTTCCCTGTAAATAGTACAGCCCATTCTCATATTTTCCTGAAATCATTTTCTGGCCTTTCTTGTAGAAAGTAACTATGAAGTCCTTCCCTTCATACTTGCACCCGTTCTTTTCTAACTGGCCATAAGAGATGAGATTTTTTCCCATGGTTGGCATGTATCTCACATCAGTCAATATCACAGTAGCTCTTTATGAGTTTATGATCTTAATTTTCCCCATGCCTTTGACTTCACTGTGGGTATTGTTACCAATCATCACCTTTCCGCCGTCAAACTCTTTGAAGTCAAACAAGACATCTTTATCTGGTGTAATGTGGAATGTACACCCAGAATCCATCACCCACTCATCCATTGTGTCTTGTATGCTTGCTGTTAAGATCATAGGTTCCTCCTTTTCCTGAGCTACATTTGCAGATTCTTGTTTCTAGTTCTTCCTCTCAGGACAGTCTTTCTTGTAATGTCCCTCTTTCCCGCATATCCAACATTCTCTAGGTTTTGGCTGATTCTTTGGTCTAGACTTCGACCTTGTGTCTTTGCTCTTGGATCCACCCTTGTACTGACATGTACTCCTCTTTTCAGAACTTCCTCTACTTGTACTGACCTGCACTTGACTTTGCCTTTCCTAGGAGCCCTTTTTCCTTTAGCTCAACTTCCTTGGCATATGCTGAAGTCACCACTTCATTCAACGTGAGAGTATGTTTTCCGTTGCCGTATTTAAGAGTATGAACAAGTGAGTCAAACTGATTTGGTAAGCTAGATAAAACCTGAACCGCTTGATCCTCATCACTCATAGTTATGTCCAAACTTTCCAAATCATCCACCAGTCTAAGAAACACATCAAGATTCTCCTCTATGCTTTTGTGCTCTTCCATCTTGAAACTAGCAAATCTTTGCTTCAAATAGATACGATTTGGTAAGGTCTTTGTCTGGTAATCCCTCTCTAGAGCTTTCCACACACCTAGAGCTGTGGTTTGTTTCATAACTTTCCACATGACCAGATTGCTAAGACTAGAACATATCAAGTTCTTTGCCTTTTTATCCTTCTCCTTTTTCATTGGATCTACAGGAGACGGAGCAGCCTTAGAATCTGTTTCACTTTCTTTTTCTTTACCTTTGTCAGATGATGTGCTAGATTCTCCTTCGTTGTTCGCAGAATCTAACCCCTGATTTTCAAGAGCCATAAGCATCTTGAATTTCCACATTCCAAAGTCTCCTTTACCATCAAACTTCTCCACCTCAATTTTACCATGAGTTGGTTCCATGATTCAGACTTTCTCGATGTGACACACTTGATTGAATAACCTGGAACTTCCCTGAAACAACACCAATCGCAGATCAGAAACTGAAACCGTATCCTCTGCTTAAACCCGGTGCTCTGATATCACTTGTGAGGCTTTAATAACGGAATTCAACCTCAACCTTAGCTAGTATGAATTAAGCTAACCACGATCAATTCACTTTGACACGTTTTGTTTGTTGTTTATTTAATTAAGACACAAGAATTTGTTCACCCAGTTCCCTTTCGGTACGTCTGGGGAGAGACGGTATTCTCGACGATCCACTAAAAACAATCAAGTGTTTACAATGATCTCTCCTTGTCTCACGTATCTCTTTCTCTATATTTTCAGGTACAATAAGAAGAAAGAGCAGAAGCTAATCAACCTTAGTTCTGAGACGTGAACGTGACGACGAAACACCGAAGATGAAATCACAAGCTGAAGGAAGAAGGCGAAAGCTTCAAGACTCTTGACTGTATCTCTGAAGTTTCTCTTCTCTCCGTCACTTTAGGGTTCTTTCTCTTCTTCTTTTTTGATAAAAACCTTGTGATTATATATATACCTTTTGGTCTAAGCATGAACTCCAAAACCTAGCCCATACGTAATATTCTTCTCTTTTGTAAACACTTATGAGCTCAAGCCCAATAAGAAAAGCTTTGACCAGTCAAGGACACGTTGACTCGAGCTTATCCAAAATTGGTTTGTCGACATCAACTCACATCAGTGTGATCGAAGTCTAAAAAATATTCACTCCACGTCCACCTAATTCTCCATCTCCACCTGATTCCCCACCTCCATCTGAATCCCCACCTGAGTCCCCTCCGAATTCTCAAAAACCAACTCTGCATCTCCATACTTTACAAATAATTTTTTTTCTTTTGGCTTTGATATATTACGTATAGTCTCTCTATGATTAAAAAAAATATATATCATGTTATGCGTTTATCTTTGTTAATAGTTCATGTAAAAAACTGAACCTCATGTTTTTATAGAAAATATATACACAAAATTATAATTAAAAAATAGTTTATGTAAGTTATAATGATTAAAATTCGAACTATAATATTATAAAATATACTTCCTGAATTAAAAAATACACACATATATATATATATATATATATATATTCTTAATTTTGAGGTACTAAAAAATTATCTATAATTTGTTACGCCTTTCACTATAGCAAGCATAATGTGATTATTCTCTTTTTGTTTCGAACAGCTGACGTACAGTGGTTCCTTTATAAAAATAATTTAAATAAAATTTTATATTAATACTTTTCTGTTTTATAATAAGTGTCATTTTGATATTTTGCACATAAATTAATAAAATATATTGAAAATTCAATTATACATTTCAAATATGTAATAACTCTTGGAATTTTTCATTAAAATTGAGGTTAAATTAGGTATTTTGTGCCAATATTTGTATTGAAAATTTAAAATGACTTATTATAAAACAGAAAAAAATATTTAAATGATACTTATTATGAAATAAAGGGAGTACAATTTATTGATTCTTATTTGTAAGAATCAACTCGGTACTAAACCAAAATTGAGTATGAAATTGATAAAATAACCAAACGTGAGCGTAAAACTATATTAACTGTTGTGATGGTTATCAGAAATGACAAAACTAGCCTCAGTAAATAATGTCACGTCGGCTAGGTTTAGCATAATAGGGAACGTAATGATGATCTTAGGGGAGCGTAGATTTCGTAGGTTTAGATTGATAATATCTTTCCAAATAAAACGAGGGAATGTAGTCCACACATTTAGTTCCTGTTCAAAGGAGCATTAAATACTCAGATATGCACAAAATTGCATCGACAATCGGGCTATATTAGCTGTATATTTGTATGTATAGGATTCTATGGTTTGTTGTTGAGTTATATAAACTGTTAGCGAGCCTTGATGAGAAGACGAGGAGGTTAGAGGGGACTTTAACCTCGTATGCCTTTCCCATATAAAAATACCCTCAAAAGTTCCACTGTTATTTGATTTAAAAAAAAAACAAAAACGATTGTAAATACAATTAAACTCTTAATGAATCTAATAAATTACATATCCAACAAGGGTTACCCACCTAAACCCGAACCAAATATGGATCTCACACCCAATTCTTTTTTCTTTTTGTTTTTTTAATCTATCCCACTTCATCTTTTTTTTCTTTTTTTCACTTCATCTTTTTACTCGTGTTCTTCAGTTTTTTTTTTTGTATTACGTGATAAGAGTTCCCTCTTCTTTTTTGAACCCTAGCCGCATCAAGCTTGAGGCGTCGAAAAGAAAGATAAAGAGAAAGAGAGAGCACTCACCTTTTTGTATTTTCATCTTGTTGGAACAAAATTTATAAGAGTTTGAGAGTTTTATAAATATGTGTATGTGTGAATTGAAATGAGACATTTGAGCTAAGTAAAAAAACCTTGTGAATGTAAAAAGGAAAAACCTTAAAAAAAAGAAAAGCCTTAAAAAAGAAAAAGTCTACAAAAAAGAAAAAGCCTTAAGAAAAGGAAAAACCTAAAAAAAGGAAAAGCCTACAAAAAAGGAAAAGACTTAAGAAAAGGAAAAACCTAAAAAAATGAAAAACCTTAAAAAAGAAAAGTGAGGGACATGTAAAAAGTCCCACATCGCTAGTTGGAAATAATTTCCTCTATGATCTTCTCCTATATATAGGATCGCCTCTCTTGAGAGAAACGTATCCAATCACACACAGAAAACACACTTACAAAAGAAAAAGTTCATTCAATTCTCTACAGCTTAGAGTAAGTCTTTATTCGAGAGTATCGTAGTTATAATGTTCGACAGATCTGATATCAAGTGTAGATGATACAGATTGCTTTGGTTGTAACCTGGGACTCATGGATCTATTATAATCCGTCGCATTACGGAATATTCTTTGAGTTAAGGAAAGAGATTCATCTCGCCTCCTTAGATTTATTTACTGTTTTATCGTTTTATGAATCGTCTGTTTCTTACTGTTTATTTATATAATCGTGATTAAATCTCATCATGTCTATTGTTCGAATTTCTGGTCCTACAATCTTAATTCAAAGAAGATCCGATTTTGTTTTATTACTTCAATCAGATCTTTAATCACAAGTAAATAAACGTTTTCAAACGGTATTTATAAACGATTCTTCTACTGCTGATGATACTCAAACGTTATCAAAAGGCTTGTGAGCAACTTGAAACGTGTAGTAGAGGCAATCTCTCTCTCTCTCTATTTTTAAGAAGATGTTCATCTGCTAGTGATACTCAAACGTTATCAAAAAGCTGTTTAGCAACTTGAAACGTGTAGTAGAAGCAGTACTGTTTAAACATCTTCTAAAATCGTCTTTAATTACGATTAATGAACGGTGTAATAAACGAACGCACCTTGTGGTTCTTGATAGGTTTGATTGCGATCGAAGCCTTGTAAGTATCGATCGACACCCTATGGTATCGATCGATACTAGACAAAAGCTGTATCGGTCGACACTGAGGTGCATCGATCGATACTATGCAAACAGTTGTATCGGATGACACTAAGGTGCATCTATCGATACTTTGCATCGAGTTGTATCGATCGACACCGAGGTGTATCGATCGATACTATGCAAAAAGTTGTATCGATCGACACTGAGGTGTATCGATCGATACTATGCAAAAGTTTGTATCGATCGACACTGAGGTGCATCGTTCGATACTATGCATCAACCAAGTTGGGTCCACATCGATCGACCCTGTGAAATATTCACTTGCATCGATCAACACCTAGGGTGTATTGATCGACACTGGGTGTGCATTGATCAACACCAGTGATGCATCGACTGACACAGTATGTGCATCGAGCATCGATCAACACCAATGATGCATCGATTGACACAGTATGTGCATCGAGCATCGATCGATACCAAGGAGTATCGATCGACACCAGTTATCTATCGATCGACACCGAGTGTGCATCGATCGTCACTGAGTGATTAAGCATCGATCGACACTAAGTGTGCATCGATCGAAACTTTGCAAACTTACTTTGCATCGACCAGTTCGGGTCTGTATCGATCGACACTGGTAGAGCATCGATCGACACTGGTAGAGCATCGATCGACACCGTGTGTGCATCGATCGACACCTACAGTCGCATCGATTGAGACTATGCTAAAGCATCGATCGACAAGTGTTGTGTATCGATCGATATTGTGTGCATCGATCGATACCAAGGAGTATCGATCGACACCAATGCTATTTCGTTCGATATCAGTATTAGAATTACGATTCTCAACTATATATCGGTACAAATGTAAAGCTTGCGTACAAGCGAATGGAACGTTTTAAAACGCTTCCCGGGTTAGGGTTTGCGAACACCTAATATCAAACTCGTTTAGAACGGTTTGAATAAAGGCTAATCAAACGTGTTTCGAGAAACCGTTTGACGAACACTCTGAGGAGGTTCGAACTTTAACGCACGTTTGCGGTTCAAAACTTTAGAACGCGCACTTGCGGTTCTAGTTGTTTCGATAAGCGGATCTTAAATTAAAATTTAATTCCGTATCGATAAATATCATCAATAAAAGGGTGATGGTTTATTAGTCACAGATAATAATCGTCTCATTATTATATCTCGCTTCGTTTAGCGTTTACGAACGTGTCATAGCGTTTCTCGTAGAACCGGCTAAAACAGTTATCAAACGCGATCCACGAAACGAATCAGTGAACGCTCTCCGGAGGTTCAGATTAGAACGCATGATAGCGATTCTAAAACGATTTCATAATCCGTTATAATCGGTTTTAAAACTGCGGTTTCAAAATCAAAAAGAAAGAGTTTCAGATTCTCCTCGAATACTCTTAATGTTTAATTATTTAATAATTAAATTGATGCAACGTTGAAATCGTTAAACAGTCTTTATTTTAAAAACGTGTTAAGTTGCAGTATGTTGAAAATAGCTCAATACTATGTTTCAAAAAATTTGCTATTTTGGAATAATTAATTGATGTTCAATTAAGTATTGGAGGCTGATTTAATCGAATAATTAAATCATTGGGCTAAGTGAGCAGGCATCTTACGATTCTTGATATGAGTTCAAGAATGCTAATACAATTCAATATTGTATTAAGTTTATTAAATTCTAGAAATTGAATTTAATTTTACCCTTTAACTTGAGAGTTGGGTATTGGTTAGTATATTAATTTGGTTTGATTCTCTTGAACAAAATCAAATTTCAATATGACTAACAACACTGATGTGATCATTGTTAGATCCAGTGGTGTAAAAGACAATGGAATGGCTGAAGCCAATTTAGTCGAGATAGACATGTGTAATGTCATCCTCGGAGTCAATATGGTTGAGCATAACCCAAATGAGTGGTGGTATTATACCAATGTAATAGCTCATATATGCGTTGATATGGGAATGTTTCCCTCATACCATAAATAATGACAATAATTTAATCATAGTGATGAAGTTGACTTCTCAAAGAAGTTCACTCTCACTAATGTAAAGCATGTGCTAGAGATGCATAAAAATCTTATTTAGGGCACAATGCTAATTAGGCACGAATTCATCGTCAATGACAAGGCTGATTAGCGTGTGTTGACAAAGAATGTTATCTATATTAAGGACGGACTGGTCCAAATTAACGTTGAGACAGTCGGACTTAAAATTAATGTAACCAATGTTGTTGACATAAATGAGAAAGATTCATTTGCTTATGGTACAGAATCTCTTAGTATTTGATCTGAATATTTCAGTCACATTATATTCGAATCTATGCGTAGATTGAATGAGATCCAGAGATACAAAATAAGCAAAGATGAGTGTGAGGTTTGCGTTCAAACCAAACTCACTAAAACACCACAATCGAGCGAACCTCTTGGTTTGACTCATACAAAAGGTGGTGAGAAATATTTTGTGACTTTCGTTAAGGATTGTACGAAATATAGTTATGTCTATTTGCTAAGAAGCAAATACGAGACCTTGGAAAACTCAAGGAGTTTAAACTCGAGATTGAAAACCAACTCGAAATAACTATCAACATAGTTTGAAGTGATAGAGGACATGAACATGGTAGTATCCATCAAACGATTGATCCCTACTCACCTGAATCCAATAGAGTTGCTGAAAGAAAGAACAGAACTCTCAAAGAAATGATGAATGCAATGTTGCATGAATCTGGGTTAGTCCAGAAATGTGGGGGGAAGCATTGCTTACCACAAGTTATATCCTGAACTAAATACCACACAAAGTCACTGGAAATGTTTCATGTGAACTTTGGAAAAATAATGTGTTTTTATACAAATACATGAAAGTGTGGGGGTGCCTAGCAACCACCTAAGAAGGTGACAATCGGACCAAAAACGGTGGATTGTATCTTCATTGCATATGCACACAATGTAGTGCTGATTGCTTTCTGGTGTATAAATTAGATATACCAGACATCCAAGTAATCACGGTAACCAAGGAATGCGTCTTCCTTTGAACATGAGTTTCCGTGTAAAGGATAAGCTCTACTACCTCACGAATTGAGGCGAGCAATTGAGTTCTTGGGCTCTTACGCTTTTATGCGTATCGATCGATACCCCTCGGTATCGATCGATGCTTGACGGGCATTGGACCTTAGATTGAGCAATGCCGGTACTTCTGTAAAGATGCAGAAGAGGCTAAAGTTGAAATTAGTCGTATGCTGATTGGAATCACAGCAATATGTGATCTTGTAATCCATCAAATGGATGTAAAATCTGACTTTCTAAACGACCATTTAGAAGAGGAGATTTACATGAAACAACCCGAGCGTTATGTCACTCCTGAACAAGGAAAGAAAATAAGTAGACTTGCAAAGTCCTTATACGAGCTTAAGTTAGCTCCTAAGCAATTGTTTGGAAAGTTTGACAACAACTGATGTCAAATAACTTCAAAATCACTTAAGGTGATATACATCAAAAGTACTATACATGGATACATTTTGACACGTTCATCATGGAAGCAAGAAGGACATAATCCAACACACTGAGAATGTGTTTAGTGGGAAGTTTGATAGACATAAGATTAGTGGATAATCTTGTCTCAAGACTCTAGAATGGTTTGAGAACTACTCAAACAAGTTTGCAAAAAACTCCAATTGTGGTAAAATTGTATTACAAGTGGTGTATGCAAGAATTATCGGAAGTTTAACGTACTTAATGAATCGTACTAGATCCGATCTAGCGTATTCAAGCCGCTACATGAGTAATCCATGTCATACTTTGTGGAAAACCATAACTAGAATGTTGAATTATCCATCGTTATATGTCGTCTCGTTTTACATCAAAGTCTGGGGGTTCAAGACATTATGTTCACCTCTTGGCCTAGTAAACCTGACAGATATTATAAGTTGATAATAGTTTTTCTTGGATGTGCAGCAGTATCCTAGAAATCTTCCAAACAAGCACTCTTGGCCTAATTAACCAAGGAGTAAAAGTTTATAGCTTTAGATAAAGCTGCAAAGGAAGCAGAATGGCTTCGAAACTTTGTGGAAGATATCCCGATGTGGGAAAACCAGTGCCAGCATTATGTGTACACTATGAGAGTTAGTGAGCTATCTCTCAGGCACTGAGTAAGTTATAAAATGGCAAATCTCGAGAATGATATAAGACCATTTAGACAACTGATCTCAAAACGGCTGATAACTTAGCGGATCTGTTTCCCAAAAAGTTAGCCTCGAGATCAAGTTTGTTAAATCATCAAAAGGAATGGGTTTAAAGCCTATAGAAAAAGATGACGTTTGACAGATACACCTATGTGACTGGAGATCCCAAGATCTAGGTTCAAAGGGAAACAAAATTAAACTGATTCGAATTTTGAGCACTGTGAGACTATGTATCTGCACAGTTCCTAGAATGATAAAACAGTGCTACCTGTGGATAGTGAGGATAAGCGTTGGTTTTTAATGATTGCATAGCTGTGTAGATAGTGGAGTGTGACAGGACACTTATGAAAAAACTAATAAAAGATCACCTTGTGAAGTGTGAAATGGGGCCGTTTCTAGGAGAATGAAGGATAAGGCTAAATTCTCCAAATTCACTCACGAAAAACCAGGAATGTTCAAGACCAAAATGAACCCAATAGAGAACAAAGTTCTACGAGAAAGTGTCTATGTGCGATATCTGTTGTATCAGTTTACATCAAAATTCGTGTGGTTCAAGACATCATGTTCACCTCCTGGCCGAGTAAACGCAACAGATATTAAAATTGTTTGGTTCAAAGCTAAAAAACGCTACCATTTAGTGACAGTTACATTTTCGTATACTCTCGAAAGTCTGTCTACGTCTAGTTGAGTCTAGTCAAGTATGTCTAGTAAAGTCTAGTACGTTCAATTTTCATATGTTTAGAGTAATTTCTATTCATGTGGGGGATTGTTGGAACAAAATTTATAAGAGCTTGAGAGCTTTATAAATATGTGTATATGTGAATTGAAATGAGACATTTGGGCTAAGTAAAAAAGTCTTGTGAATGTAAAAAGGAAAAGCCTTAAAAAAGGAAAAGCCTACAAAAAAGGAAAAGCCTTAAGAAAAGGAAAAACCTAAAAAAAGAAAAAACCTTAAAAAAGGAAAAGTGAGGGACATGTAAAAAGTCCCACATCGCTAGTTGGAAATAATTTCCTCTATGATCTTCTCCTATATATAGGATCGCCTCTCTTGAGAGAAATGTATCCAATCACACACAGAAAACACACTTACAAAAGAAAAAATTCATTCAATTCTCTACAGCTTAGAGTAAGTCTTTATTCGAGAGTATCGTAGTTATAATGTTCGACAGATCTGATATCAAGTGTAGATGATACATATTCCTTTGGTTGTATCCTGGGACTCATGGATCTATTATAATCTGTCGCACTACGGAAGATTCTTTGAGTTTAGGAAATAGATTCATCTCGCCTCCTTAGATTTATTTACTGCTTTATCGTTTTATGAATCGTATGTTCCTTACTGTTTATTTATATAATCGTGATTAAATCTCATCCTGTCTATTGTGCGAATTTCTGGTCCTACACATCTTCCTATGTTTCTTCTTCTTCTCCGTTTTGTCTCTGGCCGTGAAGGGGAGGTGTGAGCCGCACCTCACCACCGTCTCCGTTCATCGCTTCCGAGGAGCCGCCTTATACTAGAGATGATATCACTGTCGTCGGAGATCCACCGCTACACCGCCAAGCCGAAGAGACGTGTTCTAGGTCAGACCTAAGAGGTTGCTTACATCGCAAGCAACCACTGTATCTTCTCCTCTCGTGCCCACCGTCGATGCTAGCTGCTCCGATCTGCTACGCCATCTCCGTCGCATCACCGCAGATGTTTCAGTGCTTAATCGGAGAATTCTGATCGTTCAAGCAAAGCATGCAAAAATCGAAGGCTTACCTAAGTTCCCCGGAAAGAGGCAACCACGACCTAGAGAATAAAGCGTTACCACGTCGGCCGTAGAACAACGAACTGCTCCAACGACAAGGGATTTCTCCGTCTCCGTTGATACCAAAAACCATCTCAACGCCTTCCGCCAAGAAGCGACGCCTAACCGTGTCTTCCTCCTCCAGCTTCCACGCCACAAATCGAAGAAGAACAAAAAAAAATGGAGGAAGAAGAAGAAAACGTGTTTGTAAGACGACCCACATCGCAAGACACAATGTCTTTCCAAAAGTGATGACTCGTCACGACAATAAAAAATCAATTTAAAAAAAAAAAAAAAGCGGAAGACACAAATTTTAAGTTTCGGCTGCAGATGCTCTAAAATCCTTTTATTTTTATAAAAACAAGTTGAAAAAAAAAACAATCATGGATCGGACATATCTAAAATTATTAGGTATTATTATGAACTAACAAAAAATCCTAGATATGAGGTATCTAAAATTATTTTTCAGCATAAAACACATGTTTAAAACAATATATAAAACACATGTTTAAAACAATATATAATTACCTCAAACAAAAAGAACGCATGTTTTAAATACTTTCACGATTTAGTAATAATTTCAGTAGTACTCGAGTTACTAGGTACTATTATGAACAAAAAATACACATAGTTCTACCCTTTATTTTAGTAGTACTAAGATGCACATAGTTATACAAACCCATGTTTTCAGGTTTATTTAGTAATACCCTGTTCAAATTATATTTTTTATAGTAGTACTTATGATGTTAGATAATTGAAATACATTTACTATACTTTCATATAACAAAATGTCTTAAAATACTTTGTTTGGTTGTTTCTCCTAACAATTATGTTAGTACTCACACATTAACCATAAAAGTATAAGGTTGTTTTAGTTAACATAATAAGTTTTGTATCTAATAACCATATTTTGTTGTTGCCTAATTTAGATGTCTAATAATAATATTTGAATCTAGTAACCAATGTTTTGTATATTATAAGATTACATATGTTTTTTTGGTATTTTTTTGGGCGACAGCTTTATACTTATTTATATCACAGTTGTACCAGTTGTACTAGTTGTACCATCGTTTTCAGCTGATGATCATCTATTGAAGGTTGCACACATCCCTGATTTTGATCGGCATCTTTGATGAGCTCCACATGCAAAACACTTCTACATTGATCTTTATTCACTTGCATTAGATAATCAAAAACATCGTTAACATTCCAAATATATTTAGCTCATTAATACCCAATTTTGTCTCAGTAGTACCAGTAATACAGTTGTCTCAGTAGTATCAGTTGGCTCAGTAATACCCACTTTTGTCTCAGTAATACTAGTTGTCTCAGTAAAACCTAGAAAACTTCTATTTTGCTACGAATCACTAAGATTCAATACGATTCACTGCATATTTAACAACTATAATCCCCCTTAATTACCAATGTAATGCCCTAATAGAGTTAGAAAACAATTTCATAACTGGTTAAGCAAAATAACAAAAATTTCAAATCTACAATGAAATCTCCAAATTGAGACGAAACATTACATAAATTAGTTTGTACATTATATAAACTCGTTAATTCAATCATAAACACAAAATTAGCATAAGAAACTAGAAAAACTCACCTTAATTTTGAAGTCTCAAATGCTTTAATGGTAAGAAGGATAAGAAGAAACACATTTTTTGTAGGAAAATTAGAATTGGCTCCATGTAAAATTAAAAAATTTGTTTTAATTGATTTTTTTTTTGTGCATCATTTTTTGGAGGAAATTTGTCTCAGTAATACCAGTTGGCTCAGTAGTACCCAGTTTTGCCCGTGAGAAGATATGAGGAGAGAGAACAATACCATTTTTTTATCTGGAATGGAGAATTAGTGGGTCCTATATAAGTATTAATTGATTGGTTCATGTGGGGTCCACGTTTTTAGTTGTGATTGAAAAAAAAATTAAAATAATAAAAAAGAAAGGGGTAAAATAGTGAGAAATTGTATTGAGGGTATTGAAAATAGGAGATGGATACGAAGAATATTTTTATATGAATAAGGACTTTTGAGGTTAAGGTCCGGTTAGAGGTGAGAAAAAAAAACTCTGTAAAACAAAAATTCACTCTGTAATTTACCCAGCCCTCAAGGGGTTAGAAGGAGTTTGGATTCTCTTAAGAAAAAGGTCGGTGCAATTCTTAGATTCGTAGTCTTATGTTTCTTTTTGAATCATTGCAGAATATTAAATTTGTCTCCTTCTTTAAATTCAAAAGGAAGCTTTTAATGCATCCATATATGGCAACCTCGTACCCAGTAAAAATGTATGAGCATTAACTTATGGTGATGCTCGTGTTGTTCCGTTACCAAATCTATTAACTGCTCTTAGTTGCTATGTATGTTAACAAATATATTAACGGACTCACTCTATTGTTTGTTTCCCCACAGTGACGAGTTAGTCGCTGGAATGGGGCGAGTTGTTAGG
Source organism: Eutrema japonicum (assembly GCA_030161315.1). NCBI lineage: Eukaryota > Viridiplantae > Streptophyta > Magnoliopsida > Brassicales > Brassicaceae > Eutrema > Eutrema japonicum. The sequence goes on along the minus strand of BSQW01000006.1, from coordinate 20,134,861 downwards.
TTTACTAGAGGTGTGTGGAAAAAAACAGAGAACGGTGAATGGGATTTCCATCCGGAAACAACCGAGATAAGTCATGGGATGATGGTGCAGAAAAACCAAAGCTTTGAATCGCTTGATGAAATGGTGAGATCGCTGTTTCTCTTGCAGCCGTGCGAAATGATGGCTATGACGTACCAGTTGCCGGAGTGGAAGTTAGTTCCCCATGGGAAAAAACTCCACCGAGGGACATCATCAACAACATCGACGTAGAGTTGTTCATGGCGATTCGGCTAGAATGCGAAACCATTTCAATATACGTGACGACTGGCTCTTACAATGTCGAGCAGTACCGCTTTTGGAAGAGATCCAACACTGAAGTTGGCGGTCCTTCCACTGTCTGTGAGAATACAACCATGACTTTAGGCGGAAACGTTTGCATATATCCGGATAATATACTTATTAACGTTAACTCGGAAAACAAAAGCGATAAAACTTGTGGTGGGGTTGATGACGTTTACAATTTTTGGGAAGGTCTACTTGCGGAAGGTCCAACGGTGGAGGCTAGCGAGAGGGTTCTAAAAGAGATTTTCACTGCGGCCGAAATGCGTGTAATCGAGGGAATGAATTTTGTAGTTATGCATATGGAACCGTCTCGCGAGTTGGCAGTTGGGGACGATGTTGGGTCTACTACTTCATCGTCTGACGATCTAGTCTTGCTAATGACGCCGCCTGCCGTAACACCTACGATCGCTAATCCGGCACTAGTGACTCCAACCAAAGGAGGTATGTGTGAAATTTATTATTTATGTTTAATATGTCTCTAATAATAACATTATAGTCTAACTCTTTTTTATTCGTTAACACTAATCTATGCAGCCTCTACAAGCGTGAGCCTACCAAGCCTCGCTCCGACATATCGAAAGGGGAAGGGGAATTTTCAAACGGTCAGCGACGATGGTCCGTATTTGGGATTGACAATTGGGTGCACTGGTGGCCGTAGCAGGAGGCCCGAAACATCAAACGTCAAGATAGACGCGAATGTCTCCTCCTCCGACTGTAGCGACTACATTTGTGAGTATTCTAAACATTAACCCGCTACTTTGTTGTTTGCTACGTTAACTGAATTATTATCCGCTAATTACTATGAAAATTATATACGTTAGGTGATGGCACAAACAAACCAGGAGAGCTCTATGTTGGGATGGTGTTAAAGAATCAGGAGGCTTTCAAACTCCATATGTCTCTTTACGCTCTCACTAAGAAGTTTGAATACCGCCACCGTCACTCAAGCCCGGGTAAGATGGTGCTCAAATGTGTTGGCCGGAATTGCCCATGGCGGGTATATGCGGTCAAGATGGAAGGGATAGATTGGTACCAAATTAGGCGGGCGGTGATCGTGCATAATTACACAGTGGACGAGCGGGGACGTTTTCACAGGCAAGCAACGACAACCGTGATTGGAGATATAATGAAGAACAAATACGCTGAAGATTGTGGTGGTCCTGGACCTACGAAGCTGCGTGAGCTGATGCGCGGTGACCACGAGGTGCCAATATCATACTGGAAAGCTTGGAGGTCGAGGGAGATGGCGATGGACAGAAGCCTCGGTACAGCCGGTTCTTCATACCGAGTTCTGCCCACATTCCTCCAGCGTTTGGTTATTTCAAATCCGGGTAGTGTGGTATCACTAGAGACCGATCACTAAGAAGGGGTGGGACAGAGATTTAAATACCTCTTCTTTGCGTTGGGGGCATGTTTGAATGGGTTCTCATATTTGCGCAATGTTATTGTCATTGACGGCACTCACCTCAAGGGGAAGTATGTGGGCTGTCTACTTACGGCTAGTTGTCAGGATGGAAACTATCAACTTTTCCCGCTTGCTTTTGCTATTGTGGATGGGGAAAACGACAAGGCATGGTCGTGGTTTTTCCGTAAGTTGGTGGAGTTGATACCGGACAGTACTGGTCTAGTGTTTGTCTCGGACATGCATAACTCCATCTATGCCGGGTTGTGAAAGGTATTTCAATGGAAGCTAACATTTGCACATCGTCTACCAAATGTCTGATTACTGTTAGTATTATCCATTAGTGCTAACATGCGTGTTAGCGCGTTCTCTGGACGTTTGGTTGTTATCGTTTGTTTTGACCGCTACCAGTTAATTGGTATGTTTTGTTTTTATCTTTAACGAAAATTTTTAACTTTACCTGCATGTGATGTGCAGGTTTACCCACTGGCGTTACATTGTGCATGCATCGTCCATAACATCCAAAGTATCTTAAAGGGGCGCCACCTTAGTTATATGGTGTCGAAGGCCGCTAGAGCTTATCACCCCTCCGAGTTTTATGAGTTATTTGACGAGATCTGGGTCATGGATCTAGCTTTTGCGGATTACTTGACAGCGATTGACTATGAAAATTGGGCCAGGTCTCATTTTCCAGGATTGCGTTACAACATCATGACGAGCAACGAAGCAGAGTCTCTGAACAACGCCATAGCCGCTGCCCGTGGTAATCCGATTGTCCCATTAATTGAGTACATCCGAGCAACTCTTATGGGTTGGTTTAGCTCTCGACGTGCAGCTGCTAACGCCAATGTTAGCACACTAACTCCCAAGGCCGAGGAGATTTTGGCAAAGAACTTTGATTTTTCTACAGGGTTTGCTTTGCGCAAGATAAATGATGATGAATATGAGATTCGCAACAAAGAAGGAGTTCCTTTCCTTGTTAACCTCGAATCCAACACTTGCAGCTGCCAAGAATTTCAGATGCTACGCATACCTTGCCCCCATGCAGTGGTAGATGCGATACGTATGGAAACGAGGGTTGACTCATTGGTTGCGATAGAGTTTACAACATCTTTCTGGAGTAAAGCATATGAGTGCAACATCTATCCAGTCACCGCGCCTGCTCCGACTGTGACTGTAGGCGATGACTTTTCTTCACTGTACCTGATGTCGTCGAGTACTAGACGCCCACCAGGTCAACCTCGTAAAATACGTATCCAATCTCATGGGCAATTCGGGGTAATACTTGATTTACCAAGTTAACATCGCTCGGTTACTCCATAAAAATGTTTACCTATACTAATTAAGAGATGGTTATATTTCAGGGTGGTGTGCCAAGACGTTTAACAGTGTATGGGCGGTGCGGTGGCCTCGGTCACAACCGCGCCACATGCAAAATGCATATCTAAGCTGTGCGTAAGAGATGATTTTTGTATGCTTGCGTTAGCCGTGCTTGTGTCGGCTGGAATTTTCAACCCATGGTGTTTTATATTAGCTATGTAAAATCCCAAAAGAACTCTTATAACGTACTTGTTGTAAAATAGTTTTGGAGTTAATAAGATTGCCCCTCATGTACAACTTGATATAAATGCATCTACTAATTATGTCAATAGTTCGGTTTTACTAGTGTCACTAATCTTTTATATAGCAAGCTAAAGTATTTATTAACGGAATAAAGGGTATAGTTACCGTCTAATAATATATTTAGTCTAGAACAGGGAAACAAAGAGAAATGTGTTGACTCGATTAAAGATAGACTAGGATTTAACCCACACTAATTATAGCGCGGAGTAATTTAAAAAAAAAAAAAATTTGAAATTTAAGAAAATTAGTTTTATCTAATGATTATAGATCAAACTGTCAATTTGTGATAATTTATCTATTTAATCCGTTTTATAGTAAACTAAAATATCATTCGGGTTAACCCGCAAATACTTATAATCTTGAAAACATAACTCTAATATGCATTGTTAAATGACTCTAGTTTTGTACGAACTCTTTAAAACAATAGTTTTCTTGTGTCTAAATTTTTATAAATTAGTAAAATATTTTTCAATTTTTGTTTTGATATATATTCAAATAAAATATAATAAATTATAGTGAAAAATATAGCAAGATTTTGAATAGATTTTTTTTCTTTGAATATATATGAATTGATTATTATTTTAAAATATAAAGTATTAAAAATAATTAAGAAATTAAATATTAAATAACCTCTTTAATGCAAAATATACTTTCTCTATTCTAATCAATAATTTTAAAAGACTATTATATCCTTTCCTATTTCAATTATTCTTTGTTATTTGTAATGGTATTTCATGTAATAACTTACAAAACAAAGTTTATTTTTAAAAATATCTTCTTAAATAATATTATAGAGATAATTGTTAAAGATGGATGGAGCATATAAGAGAATGGCATCCATCATCTGCATAGACCAATTTTAGAATGCAAACAGTAATGATTTTATGTGCACTTCACAATATTCTTAGCAAGTTAATTGTTATCTTGGTTATATATTAACATAACCAAAAATAGCTCCAAACTATGTTTTTTGTCTCCAAATAATGGAGGTTTGCTAACAATAATAACTATAGTGCACTAATGATATTTGGTTATGCAATAATAGAAGTTTATTTGGGTTGCATCAGCTTGGTCCTATCAGCGATTTCTAGGATTTCCTTGTTGTTGACGGAGGAACCATTCCCAAAACTAATAATGCTGTTAATAACGACAATTTTTTTTTTTAACGCTGTCTATTTTAAGTTGAATGTAAAATACCAAATCACGTACCGTGGGGATTTTAACATAGCATGTAACCGTGCAAACTTCTGCAGAAAACTAGACTGCTGATCAGGGTGCTTACCAAGAGTACAGCTTACCCACTTTGGGTCAACTTGGTAGTCGTTGTAAATAGTACTCTGAATTCTTGGCCTTTTTCCTCTGCGTAGCTCACCAGCGCCTTCTACTGGCTCTTCAACATGGTCTTCGCCATCGGCTACACCGTTACCTTCGTCTCCATCACTTCCCCCTGGAATGACCATGTCCGAAAGCTTATCAATGCCTTGACAACAAAGAAGATGCAAAATCTTTCAATAAAATAGATGGTGAGTGAATACATGGACATCCTCTCCCATTTCACCACCTCCGTCAGTCCGACCTGCTCCTCGATCACCCTGTTCTGAAATTATGCAATAGTACACCACAATGAACATATAATCACTGTTAACTACATTGGAGCCGTTATCGCAAAATGGTAACTTTGAAGGTTGGTTAGCTATCATCATGATTAACCTGATACTGATTATGTTAAATATATGTATTATGTTTTTGCGGTAATAACTTGTTTACCTAGTCTAATACTATTTTAGAACATGTTTTACACTTACTTGGTTGGCCTGCGGGATATTGTTGCTCTCACCAACCTCTGATAAGGCAACATTACCAAGCTCACTCATGTCACCTGGAAGCTGCCCCATTGCGCTCATATTCCCGGTAGAATGACAGTTTGGGACGTGGATGTCCTCCTAAAACAGGAAAAAATCTCAGCTACGTATAAATTGATATAATAACTACAACATCAAACATCACTTACCCCTACCTCCAGGCGGTTTACCATTCCAATTGCATCGTTAATGGTCGCATTTGCATCACATTTTGAAGTGTGGTGATTAGAACTCACACTCCTTGATCATGTTGGCTCGGATGGACTTATTATTCTTTTGCTAATTTCGGCGGTGGATTTGTCCATTGCGGCGCCATGTTTCTGCACATCTGATCTTTATCTAAGAATCCAACAATGTTGGCTATCAATTCTTCCTGCAACACTTTGAATTTCTGCTCGAATCACTACAAGAAGACATAATTTTTGTGACTCTTTTTTTTGTCGCAAAAAAGTGGGACGAAAGTGTGACTAATTTACGACTACTTTGCGACTACTCGCAATGCAGTGGCAAAACAGTCGCAAATTAGCGACGAAACAGAGGAGTCACAAAAGGGTCTCAAAGTTGCGATTGTTTAAGGACTTGCAAAAGTAGTCCCAAATTTGTGACTGATTTGTTTCGGTTTAGCAACTCCACTCGATTATTTTTAAATATACATCAAATAATATACAAAAAAATTGTAAACCCTAAATTCTAAACGCCAAACCATCAAATAATATACAAAACATCAAATAATATACAAAAAAATTCAACACTTACAATTTTAAAAATATAATCATTTTATAAATCCTAAATTATAAACCCTAAACCTCTAACCCTTAATCATAAACTCTAAATCTTAAATTGTAAAATAAATTTTTGAACAGCTATATACCAAAAATCATTTTACAGTGATATTCAAACCTTATAGGGTAAACAACCTATTTCCCCCCGAAAAAGTATTACATAGTAACATATCCACACGAAATTTCACCTTCGTCCTACGTCCCCATACTTTGAAAGTTAAAAAATTTCACTAGGGGATTGAGAAATTCAGAGGGAAGAGAAGTGGAAAGTGGGTCGGCGGTGGAGGATCCGACGAGAAAATCTGGTGGGTCGGGCGCCTCTGCTTCAATTCGAACTGGAGTCACCGGAGAAAGAGTAGCGGCGGAGATGGATGTAAATTACTTTTCTGATTTCAGTTTATGAAATCAATCCCAAGATGAACTAGATTTGATTTAATCCTACCACAATCATTTTGCTATAAAATAAGAAACACTAACCTTGATCCATGCTTTGATTAGGCTTGTTATGAATTGTTTCTTCTTGCCTTAACCTTTCACTTTTATGATCTCTTTTGATGGAGAAGAGATCTGAATCTGTCTGACTTTCGTTTCTCTCTGAAGTAAACTTTTCGTTTCTAATGTTAATCGATAATGATGCTAAAGCATCTATATATAGTAGGAGATTACTTCATAGCTGAGTAATTTACTTCATAGCTAAGACTTAATCTTAACCGTCCATCCATTACTTCATAGCAAAGTAATTCACTTCATAGCTATCCATTCGTTACTTCATAGCTAAGTAATTTCATAGTTATCCATTCGTTACTTCATAGCTAAGTAACTTCCATAAAAAATGTGAAAATATACGTCCGAAAAATTCCAAACTTCCAAGAAATAATTATAAGAAGGAAAACACGAGGAAGACAAAAAAATCGAAAGTCAAATAAAAGGAAGAAGAAGTCAAAGATGTGGAAGAATAATAAGCATGATAATACAAAGGCGATAGAAGAAAATGGAGAAGATGAGGCAGAAGAAAAACCAGAAGAATAAAACAAAGAAATTCAGAAGAAGAAAATGAAGAAAACCCGAATGAAAAAAAAAGTCAAAGAAGACGAAGACGATAAAGAAGAAGAAGTAGGAGTTGAAAACGATGGAGGATAAGAAGGAAAATACGAAGAATATGAAAAACTAAAAGATAAAAAAGAGGTAGAAGAAAAAGACAAAGCCAATGAAGAAAAGAAAAATAGTCGGAGAAGACGAAGATGGTGAACAAAGAAGAATGAAATGACGAATTTGGAGAAGAAAAAAAAACAATCAGAAGAAGAAGTCGGAGAAGAAAACTAATACGTAGTAGACGAAGTGGAAGAAGAAAAATACGTGGAAGAAAAAAAAAGAATAAAGAAAGAGAAAAAAACAGAAGATGAATAATACAAAGTAGACGAATGTGAAGATGAGAAAGAGACGAAGAAAAACCACAAGAAGAAGAGTTTTGATAAGACAAAGAATACCAAGGAGGAATAAGAAGCAGAGAATGAAGTAGGCTAATAAAAATTGAAAAAGAAGAAGAAGAAGAAAAAGAACTGAGATAATACAAAGATGATGAAGAAGAAGTCAAAGAAGTAGAAAAATACGAGGAAGAAAAAAACAAAAAGAGGAAGAAGAGGAAGAAAAAGAAGACACAACAGAATATTAAGAAGAAGTATAAATTGAAGACGATGATGAAGATGAAAAAAAGGGTGAGGACTAAGAAAATCAAAAGATATATAAGAGGAAGAAGAAGAAGTCAAAGTCAAAGACGATGAAGAAGAATAAAAAAAAGATGAGGAACTAACAAAAGCTTTTAAAATTGGAGAATGAAGAAGAAGACGAATAATAACCGGAAAAAAAGAATAAGGAAAATACCAAGACGAACAAAACCAAAAGATAAAGAATATGAAGAAGAGTAGAACAAAGCAGAAGAGAAAGAAAAAGAAGACAAATAATAAGAGGGAAATGAAATAGAAGTTGAAGACGATGAAAAAGAGGAAAGAAAAGATGAGGAATAAGAAAATCGAAAGACAAATAAGAGGAAGAAGAAGACAATGAAAAAGAAGAAGCCGAAGACAGTGAAAAAGAAGAAATAAAGGACGAGGAAAAATAAAATCTGAAAGTTGAATAGGAGGGAGAAGAGGAGGACGAAGTCGTGAAGAAGAAGAAGGAAAAGACGAGACGGAGGGGACCGAAGAAAAGAAAAATATAAATCAGAATAAGAAAAATTAGGGCAAGACGAAAATGTTAAAGAATAAGAAGGGGAAGAGGATGATGAATTTGGAGAAGAAAAACCATATAGAATCTTTGAGAAGAAGTCACATTGACAATCTTATGGTGATATTGATTTGATATTATCTTTGGACACCTCAGAAGATTATCAACTTAAAAGTGATAACAACACTAAAAAGCTTACACCGGAATCCGAGAAGATAAATTGCGGAAAAGATTTTCTTTTGAATAAATAGTGACACTTAAGGTCTGCGGAATTGCAACATGGTTAGAGAGCTGAGAGCGATAAGATACATACATATGCCGCTCTTCCTGTTGTATGTGTTGCTGCTTCATCGGTTGTGGCCTATACTTGCTACAAACAGTTGTAATGAAGAAATTTGAATCCTAAGATGATTGTGTATTGTGTTTCAATTAGACATTGTGACTTTGTTTCAAATTTCAAACTATATTTCCCCTTAGCTTCAAGAGGAGGGTTCATGTTAGAACGGTCGGATAATATGTGTCCATGCTATCTATGTGCTTATAATTTACAAGATTCTTTGAAACTAATCGTTTGTGTAAAGATAGCCAAGCCCATAAAGAACGTGAAAATATATGTCCGAAAAAAATCTATAAAATAATTAGAAGAAGGAAAATACGAGGAAGACAAAAAATCGAAAGTCAAATAAAAGGAAGAAGAAGAACACAAAGAAGAAGTAGAAGATGTGGAAGAATAAGAAGCAGGAGGATACAAAGACGATAGAAGAAAAAGGAGAAGATGAGGCATAAAAAAAAATCAGAAGAATGAAACAAAGAAATCCAGAAGAAGAAAATGAAGAAAACTTGAATGAAAAAAAAAGTCAAATAAGATGAAGACGATAAAGAAGAAGAAGTAGGAGTTGAAAACGATGGAGGATAAGAAGAAAAAGACGAAGAATATGAAAAACTAAAAGATAAAGAAGAGGGAGAAGAAAAAGACGAAGCCAATGAAGAAAGGAAAAATAGTCGGAGAAGACGAATATGGTGAACAAAGAAGAATGAAATGACGAATTTCGAGAAGAGAAAAAGTAATCAGAAGAAGAAGAAGTTAGAGAAGTCAGAGGAGAAAACCAATACATAGTAGACGAATAGGAAGTTGAAGAGAACGAAGAAGACGAAGGTGATGAAGAAGGAGAAAACGAAGAAGAAGAAAGAGAATAATATAACCCGGAAGAAGAAGAAGATGAAGACATAACATAAGAGGAACCAGAAATTGAAGTCGAAGACAATGATGAAGATGAAAGAAAAGGGTGAGGAATAAGAAAATCAAAAGATGTGTAAGAGGAAGAAGAAGTAGAAGTTGAAGACAATGAGGAAGAAGAATGGAAAGATGTGGAAAACACGAGTGACAAAGAAAAAACGGTAGAAGAAAAAAAAACGAAGAAGAAGATGTGAGAGAAGACAAATGCGAGTTCTCCGTCTTCATATAATCGTTATTGCTTTTTGAGTTTAACTCAAAAAAAAAAAATTGGTATTGCTTTTTCAGTTTTTAATTTTGTATAGTGTTTATTTTTTTTTGGATTACCTTTATTTTGATCATGTATATCTCAAGTGTTGTTCTAAATTTTTTCGGTTTATAACATAAAGTTTTGTATTATGTTTTTGAGACCCTTTTGGCCCGCGCAAGGCGCGGGCTACCTACCTAGTTTAGTATTAAAACCATTCTTGGAGGCAGCTTCTTGAAACTCTGGGCTTGATTGGAAGGAGCTTTAGAGGCTGCACACAACCATATTTATTTCTACAACTATTTTTTTTTCCAATCATGATTTCTACAGATTTTTAAAAGCTAATTTTTTTTCCAATCATGATTTCTACAGATTTTTAAACCTACAGCTTTTTGTATTTTTTTTTTTGGCGGTAGAGAGTTATATTTCCACAGCCCAAAATTTTGGGCTCTGCAAATTTGGAAAATATATTTTCACCTAAATTTATTTAAAAAACCCTAATTCTGAACCTATAAATTATAATCAAGCCCTACATTGTGCCCACACCTCAGTAGAAAAATTCAGAGAGCATACGAAGAAGAATAAGAAGAAGAAAAGAAAATGTATAATTCATCTCTTGTATATCGTTCACGCACTATTACTTTTAATTCTCAGCCACATGATAGATAATTTCTTTTAATATCTCTTTCGTTTCATCAGATGTGTATGTAACTTTTTGCTTTAATATATGTATAATATAATAAGCTAGTTGTTTGTGTACTCTTGTAAACGATGAGACATGTGTATTGTAGTAAATATAAAATTATCATAGAAGCAGGTTACAGAACATAATCACATACTTAAGTATCATCGAAATTGACCGCAATTGATCTTTTGTTATAAACCCGCAATTGATCTTTTGTTATAAACGAACGGGCACTATTTATATGTTTTTTATTAACTATAATTTTTATGTAAATTGTAGCTATGGCAAACAATGGTGCGGCATCCGCTTCTCAAGCTGAGGTACATATTTTTCAGTGTTTTTCTATTTTATCTCAGTGAAGAAATAAAATTATTGATATCTGTATTTTGTGCCATAGATGAATATTAAGTGGACAGGTGAACATTCTCGAACTTTCATAGAGATGCTTATAGCTCAGCTTGATAAAGAAAATTGGGTAGACAAGTCTTTAACAAGAGAGGGTAAATCCAATGTGCGCAAAAACTTTAAAGTAGCTACTGGATATGGCTTAGTATGGAAACAATTTGCAAACCATCTTCGTAATTTAAAAACTTGGTACGATTGTGATGTGTTTGCACGTTTTACTGAAAATATTATGATAAATTTATATTTTATAAGTTATATTTTTTTGTTAATATTTTAATATTTTCTAATAAAAACTTAAAACTATGAATTTTAAAACATACATATGATATTTACCAATCATGTTTTCACTTTTTAAAAAGTCACAGCCAAAATCCTACAGCCAAAATCCTACAACCAAAATCCTACAGCCAAAATCCTACAGCTAAAAAACCACAGCATAAAACCGAAAACTACAGCTGTTACCAATCAGGCCCTCTTTATCAGCACACTCAATATGTGTCTTTTGCATTGTTTTGTTGGATGAAAATAGAATTTCTCCGATCTTCTAGTGGCCATCTTTCATAAATTAATTAAATGACTTTTTTTAATCAAACTTGCTTTTATATCTTCTCTTTTCATGAAGTTAATGCTTTTAGCTCTAGAGTTCCAACATCTATGTGTTTTCTTTGTCTATTAAAAGGTTGCACATTAACAAAAAGAAACATTCCAATTTTTCCATAAAATGTTTCATTTCTTTTTCGTTAATTCTCGGTCGAGCCATCACGGCACAAAACATTACATTTCCAAAATAATTTTTACGTTGACATGTACGATGTGGCACTTCTTCATCGGTACGTAAATAATATTTTTTTTTCATTTTTTTCGTCATATAAAACCATTTTTCATCAATATGCACAATGTTATACATTTCAACAAATTTTGATTCATGAATCAAAGTATCTTTGTCCAACATGGAGAAACAAAACTCTAGCCTACCTTTCATATTCTCATCCTTTAAAGTTGGTCTGATGGAATTAATATGACATCAAATCGTACCTTCCCTGACACGTCTATGTAACGTTGAATGACCAATACCCTAAGCCATGGAAAGCGATTGTGACATAGCTCTCCCTAGATCGACACTCTAGAGCTGGGCAGAAGGGGGATAAACCTTGCAAGCACAAGTGTTTCAAGGGCTGTGGATCGATGGGTCACACAAAGGAGGCGGAAGATCCTTTGATTTACCGGTGTTATTCCTTAGATATTACGCACTAAGAGAGAACATGAAGCTGGATATTACACACCAGCAAGGAAGAAGAGAGATGAGTCTCTCGACAACCTAAGAAGAAAGAGGCTGCGCCTATTTTTAATAATATGAAAGATGAGTTTTTCGACAAGGGTCTTAGGGTTTTTATAAGTAAACCATGACCAAAAGAAAGGAAAAAAATAAAAAAAAGGCAAAAATAAAAGAAAAAGAAAAACTTGATCAGCTGGACGCGCATCCACTGTTGGGCCTTTTCTGAGCGATTCACTGGGCCGATTGGCATGAGCTTTATTTTTTTGGAAACTAGACCCACGGGGCTTTGGATCCATATATTATACGTTTTCTGGGGCGTTGTGAGCCAACAGCGACACTTGATGGAAAACGCCATAGTAGTAAATCACTGGGCTTGGATTATGATCAACAAATGGGCTAAGGGGATGTGATCCACTTGCCTCATTAAAAACCTTACTTTGGAAAACCCATTGGGACAAAACCAAAGCAAGGGAAAAAGAGTGCAAATGAGTCACATACCCATTTGTTGATCCATTTGATATTCCCGGATCAAATATTGTTGTTAAGCTAAGCCGTTTCTTCATCTTCAAACTTGTTTCATAACCAGAATGGTTTGAAACACTTCTTCTCTGTTGCGACTTATCGCATTATCGAACCGAGAACTGAAACTATGATCGACTTGCTCAACAATGAAGAGAAGAAAAAAACAGAGCAAGCACGAGATTCGCAGAGACTGTAAAGGTAAGAACACGAGAGAATGTTATCCAGTTCAGGTGCAAACCGCAACCTTACGTCTGGCCGAGGACTCCTTGGAATTCACTAAGAAACACCGTACCACCGTCGACACAATCACCGGAAAACCCGAGACGCCCCTTTCACTCACCGGAAAGATCTCCTTGTTTTCTCTCAACGATACAATCTAAAACTCTCTCTAGAATTACAATGTGTATCGATATGTCTAGAACAATGACTCTACCCAGCAATATATCTTTCTCTAATTGCAACAACCTGTAACAGACTCGATCGTATGAGCTGTACATTCTTAACGGTAAAGTCAACGTTCTTGAAACTTCTTTGATCAACATGATGTGTACCAAAGAACGACGACGTATTGCAAACCACTTCTTAGACCGAGAAATCAATCCCTGATTTCTGCTTCGGTTTGCTTCACGTTCCTAAACCGGAACATTCTCCTTTAAGTTGTATTAACCATAAAACCGACAAACTCCATCTTGGTTGATAAACCATCTGCACTTGTACTCTTAGTGAATCCCAACCTCGATTTTTTTTCTCAGATCATTCATCTGATACACTGAGCAAGCTCAGCAGTTTCTTAAACTTGCCAACCGGCAACACCTTCGTGAAGATATCCGCAGGATTATCATCCGTATGAATCTTAGAAACCTGCACTTCATCATCTTCAATTCTTTCCCTTATGAAACTCAGCTTAACAGCCATGTGCTTGGTCCTCTCATGGTGAACATTGTTCTTTGCCAAAGCCAGAGCACTCTGAGAATCACAAAAGATTTCAATCTTCTCTTGTGGATAACCAAATTCACTGCTCAAACCTTTCAGCCATACTGCTTCTTTTGCAGCTTCTGTCATCGACACATATTCTGATTCAGTGGTTGATAACGCCACAACCTTTTGAAGACTTGACTTCCAGCAAATGATACACCCACCAGATATAAAAGCATAACCTGAAATAGATCTTCTTCGATCTAAATCTGCTGCATAATCTGAATCACAAAATCCAGAAATCTTGAAATCTGACCCTTTTCTGAATATCAGACTCGTCTTCTTAGATCCTTTTATGTATCGCAACACCCACTTTACTGCATTCCAATGCACCTTCACCGGTTTGCTCATAAACCTACTTACTAATCCAACTGGGTAAGCAAGATCAGGTCTGGTGCCAATCATTCCATACATGATGCTGCCAACAACGTTGCAGTATGGAACCGATCTCATGAAATCTTCTTCATCATCTAGTTGCTCTTCCGTAGCAGATGCTAGCTTGAAGTGAGCTCCCATTGGTGTGTTGACTGCCTTGGCTTCATCCATATTATAGCTCCTAAGAACCTTCTCCATGTAACTTTCTTGAGATAGTTTCAGAGTCTCCAACTTTCGATCTCTGATAATATCTATTCCAAGTATTTTCCTTGCAGCCCCGAGATCCTTCATCTCAAACTTCGAGTTTAACTGTTCTTTCAGAGCTTTAATAACCTCCATATCTTTGCACGCAACCAGCATATCGTCCACATACAGCAGGAGATAGACATATGTACCTGAGATGCATTTGATGTAGACACACTGATCATGAATGCTTCTCTTGAAGCCAATTTCCATCATGAAAGCGTTGAACTTTTGGTTCCACTGTCTCGGACTCTGCTTTAGTCCATACAGTGATTTCTTAAGCAAGCAGACATAATCCTCCTTCCCTTTCGCTTCATACCCTTCGGGTTGTGACATGAAAATTTCTTCTTTTAAATCCCCATGTAGGAAAGCTGTTTTTACATCTAGTTGTTCAAGCTCCAAGTTCTCATTCACCACTATGGACATCAGATATCTGATTGAGACATGCTTGACAACTGGAGAGAAGATCTCATTATAATCCACACCTTCCTTTTGAGCATAGCCTTTGGCTACAAGTCTGGCTTTAAAACGAGGCTCCTCTACTCCTGGTATGCCTTGTTTTCTCTTAAAAATCCATCTGCAGCCAATTATTTTTCTCCCTGTTGGTTTTGGAACCAATATCCAGGTAAAGTTCCTTTCAAGAGATGACATCTCTTCATCCGATGCCAGTCTCCACTTCTTCTTCTGTGGATCTCTCATTGCGGCTTTGAAGTCAGAAGGCTCAACTGAGTTTCCATCTTCTGATGCAAATAAGGCCATATGAACAAAGTCATCATATTTCGGAGGGGGTCTTATGTCTCTTCTTTGTCGATCACGTGCCAGACGATAACCATCCGTAGCCGGCTCTTGTTCTGTATCACTTCCAGATAAATCTCCTTCACTGTCTAGATTTACCACTTCTGTACTGGACCCATCAGCAGTTTCTTGAGTCTCCATCAATATCCCTCCACCTGAACTGATATCCTGTTGTTTGGAAATACCAAGTTCTATGTCTAAGAAAGCCGTGTTCTTCTCTTTGACTGCATCATTCTGTTTTAGTAAATCTTTGTAACATTCGTCTTCTTTAAACGTTACATTTCGACTGATGATGCACTTCTTGTCCTCCAAAGACCACACCTTATATCCTTTAACCCCAGCAGGATACCCAATGAAGATTCCCTTCCTTGCTCTTGGTAGCAGTTTACCGTTGTCTAGATGAAAATAGCAAACGCATCCAAACTTCCTCAAGTGATGAAAACTCAGGGTTGCTTTTGACCAAACCTCTTCTGGAATCTGACCCTGTATAGCCGTAGAAGGAGTTTTATTAATCAAGTAGACTGCAGTGTTTACTACCTCTGCCCAGAAGACCTTTGGAAGACCAGATTCACTCAACAAGCTCCTTACTCTTTCAAGTATAGTTCTGTTCATTCTCTCAACAACACCATTTTGCTGTGGTGTGTGGGGAATGGTCCTGTGTCTAGCAATTCCGTTCTCTGCGCAGAAACCGTCGAACTCTTTATTACAAAACTCCAATCCATTGTCAGTCCTTAGTGTCTTAACCTTAAACCCTGACTGATTTTCAACTAGCAGCTTCCATTCCATAAAGCTCTCAAATGCTTGATCTTTGGACCTCAGAAAATAAACCCAGACTTTCCTAGAGTAATCATCAATCAGACTTAGGAAGTAATGACATTTACCAAGTGATTGAGGAACAGTTGGAGAACCCCATAAGCCTGCATGAACATACTCCAAGACAGTCTTGCTTGTGTGTAGGCCTGATGAGTAACTTCGTCGATGAGCCTTTCCAAATATGCAGCTCTCACAAAACTGAATATTTGATACCTTTGATTTGTCTAGATACCCTTTCTTTACCATTATGTCTAGACCCTTCTGGCTAACATGTCCCAGCCTGCTGTGCCACAGATTTGTGTCATCCTTGACACCAACCATATGAGCTTCCCCAGTGAGACTGCTTCCCTGTAGAAAATACAACTTGTGGGTTCTTTTGGCAGTTAAAAGAGACTTTCCTCCCTTCTTGACTTGCAGGAGACCACTCTCAGAAGTAAACGTGCACCCTCGTTCTTCAAAGGCTCCCAGTGATAACAGATTTCTCGAGAAATCAGGGACATACCGCACTTCATTAACCAAGACACATTTACCTTCTGATGTCATTAGTTTTATAGTTCCTATACCCATTATTGTAGACACCGTTTCATTTGCCATCCTCACAGATCCTGCATTAAACTCTTCCAGCTCAACAAACCAGTCCCTTCTAGGAGTCATATGAAAAGTACAGCCTGTATCCAAGATCCAGATTTCATTGAAATCAAACGCTTCAGCCATATTAACTTCTGACACCACCAGAGATTCGATGAATTCAACACCAGTCACCGCAGACGATTCCCCTGTCACATGTGGTCTGCTTTTGCCGTGCTGACTTGTTTTCTTGGGACAGTCCTTCTTGAAATGACCCTCTGCATCGCATATCCAACAAGTGTACACCGCTGTCTTTCCTTTGTTCTTCTTGAACTTGTTGTTCTGTTTACATGAATTTGGGTCCTTTGTAGTCTTTCCCTTCAAGTTGGAATTCGAGTACAACACTTCTCCCTGAGCCTTGTTTCCTTTTCCATTTGCCAAGTCTAGTTGCTTGGACTGAATGAAATTGATAATGCCATCAAGAGTCATGTCAGCTTTAGAATATTTCAGCGTATCCCGAAACTGTTCAAAATGCTTTGGCAGAGACATTAAGAGCAGAATCGCCTGATCTTCATCTGGAACTTCCACCATAACATTCCCTAGATCCGTGATTATCCTCAAGAACTCATCAATGTTGTTCTCCATAGGCACAGACTCATTCATTTTAAAACTGTAGAGGCGTTGCTTTAGATACATCCTATTTGGCAAAGATTTAGACATATATTGATCATCCAGGATCTTCAGCATGCCAACCGCAGTTTTTTCTTTGATGATCTTTCGCAGAATCTTATCGGTAACACTCATCACTATCGTACTGCGAACCTTTCTTTGTTTTTCAGCTAGTGAAGGATCAGCTTTCCCTGAAACTTCACCTGCCTCCACACCTTTCGCCTTTGGATCCTCATCCTTAACGGATTTGTCCTTCTTCATCTATTCTTCCTGTTGAATCTTGAATGCTTCTATTAACCCGAGGAGATCCAGATTCGCGAATAACCTTTCCCTCCACATGTTGTAGTCGATCACACCATTGAACTTCTCCATCTCGATCTTTGCGGAAGACATCGTGATGAGAACCAACAATTTCACCAGTAAGATAAACGAGCTAGATCCTTCCCAATCTTCCCGACCTACGCTCTGATACCACTTGTTGCGACTTATCGCATTATTGAACCGAGAACTGAAACTATGATCGACTTGCTCAACAATGAAGAGAAGAAAAAAACAGAGCAAGCACGAGATTCGCAGAGACTGTAAAGGTAAGAACACGAGAGAATGTTATCCAGTTCAGGTGCAAACCGCAACCTTACGTCTGGCCGAGGACTCCTCGGAATTCACTAAGAAACACCGTACCACCGTCGACACAATCACCGGAAAACCCGAGACGCCCCTTTCACTCACCGGAAAGATCTCCTTGTTTTCTCTCAACGATACAATCTAAAACTCTCTCTAGAATTACAATGTGTATCGATATGTCTAGAACAATGACTCTACCCAGCAATATATCTTTCTCTAATTGCAACAACCTGTAACAGACTCGATCGTATGAGATGTATATTCTTAACGGTAAAGTCAACGTTCTTGAAACTTCTTTGATCAACATGATGTGTACCAAAGAACGACGACGTATTGCAAACCACTTCTTAGACCGAGAAATCAATCCCTGATTTCTGCTTCGGTTTGCTTCACGTTCCTAAACCGGAACATTCTCCTTTAAGTTGTATCAACCATAAAACCGACATTCTCCTTATGGTTTTGTTGAGCTTCTTAGAGTTTTGATGAATGGATCCAACTGGTTCATGCTTAGCTTCCTCGGCTACAAGCTCAGGTTCAAGCTGCACCTTCTTGATGCTTGCCATGATCACATCATCCTCTCCCACTTGAAAAGGATTTGACCTCAAATCCGAACAATCTGCAAGGAAAGGGATTAAGTTAGAAAAGTTGAACATTAAACTCAGATTATACTCACCTTGCAAGCAGATTTTGTAGGCATTGATCTTTGTGGGGGCTGAAAAACGTTTCTCCTTCATGCGAATCCAGAACCGATATCCAGGCTCAAAGATCAAGTGGCTCTCCTCCTTGTTTGCTTGTGTTTGATGCTGCTTGTTTTGAAAACGTCCTCTCTTCATTTGCATCAAAAAAATTCCACCAGGCTCAAAGATCAGTCGGCATTGCCTCTTGTTTGCTTGCTGCTTCTTCATCAAATACTCCATCGGTTCAAGATCAGCTTGAACAACAATCTTCTTAAGCCAAACATGGAAGAGCCACGTTTTTGGGGCATGAAAATTCAGCTCTTCCTCCTGTATACCCTGTGCACTCACAGCAAAGACTCGAAACAAGAGATCATATGTGCAAAAGGAATACTCATTTGATTTAATAAACAGCTTATTATAGACCAGAATGTCGAAACTTTTAGTGAATGGTCTTGAAACAGTAAAACCCTCTTTATCTTTATGATATGAAATGCAGTGTGTTATCCTAGAGAGTCTATCAATATCCATAAGCACAGAATTCCTATAAGCTTCATACGTTTTATCAAACAGAAAACCTCCATGCCTAAAGAACTTTTTATGCTCAAACTCTTCACAAGATGGAAACACATTTTTAAAATCATCATTTGAAATATAAATCTCTTTGATGTGTTCAAATTCCAGCAACTTATCTTCAGGAATAAAAAGAAACTCATACCTTGGAATTATTGCATCAGTCACAATAATTTCCTTACCTGGTTCGCGTAAGTTCAGATATGCCTTCACTGTTTTGCCTTTCTGGGTCGATTGGTAAGGCTGATTGATGTGATCTAGATTGTTTTGGAAACTAGATCCTCGGGGCTTTGGATCCATATCTAGATCGCTTTCAGAAGTGCATTGAGTCGGGCTGTGTAGCACATTCTTGGGCACGGTCGCGAAATAAGGCCTGGAGCTGATCGGTTGACTTGTAAAATTAATATCTCTCAAGTATGCACTGCTGTTTTTGTGAATACAATTTTCCACTTTTCTCTGATGAATCAAGATTCCAGGAAAATTTGGTTCATAGCCTGACTCCTTCTGGTTTGGTTGGGAAAATTCTTTGAACGCACGCATGTTCGAATCGCGTAAGCTGGGATTCACCTGTCTTGGACGTTGAATAAGTTCCTCACCTGAACTCGGAATGGATTGATTCAACTTCGAGGAGTGCTCTAGTTGAGGTGAGAACGTAGTCCAAGTGGTTGTTGGGCTAGTAAAGCTAATTATGGACTTCTTTTGTATTGAACAAGGTTCATGGGTCTTTTTGGATGGTTTCTTGTTCATATCAACAATAAAGCTCTTGGTTGGAATATGCTCCAACTTATCACATGTGTTATGCTGCTCACTTTCAGAATTCCTAGAGTCCAAATCTGTTTTTTCTGCATCATGAACAAGCATATCAGTTTTACTACTTGTAGCTAGGCTTAGACACTTACCTTGCATAGTGTTGCTCATATTAGAGTTGAGGTGATGTTCTGGTTGCAAGCTCTTAAGCAATACGGATTGACTTGCGTCTTGAGTTTGCTCCTGGTCCATTGCTTCTTCTTCGGACGTGTGCTCTGTAGTAGGACCTGTTTCAACACCCTTTGACAAAGACAAGTGCATCATACTAGTCATGGATAAATTAGAGACTTGCTTGTTTAAAACATAACCTATCTTATCCTTTGTAAGATTTGCTTCGAACTCGGCTACAACATCTAGTAGTGCATCTCGGATTTCGTTTGGACCGAATAAGGGCTGAGAGGCAGGTATGGAAACGTGCACCTTGTGATGTTTTGGCTGAGAACGTTTTACTTTGATGTCATGAGACGATTTACCATCACGTCTATTGTAATCATATGCTGCTTCTCCTCCTTGTTGTCTCGGCTTCTCACTCCTTGATTCTGTCCTTTGTTGATTTCTGTCTCCTTTACGAGCTCTCTTTGGATGATGATCACTATGCACTTGTTCTTTCTTCTGTTGCAGCTCTTGACAGAATGCTTTTAGTTTAGCATCAAAAGTCGTGTTCACCATCTGCTCCATCTGAGCCATCATTGTGTTTGTAAACAGCTCATCCTTGTTGCTGACATCGTCCTCATCTGCAGCCATTTCGACCTGAAAAGGAGAAACAAGAACACCACCAGTAACTAGTTCTTGGTAAAAGGAAAAACACAAGAAACAGGAAATCACAAGAAAAAGGAAAAATTCAGGCTGGAAGAACTAGAGGACCTGCGCGATGAACTAGGACTCTCAAGCCTTAATCAACTCTCAAGCCTAAGACTCAAGACTTAGCACAAGAAATCGACACAAATAGAAGCTGAGAAAAAGGAAAACTTGAACTAGACTTAACCTAGCCGCCGCGAAGGTAAGAACCATAACTCAGCTTCCTTTTTTTTTTTTTTGATTTTCTAACTAAACAGGACGAAGGATTCAGCTAAACAGGTTGCTAGGGTCGCAAAAGACATAAGAACAAGGAAAGACAAGACTCAGCAACTCAGACTCTAATCCTAGTGCTGTGCAGCGAACAATAAGAACCCTAACTCTGATTTCCCTTTTTTTTTTTTTTGATTTCTATGCTTAACAGGAACGAAAACAACTACTAACAGGTTACTAATGATTAAACAAACACAGAAACTAAGAAGAACAAGACTCAACAAATCAGACTCAACGAGACAGAATTGAAAAACTCAAGAAAAACAAATAAAAACAGGCTCGAATCAATTATGGAACGAGCTTACCCAGATTCTTAGAGCGTGCTCTGATACCACATGACGTAGCTCTCCCTAGATCGACACTCTAGAGCTGGGCAGAAGGGGGATAAACCTTGCAAGCACAAGTGCTTCAAGGGCTGTGGATCGATGGGTCACACAAAGGAGGCGGAAGATCCTTTGATTTACCGGTGTTCTTCCTTAGATATTACGCACTAAGAGAGAACATGAAGCTGGATATTACACACCAGCAAGGAAGAAGAGAGATGAGTCTCTCGACAACCTAAGAAGAAAGAGGCTGCGCCTATTTTTAATAATATGAAAGATGAGTTTTTCGACAAGGGTCTTAGGGTTTTTATAAGTAAACCATGACCAAAAGAAAGGAAAAAAATAAAAATAAAGGCAAAAATAAAAGAAAAAGGAAAACTTGATCAGCTGGACGCGCATCCACTGTTGGGCCTTTTCTGAGCGATTCACTGGGCCGATTGGCACGAGCTTTATTGTTTTGGAAACTAGACCCACGGGGCTTTGGATCCATATATTATAGGTTTTCTGGGGCGTTGTGAGCCAACAGCGACACTTGATGGAAAACGTCATAGTAGTAAATCACTGGGCTTGGATTATGATCAACAAATGGGCTAAGGGGATGTGATCCACTTGCCTCATTAAAAACCTTACTTTGGAAAACCCATTGGGACAAAACCAAAGCAAGGGAAAAAGAGTGCAAATGAGTCACATACCCATTTGTTGATCCATTTGATATTCCCGGATCAAATATTGTTGTTAAGCTAAGCCGTTTCTTCATCTTCAAACTTGTTTCATAACCATAATGGTTTGAAACACTTCTTCTCCTTATGGTTTTGTTGAGCTTCTTAGAGTTTTGATGAATGGATCCAACTGGTTCATGCTTAGCTTCCTCGGCTACAAGCTCAAGTTCAAGCTGCACCTTCTTGATGCTTGCCATGATCACATCAGATTGAATTTTCGTTCTCTTGTGAAATGGAGTATCAATAATTTTATCAAATCAAGTGAAATTTTCTTGCGACCACAATGTCTTGTTGTGGTCTTGACACACCTTAATCTTAACGTCACTATAAAGTGAAGATCCAACTAAGGCGGCGAAGCTTCAAATTTTATAAGTCTCGAATAAAATCACAAGTGAATGATCACACCGCGATAGTATTTGAAGGTCAATCCCAATGATAAAGGTAATTGACTTGGGTAACTCTTATCTAATTTACTAATCAAAAGCAAACAAGACAATAATCTGACAATAAAGCACTAAACAAGTTAAATAACGATTAAACAAACAAATCCTCAGGTAAAGGTAATTGACTCAGGTAACTCTTAGCTAATTTATGATGATCATGCAACCAAACAATGCTAATCCTTAGGCCTTAGATTACTAAACCAAATTAATCCATTTCCATGACATTAATCTTATGCTAATCATACAATTAACAAAAACTCCCATTCATAATTAAATGATAACCATGCATTAATCACAAGTCTAAATAGCCACTAAGAACCCTAAACATCAATTTCCATTGATTATGCATGAAAAATACTTAAAAGGTTCATTCGAGAATTTCATCGAACACCTTATGGGTGTGAAATTTCCTAAGTTCTAGATTAACTTGGCCTAGGTTAATCTAGCATTAGGAACACCTTATAAGCAAATATATTAACTAATGTAGGCCCTAAACATCATAAATTCACCTTGAGCTACTCTAATCTACCATACCCAAAGGTCCAAAGAGAACTACTTGTTGGCTTTTGTTACACCAAGACGGTGTAATTCAAGTCCGGGGGAGAGATGTGTGTCTTTTAATTTTGTGCTTTGTTTTCTTATTTTTCTTTTGCATATTTGAGTCTCATGCATACATTTATTTGCATAGAAAAACCAAAAAAAAAAAAAAAAATCGAGAAAATTTCAAATTTTCATGTAGCTTTCATGTTTGCATTCTTTAAGGATTGAGTTTATAAGAATATAGAATTGCATTTATATGCATAGGTAACAATGATATAACTTACCTCATAAAGTTTTAAGCTTAGAACTTAACATGATGTCCTTAGTAATGATCTCATATTGTCTAAACAATCTTGAACAAAAGCTTTTATACTTCGTGCTCTGATCGCTTCGCTTGAAACTCATTGTTTTGATGATGCTTTCTTGAATTGAAATCAACTCCGTAATTATTGAACTTCACGAATCTTAATCTTTTCATTTATGGGCTTTTAATGCTTAACCATGGTCCTAATATAAACATTCGGGTTGCGTTTTGGGATAGCTCGAGATGGGTGGTTGGGTTTTGGTATAGGAATGATAAGAAAGTTTTGGATTTGGTATGAGAAAGCTAAGACATGTTTGGTTTTGGTATGGAAAAGCGAAAGGCTTGCAAAAAAAAAAACGGGAAGTAGAATAAAATGAGAAAAAGAAAGTGAAAGTGAAACATAAAAGAAAAATATAAAGAAAGAAAGAAGAGGATAAAAGAGTGATCCAAGATCGTAAAATAAAGGGGTTTGGTTTGATGGCCACAAAGACTTTGGGGGTTTGTACTAGAGGAATAGGAAAAATAGAATCTTGAATTGAGGTTAGAAATTAGGATAATGGAAGCTAAGATTTGCATGCATAAATTGTTCCCGTCTTCTTTGCTTATGCATAATTTCTAGCATTTCGTTTTTCAAGAATTAACCACCGAAAACTTAACCTCCTTAATCAAATTTTACAAGCCTTTTGTCACATAACCGATTGGATTAGATCAATTGCCCATTTTTGAGACCACATCTTGAAACAAATGAATTGAATGTGAGAGTTGGTTGATATGACGGTTAGTTGACACTTGACCTTAAGTGTAGAGTAAAGAATATGAATTGCGATAAGCCAAGAGAAGTTAGAGTGGCTCGAGAGATAGTTTTCACATTATGTTTGCATTACTTAAGGACATCGTTTTGAGGGCTTCGATAATTCTTTTGGTTATAAGTTTCCACTTTCAAATTCTTCTTTGTCTTGTTTGTTTGTAGACAAACAAAAGATAGGTTCGGGGGAGTTGATGTTTGTAGGATTTAGACTTTTTAGACACTTGGTTTGCATGGTTTTGTCAATTTTCATGTCACTTAGAGAAATTTTGGGTGTGCTTGAGTCATTTATGTCAATATCTTGCATTTTATAGTGTTAGAGTTTTATATAGTGCATTAGCATGGCATACCTTGCATATTTTCCATACTTTTAGGTATCATGGAGTTGGAGAAGGATTAAAGGCCAATATAGAAGAATGAAGAGAAGTATGAAAATGAGAGGAAGCAATTCAAGCGGCCTCACAGGTCGATCAGACGGTTGATCAAAAATCTGAGCGGTCGATCAAACGAAGACTGAACTTTCAGAGCAGTTTCAATCGATTTCACGATCGGTCGATCGGAACTGGGCGTAGGGGAAACTAACATGGTTGACTCGGTTCGCCCCTATTTCCTATTTAAGCATTCTATGTTAAGCATTTGTGCTTTTCAATCTAACGATCAAACTCATTTCTCGCTTTTCTTATAAGCCTTTGTGCTTTTTCTTTATTTTGTTTTATGTTCTAACGCAAGTGCTTCTACTATTCAAGCCTAATATGTACCTATGGATCTAAGCTATGCTTCATTGGATCTCAATCTCCACCATCGTCGTCACTATATGTCGTTGTCCACTGGATCTCTTTGATATCTGTTTTTTTCACCACCGTGACGGCCTCTAGCTTAATCCCAACAAGCTTCAGATCCACTGCGTGTCAAGATTTCTCCTTCGCGTGTCAAGATTGGTCTTCATAGCTGAAGTCCATCTTGAGGGGGAATGTTAGGAAGAGTTATGACTACTCTTGACTAGTCTCTTTGTATTCATCTCTTCTTGACTTGTCTCTTGGTAATCATATATTCTTCACCAGTCTCTTAGTATTCATGAATTTTTGTATTGTATCATCTCTCCTATATAAGTTGATCTAATGTACATCTATTATTATGAGAGACTAATAATATTCTTCCCATTCTATTTCTCCCATCATCATAACAGATTTATGGACGCGCATGAAATCAAATCGGCGGCAAAGAACCGCCACCATTTTCAGCGAAGCAATGAGGTTTTGAAACTTTGGATGCTTTTCATTTATGATCAAAGACTAAGGGAGTATTATGAAATTCATGATCAATTTTAGGCAACACGAAGAAACTAAAAAGAAGTGATTAAATGAGATGAGTTCTTTGATAAAATCTTGAGGAATTAATCTCTCTCTTTTGGACATACAATAAGATGAAAAAGATATATAAAAAGAGTGACATGTTTGAAATTAGATAAAACCAGAAAACTTCTTCAATTACAGTGAATAGCAGTGACCTATTTTCAAACCTTTCGTTCTTGCACTGGACAGATGAAGACACTTCTATAAAAGAGAAAAATAATGAAAAGATTCAACTTTGGCTTAGATAAGAACAGGATTGGTTTCAAAGGATTGATTATTATTTGCAAGAAGAACAAACTTAAAGATCAAGATACTGTCACTTGATCTTTGATTGAAGTAGCGATTCTCTTCACGGTATTACAGAAACTTTGGACACTTTTGCAAGCTGGTCTGGTTTGGAGATGAATCGTCAAAAGACTTGTCTATTTACAGCGGGTTTGAATCAGTGTGAATCCACCGTTATTGCAAGCTACGGCTTCCCGCTTGGTTCATTTCCAATCAGATACATGGGATTGCCTTTGATGTCCAGAAAATTGAAGATCTCAGAGTACGAGCCTCTATTTGAGAAAATAGCAAGTCGATTCAGATTTTGGGCAGTCAGACTTTTATCTTTCGCGGGCCGCCTCCAGCTGATATCCTCTGTAATCACGGGTACTGTCAACTTTTGGATAACAACATTCTCGCTTCCTTGTGGTTGCATAAAGAAAATTGAATATATGTCCGCCAGGTTCCTTTGGTCGGGTGCTATAGATGGTCCTTTTGTTAGAGAAATAAATGGAGTAAATGTACTGATTGGGAATCATGATCGTATCCTCCGTGATTGAGCGTCACGAATAAGTCTCTCCTATAATTTTGATTTGTCTTTATGATAAATATATTGTATGAGTTGTAAGTAGATTTGTCTCTGTTAGTATAAGACTTGTAAGAACTCCACTTATCAATACATAGAAATTCTTCGATCTATTTTCTCTCTTCCCTGATCATTTTCACATGGTATCAGAGTCTGAAAAATTTTGAATCAAAAAAAAAAAAATATATATATATATATATATATATTTTTCAATTTCTTAAATTCCTTCGACATGAATCCAATCATGATTGAAACAAACACAACTCCGACCCCGATTGAGATGAACATGAATCCGACTGCAACGAATCTTACAACAATGGAGGTGAAGCGTATCAACCCGAACCCGAACTCGAATT
The DNA here is from genome assembly GCA_030161315.1 of Eutrema japonicum. NCBI lineage: Eukaryota > Viridiplantae > Streptophyta > Magnoliopsida > Brassicales > Brassicaceae > Eutrema > Eutrema japonicum. Next base: position 20,108,404 of record BSQW01000006.1, on the reverse strand, counting down.
CGACTGAAGTGCAGATGCAAACGATTGTACTGCGAGAAAATGTTGTTCACGCCAATCATGTTAGCATTGGTGGTGGATCGAGAACGGAGAATGTGAACCGTGTAATTACGGACCATGATCGCAATGGAGTAAGCGGTCTGAACGATGACCAGTGGAGAGTAGTGGTGGTGCTGCTGAATGCGGGAAAGAGCGCTACAAGAGAGCATCCTTATGGTATGTTACCCGAACCATCTTGGATTCTTGACACAGGTGCGACACATCATATAACAAGCCGATATGATGTGTTGACGGATATAAGGGAAATTCCACCAGTTTTGATTATATTAGCTGATGGAACAGAACGAGTCACTACAACGGAAGGAACCGTGTGGTTGAGTTCGAAACTGTGCCTGCGCTCAGTTTTCTATGTTAAGGAGTTCAGTTCAGATTTAATTTCTATGGGACAGATGATGGATGAAAATAGTTGTGTGGTACAATTGGCGGATCATTATCTTGTCGTTCAGGATCGTCTTACGAGAACGGTGATTGGAGCGGGAAAGCGAGAAGGAGGGACATATCTTTTTCGTAGTATAGAAACAGTAGCAGCGGTGGTGACTAAGGATGCAAACTCTTTGGACTTGTGGCACGCAAGACTAGGACACCCGTCATGCAAAGTCGTTGAGCAGTTGTCGGGTTTTGATTTTAGTAGATGTAAAAAATCTATGGAGAAAGCGTGTGATATATGTCTCCGTGCTAAGCAGACGCGATCTTCTTTTTTATCTAGCAACAATAAAACTTCGGCTATATTTGAGTTAATTCATTGCGATGTTTGGGGACCGTATCGAACACCAACGTATTCTGGTGCACGTTACTTCCTGACGATTGTGGACGATTTTTCAAGAAGTGTATGGATCTACCTTCTGAAAAATAAAACAGAAGCATCAAAGTTCTTGAAGAATTTTGTTCCTATGGTTGATAGACAATTTCGAGCGAGAATTAAAACTATACGAAGCGACAATGGGACGGAGTTTCTATGTTTAAGTGACTATTTTCTCCAACACGGAATTATTCATGAAACCTCATGTGTAAAGACATCACAACAAAACGGAAGGGTAGAAAGAAAACATCGACATATTCTCAATGTGGCGAGAGCGTTACGGTTTCAAGCACATCTACCCATCTCTTTTTGGGGAGAATGCATCTTGACAGCTGGGTATTTGATTAATCGAACTCCAAGCCAAATCTTAGAAAGGAAGACGCCATATGAGAAATTGTATAACAAGCCGCCTCCGTATGATCATCTCAAAGTATTTGGAAGTCTCTGTTATGCGAAAAATCATGATATTAATGGGGACAAATTTGCATCGCGAAGTCGTCGATGCATATTTGTTAGTTATCCTTATGCGAAAAAGGGGTGGAGGTTGTTTGATCTTGAGACACACGACTTCTTTGTCTCACGGGATGTGATTTTTTATGAAGAAGAGTTTCCTTATATGAGTACTATTCAACAACAGCCTGGGAACAAGCTTGAAGACGATGAAGCTTTATCGACTCAATTTTTATCAAATCCTATACTTGAAGGACTTGATTTACAAGGCCCAAATACTTACGTAACAGGCCCAATGCTACAAGGGTCTCTAAATTCAAGTCCAAGACTCCAAGTAATGAATTGGGCCATGATACAATTCCAGCCCAATTTGAAATTGGAGAGACGTCCAATTATTCTTCGATTCCCATGTCTCTTGCGACGAACCAAACAACGCTTTCGGCGGATGTTGTAATTGAGACACCGACACCGCAGGTGACAACTGTCATTGAGCCATCGACACCACCGGCAACTGTTTCCGTTGAGCCGTCGACACCACCGGAAGTTGTTCGTAATGAATCTCCAATACCTGGAATTGGTGTTGAGTCTTCGTCACCAGACACGGTCATTGAATCACCACCGCCGACTGAATTACTTGGTAGGGGTCACCGGAAGCGAACCCAACCAGTGACTTTGAAGAATTTTATTGTTAATACGGCTCGTAGCACAAATCTCAGAAGTTCAACAACCATGAAATCCACTTACCCGATTGAAGATTTTATGAACTGTGATCGATTCTCGGCGAATCATCAAGCCTTCTTTGCAGCTATTACAGAAGGTTATGAACCAAAAACCTTCCAGCAAGCGGTGGGTCACAAAGTATGGAGAGATGCAATGGGCAGTGAAATAGAAGCACTAGAAGCTAATCATACATGGGATCTCGAAAATTTGCCACTAGGAAAAAAGGCGATTGGTAGCAAATGGGTCTATACGATCAAATACCGGTCTGATGGGACGATTGAACGATATAAAGCGAGGCTTGTCGCATTATGAAACAAGCAGATTGAAGGGGTTGACTACGGAGATACGTTTACGCCGGTAGCTAAGATGGGAACGATTCGAATATTTCTAAGAACCGCAGCTGGTAAGAATTGGCCGGTACATCAAATGGATGTGCACAATGCCTTCTTACATGGCGATCTCACGGACGAAGTTTACATGAAACTTTCTCCTGGTTTCAATTCTGCGGATGAATCGAAGGTATGTCGTTTGAGAAAATCGCTTTATGGACTAAAACAAGCTCCCAGATGTTGGTTTGGAAAGCTTCATTCTGCGCTGCGTGAGTATGGATTTGTACAATCGAGGTCTGATTACTCATTATTCACATATAAGAAGCGAGGCATTCAACTTAATGTTCTAGTTTATGTTGACGATATGATAATAACGGGGAGTACGATTGAGGTAATTACGGCGTTCAAGGAATATTTGTCTACATGCTTCAAGATGAAGGATCTCGGAACGTTAAAGTATTTTTTGGGTATTGAGGTATCACGTAACTCCACGGGTTTTTATCTTAGCCAAAGGAAATATGCTCTAGATATAATATCTGAGGCAGGAATGCTCGGGTCCAAGCCTGCTACGTTTCCTCTAGAGCAAAATAATAAATTGGCTCTCTCTGATTCGCCACTTCTTCACGATGCTGAAGCTTATCGACGTCTCGTTGGCCGATTAATTTATCTTTCCGTCACCAGACCCGACTTGGCTTATTGTGTTCATGTGCTTGCACAATTTATGCAAACACCACGTCAAGATCATTGGGATGCTGCCCTACGAACAGTCCGATATCTCAAAAACAGTCCCGGACAAGGTATTCTTCTACACGCAAGTACTGATTTTCGTATTTCAGGCTGGTGCGATAGCGATTGGGCCAGTTGTCCAATTACTCGGCGTTCCGTCACAGGTTACTTCGTACAGATCGGTGACTCTCCCATATCTTGGAAAACCAAAAAGCAAGACACTGTAAGCATGTCTTCTGCCGAGGCAGAATACCGGGCAATGGCGTTTCTCACTAAAGAGCTTATATGGTTAAAGAAAGTTCTTCGAGATTTGGGAATCAATCATGATCTACCGATGCGGGTTCTTTGTGATAGTAAGTATGCTATCTATATTGCCACGAATCCGGTATTTCACGAGAGGACGAAACACATAGAAAACGATTGTCACTTTGTCCGCGACGAGATACAAGACGGAGTCATTGAAACAGTCCATGTTGACAGTAAATCCCAGCTCGCAAACATATTTACAAAACCCCTTGGTCGACAAGCATTTGAGTCATTTCGAGTCAAGCCGGGCATTACCGATCTCCATGCTCCAGCTTGAGGGAGGGTGATAGAGAAATAAATGGAGTAAATGTAATGATTGGGAATCATGATCGTATCCTCTGTGATTGAGCGTCACAAATAAGTCTCTCCTATAATTTTGATTTGTCTTTATGATAAATATATTGTATGAGTTGTAAGTAGATTCGTCTCTGTTAGTATAAGACTTGTAAGAACTCCACTTATCAATACACAAAAATTCTTCGATCTATTTTCTCTCTTCCCTGATCATTTTCACACTTTTCATGGCGAAGGTGGCTTGGAAAACAGTGTGCCTGCCAAAAAAAAGAGGGTGGCCTTGACTTGAAAAACTTATCCATTTGGAACAAAACGCTTAGTCTCCGTCTAATTTGGTTGCTCTTCTTCACCAGTGGTTCCCTATGGGTAGCTTGGCATCGTTTTCACCACCTTCGAAATTCATGCTTTTGGGCATTAGAAAAACGAGACAGCGACTCATGGAACTGGAAGACGCTGCTGCAGCTAAGACCTTTGGCCGAGAGGTTCGTTATATGTTCAGTTGGTAATGGTCTTCTAGCTAGTTTCTGGTTTGACAATTGGACGCCTTTGGGTCCGTTAATTAAGCTCCTAGGGGTTGACGGACCAAGGATGCAACATATTCCTTTACACTCTGTAGTCGCCAATGCGTGTGACGACGAAGGCTGGAAGTTAGCTTCCCCTAGATCTGAGGCAGGACTTGCTCTTCACACTCACCTGACCACTCTCCAACTGCCGAGTTTGAGCTTAAGCAAGGACATGTTCTCCTGGTCAGTCGAGGGCTCAAATGGCAATGGTTTCTCTTCAAATCACACTTGGAATGCTATTAGACAACGTGAGAATGAAACAGATTGGTACAACCTGATTTGGTTCAAAGGTGCAATCCCAAAACTCGCTTTTTTAATATGGATTGTTCAGTTGGATAGATTACCAACAAGGGTCCGTTTAGCTTCCTGGGGATTAAACATCTCCACAAGTTGTGGCCTTTGTTCTGATCTTGAAGAATCAAGAGATCATTTGATGCTTCATTGTGCTTTTAGTAGTTGTATATGGAATATGGCTTTTCAAAGGCTGGGTCAGCAACTAAGGCTTTTCCAGACGTGGTCGGACCTTATGGATTGGACAAAGCAAAGGTCCCATAGATGTCCTTTTCTGTTCGAAAGATTGTGGTCCATACTTGTGTACAACATTTGGATTCAGCGCAATGATAGGTTATTCAACATCAATATTATTCATCCCTCACATATCTTTAAAGTCATTGATAGGCAAGTTAAAAACTCTATTTTGGCTAGAAGGAATCGGAAAAACTTCCGTGGATTGATGACTAGGTGGATTCAGTGATTGTAAGATCATATTCTTTTAAGTTTGCTATCTTGTTTTTTATTTGTTTTTTTGCTTAGATAGCAAGTACCTGGGTATTGCTCTTTTGTAAAACTCTTTGTTCATTCATATGAATATTTACTCTTTGGCAAAAAAAAAAAAGATCAAGATACTGTCAAATGCGAGCTATTTTGATAAAATCCGATGTGATACCATACCGTATAGAATTCTATTCGATATCAATTGTATTTTACACAGGGATTACAAAAAATAAACATAAAATAACGATTTTGGGTCAGTAATTCAGTGTCAATCCCTTTTTCACTTTGCCTCTGTTGCTCTGAAACTCATATTTCAAATTTTTTACTCTAACGCTCCGACCGCCACCGTTTGTGAGCCTTAACTGTCTTTTTCGGCTTGTGGATCCCATCCTCGTCTGACGGCTGGTGCGCTATTTTGGGAGGCTCTTAAAACTTATTAACTGATCATGTGAATCACCACAATATATTTTGTTCTCAATCACACGGTACCAAGAATCACTATCTGATAGGTCATCTATCCTCTGAAATTTTCAAAGTTAAAACACACTTAACTATGAAATTCTCTCAGAATGTATTACGAAAAAAAAATGAGTGCATCAAAAAAAAAAAATGCATTTTAGTGATATCAGTAGCCAAATCAATTATTATAATTCCTCATGAAACCACTATTTTTCCAGAACTCATGGTATTACATTTACTCTAGCTATAACGTGCATCTTCTTCCTTTCCATACAAAAGCATAAGAATGCCCAAATCTTCCTTTCGGTACAAAATCATGCAGTATGGACAAACATACGCCAATTTTTTGTTCTTGTTTGGCAAACATGCGCCAATTAAAATCATGAAGTAAATAGCATCTTGAAACTTGGACTAATAAAAGTTATCTACCATAGGTCTTGTAACATCCCTAATTCAATTTTGAGGTTGAAATTGAATAATTAGAAGTTGGGGGTTAATTTTGCGTAAATCAATTTTTTCTGGGTGGGTTTAATTGATAATTTTGGGAGTTTGGGGTCAATTGAGAATTCAAAAAAAATGGATCCCACACACATAGGTTTATATAAGCATATGTATCTCCCTCTCCGACCTTTGTGCGTTTAACCTAGCCGTCAAGTCCTCGTCGCCACGGTAAGAACCCTTCTCTCTCTCCTTAGTTTCTTGCGGGCGGGGTGGACCGGAGCTGTGCGGTGGTGAGCGACGGTGCGTGGGTTTGGAGTCGGAGTGTGGATCGGAGTTTTGAGCCGTGGTGAGCTTCGGCGGTGGGCGACGGTGCGTGGGTTGGAGCCGGGATCGGGGATCGGAGGTTGGGCCGTGGTGAGCTTCCGTGGTGAGCTCCGGTGATGAGCACTCGCCGGCGTGCGAGTTTGAAGTCGGGATCGTGGATCGGGGTTGGGCCGTGGAGAGCTCCTGTGGTGAGCTCCGGTGGTGAGCTCCGGTGTGGGTTGGAGTCGGGATTGCAGATCGGAGGTTGGGCCGCGGTGAACTCCGGTGGTGACGTCGTTGCACCGGCGATGGTGAAGACGGGAAGTCGATGACCGGTTTAAGACCGGTTTAATAATCGTATCGAGTATCGAGTGTGTTTGTTTTGTTTTTGAATATTTTATTATTTTTATTTTTAGGTGGATTAATAGAAGGTTATTCATCCCGGGGAGTTCTAGAAAATTGCTGAATTTTCTCGTGAAACTTGCTGTGCGGGAATAAGGTGAGTGCAGGACCATAGGCGTAATTAGATAATTTTGATAATTGGTGTGATTTCGTGATTATAGGCCGTTTACGATCTCGGAGGGTCTAGATCGAGTGTTTCATGAAATGGTTGATTTATTCGGTATTTTCGTGATAGTCTATATTAATTATCTTAATTATTTGTTAGCCTGTTGATGGGAGGATTGTCTCACTAAGTATTTATCGAAATACTTATGCATCTCTTATATTTTAATTGATGCAGGAAATGAGAAAGTGTGACCGTGGAATCAGGGCGAGGAAGAGGGGGTGATCTAGACTTGTCGTTTATTTGATTATTTAATTTAATAATTTATGATCTGCATTGTTCGGATTTTTAGTCTTGAACCGGGAATTAATTGGTGAGGTTCAGTTATTGTTTATGGGATTTAATGATTATTTGCAAAAAAAATGGGTGCGGTTGTTTCAATTTGGTATCAGAGCATTTACGGTTCTAGGACGGTTTTAAAAAAAAAAAAAAAAAAAATTTCCGCTATTAGAACTGTCTATGTGAGTTAGTCAATTGTTGAGCTTGAAGTTCTAGATCATCCTCTTCGAGCCTTCAATGAGATTCCACGGTAAGACTCGTGTTGGTTTTACTATTGCTGTTGTCAATTAGTAACAAGTGGTTATTGCAGATGGTTGATTCTGATAGCGTTGGGCAAGGTCTCAGAGGTCGGGGTGGTCGCGGCGGCCGTGGTCGCGGCGGCAGAACAGGCCGTGGCGGCAGAGGTGGTAGAGGTGGTAGAGGTGGTAGAGGTGGCAGAGCAGCTGCGAATGTGACGCAGAGTGTCACGGTGGAGCAGGGGGCGTATGATCACGCCGAGGGGGAAGGTCAGTCGGAGCCAGCGGCCGTGTATGGTGCGATGCCGGCGCCGGGTGGTGCTCAGGCGGGTGCGGGCCCGAACCCGATGGCGGCTGTTTTGGGCATGTTGGCCCAGCTCTTGGAGAGGTTACCTGGTGTGGTACCGGCTCCAGCTCCAGTGGCGCCACAGGGGGTTGCCGCGATGCCGGGTGTTGTTGCTCCGGGAGTTCCGGGAGTGGTTGCTGAGGCCGAGCCAGTGGTTCCGTCGTACCTGAGGGTGATGGAGCATATGCAGAGGTTGGGCACCAAGTTTTTCAGTGGTGGTGCTCGACCGATTGAGTCTGATGAGTGGAGGTCCAGGTTGGAGAGGAACTTCCAGTCGATCAGATGCCCTGAGGAGTATAGGGTTGACTTGGCGGTGCATTATCTGGAGGGTGATGCACATGAGTGGTGGCAGGGTGTTGCTGCGAGGAGGGCGGGAGTAGTGTTGCCTTGGGACGAGTTCCGGAGGGAGTTCGATCTCAAGTATTTTCCGCGGGAGGCTCGCGACAGGTTACAGGCGGAGTTTCTGTACTTGTCACAGGGCATTCGTTCGGTCCGAGAGTACGAGGCCGAGTTTAACCGGCTGAAGCGGTTTGCTGGCCGGGGTGCAGATACCGAGTATGAGTTGATTGGTGCTTTCATGCGAGGTATGCGTATCGATCTCAGGAATCGGTGCATAGTCCGCAAGTTCGAGTCGGTATCCGAACTGGTGGAGTGTGCAGCGCAGCTTGAGGAGGGGATGAGGCAGGAGGCTAGTTTAAAGGCTGCAGTACCAGAGGTTCCGCGACGGCCTCAAAGTCAGAGTGTTGCTCCGAGCAAGGGCGGTAGGTCTGGTCAGCAGCAGGGACAGAAAAGGAAGTGGGAGGATACTTCCAGGGAAGCGGGTTCTGGGCCACGTTGTTTTGGGTGCGGAGCCCATGGACATCGCGTGGCGGATTGTTCTCGAGGGGGCCCGGTGTGCTTCCATTGCAAGGAACCCGGTCACCTCAGGAAGGATTGTCCGAAGTTGGCTCAGCCATTTGTGAGGATCGAGGCACCGCCTCCGAAACGGGCCGCAGTGGCACCGAGGGTGTTCACCATAGGCGCGGAGTCAGGCGAGGCGAGCGGCAGCAGACCGATTACTGGTTAGTTACCTTAACTATGTTCTTGTTTGATTGTAATTTCAGTTACTCGCTCTGTAATTGGTGTTTGCTATTTGCCGTGAATCCTTTTCGTGCTTAGGGACCCTTAATGTGGCTGGGGTAGAGTCACATGTGTTGTTTGACTCCGGAGCGTCCCACAGTTTTGCCACACCGGATTGGGTGTCGGGGAGCGGTATCCAAGAGTTGTGTGGGGACCACTCGGGTGTGGTGAGAGTTGCTGGGGGTCGTTTGTTGAGGACTCAGGGCTGTGTGGAGAATGTCGACATTCTTATCGCCGGAGAGCTAATGCCAGCGGATTTGATAGTGTGCCCAGTGGAACTCTATGACATCATTTTGGGTATGGACTGGCTGGGAAAGTTCAAGGCCCATTTGGATTGTCACCGGGGTCGTGTGGTTTTCGAGCATGCTAACAGAAGACTGGTTTATCAGGGAGTGAGACCGGTGCCGGGAGGCATCGTCGTTTCCGCGGTTCAAGCGGAGCGTTTGATCGAGCAGGGTTGTGAGGCCTATTTGGCTACCATTTCGATACCTGGGGAGGTTGGGGAGTCAGCGGTGCGGGATATTGAGGTGGTCTGGGAGTTCGAGGATGTGTTCCAGCAGTTGAGCGGGTTGCCACCATCCAGGTCGGATCCTTTTACCATTGAGTTAGAGCCGGGGACGACCCCGTTGTCTAAGGCTCCTTACAGGATGGCTCCAGCGGAGATGGCTGAGCTTAAGAAGCAGCTCGAGGAGTTGTTGGAAAAGGGTTTCATTAGACCGAGCAGTTCTCCGTGGGGTGCACCGGTACTGTTCGTCAAGAAGAAGGACGGGAGCTTCCGGTTGTGCATTGATTATCGGGGGCTGAACCGGGTTACTGTGAAGAACAAGTACCCATTACCGAGGATCGATGAGTTGTTAGATCAGTTGCAGGGTGCTTCGTGGTTCTCTAAGATTGATTTGGCATCGGGTTATCATCAGATCCCGATAGCGGAGTCGGACATCAGGAAGACGGCTTTCAGGACGAGATACGGGCACTACGAGTTTGTGGTGATGCCGTTTGGGTTGACGAATGCACCGGCTGCGTTTATGAGGTTGATGAACGGTGTGTTCCAGGAGTATCTGGATGAGTTCGTCATCATTTTCATCGACGACATTCTAGTGTATTCGAAGAGTCCTGAGGAGCACATGGTTCACCTGAGGAAAGTTCTGGAGAAGCTACGGGAGCAGAAGTTGTTCGCTAAGCTGAGCAAGTGTAGTTTCTGGCAGCGGGATATCGGATTTCTGGGGCACGTCGTATCTGATCGTGGTGTTTCAGTGGATCCGGAGAAGATTCGCTCGATTGAGGAGTGGCCGAGACCGAAGAATGCCTCGGAGATTCGCAGTTTTCTGGGTCTGGCGGGTTATTACAGGAGGTTCGTCAAGGGGTTTGCTAGTATGGCGCAGGCCATGACCAAGTTGACCGGGAAGGACGTTCCTTTCGTGTGGTCGGACCAGTGTGAGGAGAGCTTTGTGAAGCTCAAGGAGATGCTGGTGAGTACTCCGGTGTTAGCCTTGCCTAAGCAGGATGAGCCATATGTTGTGTTCACAGACGCGTCCAGGCTGGGGCTCGGTTGTGTATTGATGCAGCAGGGTAAGGTAATCGCATATGCTTCCAGGCAGCTGAGGAAACATGAATGCAATTATCCTACTCACGATCTTGAGATGGCTGCAGTGGTGTTTGCATTGAAGATCTGGAGGTCTTATCTGTATGGCGGTAAGGTTCATGTGTTCACAGACCACAAAAGTCTGAAGTACATCTTTACCCAGCCGGAGCTGAATCTGCGACAGAGGCGATGGATGGAGCTTGTTGCGGATTATGACCTGGAGATAGCTTACCATCCCGGTAAAGCGAATCTTGTAGCCGATGCTTTGAGCAGGAAGCGGGTTATTTTAGACACTGAGCGAGATATAAAGGCGTTGGTAGGCATGGTGAGTGTCCTGAGACTGTGTGCTGTGTCTGAGGAACCTGAGCCGTTGGGTTTAGAGGCGGTGGATCAGGCGGACATTCTGACTAGGGTGCGGGTAGCACAGCAGTTGGATGCGGAATTAATGCAGGCTGGCAGGGCAGAGCGGTCTGAGTATGAGTTATCCAGCAATGGAACGATCCTTTTGAGGGGCAGGGTGTGTGTACCGAAGGACGAAGTGCTGAGGCAGGAAATCCTGAGGGAAGCACATCAGAGCCGTTTCTCTATTCATCCAGGAGCTACCAAGATGTACCGTGACCTCAAACGGTATTACCAGTGGGTAGGGATGAAGAAGGATGTTGCCAACTGGGTTGCGGGGTGTGATACCTGTCAGTTGGTGAAGGCTGAGCATCAGGTTCCGAGCGGGTTGTTGAGGAGTTTACCAATTCCGGAGTGGAAGTGGGACATGATCACCATGGATTTCGTGGTGGGTCTGCCGGTTTCGCGAACCAAGGACGCTATTTGGGTCATCGTCGATAGGTTGACCAAGTCTGCGCACTTCTTGGCCATAAAAAAGACCGACGGTGCGGAAGTGTTGGCCAAGAGGTACGTCAGGGAGATTGTGAAGCTGCATGGGGTACCGGTGAGTATAGTGTCAGATCGAGATCCGAAGTTCTCCTCGCTGTTCTGGGGCGCTTTCCAGAAGGAGATGGGCACTAAGGTACACATGAGTACAGCTTATCATCCCCAGACCGATGGGCAGTCGGAGAGGACTATCCAGACGTTGGAGGATCTGTTGAGGATGTGTGTGTTGGATTGGGGTGGACATTGGGCGGATCATCTGAATCTAGTGGAGTTTGCGTACAATAACAGCTACCAGGCTAGTATCGGCATGGCACCATTTGAGGCGTTGTATGGTAGGCCTTGCAGGACCCCGTTATGTTGGACACAAGTGGGGGAGAGGAGCCTGTTGGGAGCTGACTTTGTGCAGGAGACGACTGAGAAGGTCCGGATTGTGAAGTTGAACATGAAGGAAGCTCAAGATCGTCAGAAAAGCTACGCAGATCGGCGTAGGAAGGAGCTGGAGTTCGCAGTTGGCGATTTGGTCTACCTGAAAATGGCCATGTTGAGGGGTCCGAACAGGTCCATTTCCGAGACGAAGTTGAGTCCACGGTATATGGGTCCCGTCAGGGTGCTGGAGCGGGTCGGACCGGTGGCTTATCGGTTAGAGTTGCCGTAGTCTATGCAGGCATTTCACAAGGTGTTCCACGTGTCGATGCTGAAGAAATGTTTGCACAAGGATGATCAGGTGGTCACGGGGGTGCCATCAGATTTGACACCGAGCATGGTGGTGGAGGCGAGGCCTCTGAGAGTCCAAGATCGTCGGGTGAGAGTGATCAGGAGGAAGAAGGTTCCTGAGATGCAGGTGCTGTGGGACTGCAATGGAGCCGAGGAGGTGACTTGGGAGCCGGAAGCGAAGTTGAAGCGCAAATTTCCCAAGTGGTTCGGCAAACTGGAGGGTTAGCCGGGTGTTTCCATATCGTTGTAACCATGGTGTTGGGATTTTGGAAGTTATTGCGTTGTTGTACTCGTCTATTTTATGGTGTTATAATAAATCGATGCACTTTGGAGCTTTTGATTATTCAATAAAAAGGTGTTTTCACTGAATTTGTTGAGCGGTGGGTTTACTAGAGGATTAGTAGACAGGTTGGCGGGCTACTAGTGGTAGTGGTCCGATAGCGGGGGTGCGGATACTAGGTGTTTAGTAGCTGCATAGGGCTGATAGATCCGGATTGGTTTGGCACAGGGTGGTGACCCGTATAGCGGCATCGGAGTGCACTGGTGAGTCACTGCCGAGTGTACCTGGCCGGTTGGGTTTCGACGTGATTCCTGATTGGTGAGACAGGTCACTAGAGAGATTGCCGTTGTCTGGCTCTCTATGCGTTAGACGGATCGATCCATGGTGTTGGGTCGTGAAGTCGTTATACTCCCGGGCGTTGGAGTGGTTGGCCAAACCAAGTGGGGAACTATGGCACTATGGTGTTGAGCCGTGATACCGTTGTTGGTAGAGTTGGAAGAGCGGTCGTGCGACGCTGAGTTGGAATAGCGGTTGTGCTATGTTGTGGATGTTAGCTGGATGTTAGATTCGAGGACGAATCTATGTTAGTGGGGGAGAATTGTAACATCCCTAATTCAATTTTGAGGTTGAAATTGAATAATTAGAAGTTGGGGGTTAATTTCGCGTAAATCAATTTTTTCTGGGTGGGTTTAATTGATAATTTTGGGAGTTTGGGGTCAATTGAGAATTCAAAAAAAAATGGATCCCACACACATAGGTTTATATAAGCATATGTATCTCCCTCTCCGACCTTTGTGCGTTTAACCTAGCCGTCAAGTCCTCGTCGCCACGGTAAGAACCCTTCTCTCTCTCCTTAGTTTCTTGCGGGCGGGGTGGACCGGAGCTGTGCGGTGGTGAGCGACGGTGCGTGGGTTTGGAGTCGGAGTGTGGATCGGAGTTTTGAGCCGTGGTGAGCTTCGGCGGTGGGCGACGGTGCGTGGGTTGGAGCCGGGATCGGGGATCGGAGGTTGGGCCGTGGTGAGCTTCCGTGGTGAGCTCCGGTGATGAGCACTCGCCGGCGTGCGAGTTTGAAGTCGGGATCGTGGATCGGGGTTGGGCCGTGGAGAGCTCCCGTGGTGAGCTCCGGTGGTGAGCTCCGGTGTGGGTTGGAGTCGGGATTGCAGATCGGAGGTTGGGCCGCGGTGAACTCCGGTGGTGACGTCGTTGCACCGGCGATGGTGAAGACGGGAAGTCGATGACCGGTTTAAGACCGGTTTAATAATCGTATCGAGTATCGAGTGTGTTTGTTTTGTTTTTGAATATTTTATTATTTTTATTTTTAGGTGGATTAATAGAAGGTTATTCATCCCGGGGAGTTCTAGAAAATTGCTGAATTTTCTCGTGAAACTTGCTGTGCGGGAATAAGGTGAGTGCAGGACCATAGGCGTAATTAGATAATTTTGATAATTGGTGTGATTTCGTGATTATAGGCCGTTTACGATCTCGGAGGGTCTAGATCGAGTGTTTCATGAAATGGTTGATTTATTCGGTATTTTCGTGATAGTCTATATTAATTATCTTAATTATTTGTTAGCCTGTTGATGGGAGGATTGTCTCACTAAGTATTTATCGAAATACTTATGCATCTCTTATATTTTAATTGATGCAGGAAATGAGAAAGTGTGACCGTGGAATCAGGGCGAGGAAGAGGGGGTGATCTAGACTTGTCGTTTATTTGATTATTTAATTTAATAATTTATGATCTGCATTGTTCGGATTTTTAGTCTTGAACCGGGAATTAATTGGTGAGGTTCAGTTATTGTTTATGGGATTTAATGATTATTTGCAAAAAAAATGGGTGCGGTTGTTTCAATTTGGTATCAGAGCATTTACGGTTCTAGGACGGTTTTAAAAAAAAAAAAAAAAAAAATTTCCGCTATTAGAACTGTCTATGTGAGTTAGTCAATTGTTGAGCTTGAAGTTCTAGATCATCCTCTTCGAGCCTTCAATGAGATTCCACGGTAAGACTCGTGTTGGTTTTACTATTGCTGTTGTCAATTAGTAACAAGTGGTTATTGCAGATGGTTGATTCTGATAGCGTTGGGCAAGGTCTCAGAGGTCGGGGTGGTCGCGGCGGCCGTGGTCGCGGCGGCAGAACAGGCCGTGGCGGCAGAGGTGGTAGAGGTGGTAGAGGTGGTAGAGGTGGCAGAGCAGCTGCGAATGTGACGCAGAGTGTCACGGTGGAGCAGGGGGCGTATGATCACGCCGAGGGGGAAGGTCAGTCGGAGCCAGCGGCCGTGTATGGTGCGATGCCGGCGCCGGGTGGTGCTCAGGCGGGTGCGGGCCCGAACCCGATGGCGGCTGTTTTGGGCATGTTGGCCCAGCTCTTGGAGAGGTTACCTGGTGTGGTACCGGCTCCAGCTCCAGTGGCGCCACAGGGGGTTGCCGCGATGCCGGGTGTTGTTGCTCCGGGAGTTCCGGGAGTGGTTGCTGAGGCCGAGCCAGTGGTTCCGTCGTACCTGAGGGTGATGGAGCATATGCAGAGGTTGGGCACCAAGTTTTTCAGTGGTGGTGCTCGACCGATTGAGTCTGATGAGTGGAGGTCCAGGTTGGAGAGGAACTTCCAGTCGATCAGATGCCCTGAGGAGTATAGGGTTGACTTGGCGGTGCATTATCTGGAGGGTGATGCACATGAGTGGTGGCAGGGTGTTGCTGCGAGGAGGGCGGGAGTAGTGTTGCCTTGGGACGAGTTCCGGAGGGAGTTCGATCTCAAGTATTTTCCGCGGGAGGCTCGCGACAGGTTACAGGCGGAGTTTCTGTACTTGTCACAGGGCATTCGTTCGGTCCGAGAGTACGAGGCCGAGTTTAACCGGCTGAAGCGGTTTGCTGGCCGGGGTGCAGATACCGAGTATGAGTTGATTGGTGCTTTCATGCGAGGTATGCGTATCGATCTCAGGAATCGGTGCATAGTCCGCAAGTTCGAGTCGGTATCCGAACTGGTGGAGTGTGCAGCGCAGCTTGAGGAGGGGATGAGGCAGGAGGCTAGTTTAAAGGCTGCAGTACCAGAGGTTCCGCGACGGCCTCAAAGTCAGAGTGTTGCTCCGAGCAAGGGCGGTAGGTCTGGTCAGCAGCAGGGACAGAAAAGGAAGTGGGAGGATACTTCCAGGGAAGCGGGTTCTGGGCCACGTTGTTTCGGGTGCGGAGCCCATGGACATCGCGTGGCGGATTGTTCTCGAGGGGGCCCGGTGTGCTTCCATTGCAAGGAACCCGGTCACCTCAGGAAGGATTGTCCGAAGTTGGCTCAGCCATTTGTGAGGATCGAGGCACCGCCTCCGAAACGGGCCGCAGTGGCACCGAGGGTGTTCACCATAGGCGCGGAGTCAGGCGAGGCGAGCGGCAGCAGACCGATTACTGGTTAGTTACCTTAACTATGTTCTTGTTTGATTGTAATTTCAGTTACTCGCTCTGTAATTGGTGTTTGCTATTTGCCGTGAATCCTTTTCGTGCTTAGGGACCCTTAATGTGGATGGGGTAGAGTCACATGTGTTGTTTGACTCCGGAGCGTCCCACAGTTTTGCCACACCGGATTGGGTGTCGGGGAGCAGTATCCAAGAGTTGTGTGGGGACCACTCGGGTGTGGTGAGAGTTGCTGGGGGTCGTTTGTTGAGGACTCAGGGCTGTGTGGAGAATGTCGACATTCTTATCGCCGGAGAGCTAATGCCAGCGGATTTGATAGTGTGCCCAGTGGAACTCTATGACATCATTTTGGGTATGGACTGGCTGGGAAAGTTCAAGGCCCATTTGGATTGTCACCGGGGTCGTGTGGTTTTCGAGCATGCTAACAGAAGACTGGTTTATCAGGGAGTGAGACCGGTGCCGGGAGGCATCGTCGTTTCCGCGGTTCAAGCGGAGCGTTTGATCGAGCAGGGTTGTGAGGCCTATTTGGCTACCATTTCGATACCTGGGGAGGTTGGGGAGTCAGCGGTGCGGGATATTGAGGTGGTCTGGGAGTTCGAGGATGTGTTCCAGCAGTTGAGCGGGTTGCCACCATCCAGGTCGGATCCTTTTACCATTGAGTTAGAGCCGGGGACGACCCCGTTGTCTAAGGCTCCTTACAGGATGGCTCCAGCGGAGATGGCTGAGCTTAAGAAGCAGCTCGAGGAGTTGTTGGAAAAGGGTTTCATTAGACCGAGCAGTTCTCCGTGGGGTGCACCGGTACTGTTCGTCAAGAAGAAGGACGGGAGCTTCCGGTTGTGCATTGATTATCGGGGGCTGAACCGGGTTACTGTGAAGAACAAGTACCCATTACCGAGGATCGATGAGTTGTTAGATCAGTTGCAGGGTGCTTCGTGGTTCTCTAAGATTGATTTGGCATCGGGTTATCATCAGATCCCGATAGCGGAGTCGGACATCAGGAAGACGGCTTTCAGGACGAGATACGGGCACTACGAGTTTGTGGTGATGCCGTTTGGGTTGACGAATGCACCGGCTGCGTTTATGAGGTTGATGAACGGTGTGTTCCAGGAGTATCTGGATGAGTTCGTCATCATTTTCATCGACGACATTCTAGTGTATTCGAAGAGTCCTGAGGAGCACATGGTTCACCTGAGGAAAGTTCTGGAGAAGCTACGGGAGCAGAAGTTGTTCGCTAAGCTGAGCAAGTGTAGTTTCTGGCAGCGGGAGATCGGATTTCTGGGGCACGTCGTATCTGATCGTGGTGTTTCAGTGGATCCGGAGAAGATTCGCTCGATTGAGGAGTGGCCGAGACCGAAGAATGCCTCGGAGATTCGCAGTTTTCTGGGTCTGGCGGGTTATTACAGGAGGTTCGTCAAGGGGTTTGCTAGTATGGCGCAGGCCATGACCAAGTTGACCGGGAAGGACGTTCCTTTCGTGTGGTCGGACCAGTGTGAGGAGAGCTTTGTGAAGCTCAAGGAGATGCTGGTGAGTACTCCGGTGTTAGCCTTGCCTAAGCAGGATGAGCCATATGTTGTGTTCACAGACGCGTCCAGGCTGGGGCTCGGTTGTGTATTGATGCAGCAGGGTAAGGTAATCGCATATGCTTCCAGGCAGCTGAGGAAACATGAATGCAATTATCCTACTCACGATCTTGAGATGGCTGCAGTGGTGTTTGCATTGAAGATCTGGAGGTCTTATCTGTATGGCGGTAAGGTTCAGGTGTTCACAGACCACAAAAGTCTGAAGTACATCTTTACCCAGCCGGAGCTGAATCTGCGACAGAGGCGATGGATGGAGCTTGTTGCGGATTATGACCTGGAGATAGCTTACCATCCCGGTAAAGCGAATCTTGTAGCCGATGCTTTGAGCAGGAAGCGGGTTATTTTAGACACTGAGCGAGATACAGAGGCGTTGGTAGGCATGGTGAGTGCCCTGAGAGCCGAACCCAAACACGTGTGTGGAGTCAGGTGGGCCCACACCGTCTAGGGTGACGATCCTGGTGCGCAACGAGGACGTTGCGCTCTATGAGTGGGGGTGATTGTAACATCCCGATTTCTTGTATATGCGGAGAGGCTTATAAGAATTGATTTGGCTACCTATGTCATCAAAGTGCACTTACCTTTTCCGATCACTTGCCCGAAAGAACTCCAGAGTTAAGCGTGCTTGGGCTGGAGTAGTCTAAGGATGGGTGACCTTCCGGGAAGTGATTCGCGGTATCGTGTGAGTGAGGACAAAACACGGGGAAAGGTCACGTGGTGATTGCAGGGTCAGTAAACAAGTATTACAAGCCTCCCGGACTAACGCACCGGCCGTCGGACAAGGGTGGGGCCCACGGGCCGAGAGAGGGCATGGGGCCCACAGGTAGGGGCGGTCGGGGCGTTATAAGTGGTATCAGAGCCGAACCCAAACACGTGTGTGGAGTCAGGTGGGCTCACACCGTCTAGGGTGACGATCCTGGTGCGCAACGAGGACGTTGCGCTCTATGAGTGGGGGTGATTGTAACATCCCGATTTCTTGTATATGCGGAGAGGCTTATAAGAATTGATTTGGCTACCTATGTCACCAAAGTGCACTTACCTTTTCCGATCACTTGCCCGAAAGAATTCCAAAGTTAAGCGTGCTTGAGCTGGAGTAGTCTAAGGATGGGTGACCTTCCGGGAAGTGATTCGCGGTATCGTGTGAGTGAGGACAAAACACGGGGAAAGGTCACGTGGTGATTGCAGGGTCAGTAAACAAGTATTACAAGCCTCCCGGACTAACGCACCGGCCGTCGGACAAGGGTGGGGCCCACGGGCCGAGAGAGGGCATGGGGCCCACAGGTAGGGGCGGTCGGGGCGTTATAGGTCTAGGCAAGAGCATTGACCCTCCCATAAAAAAATAAAAAATAAAAAGTGAAGAAAGAGAAAACAATAGTGTTTCAAATGAGATATTCAAAAAAAAAAGTTGAGACACTCTTGATGAGGTGTCATTCTTATATTGGTCCAATTTTTTTTTTTATAACAAATTTAATTGTTTAATTAAATCAATAATATTAATATTATAGTCTAACTAGCAGAAGATGTCAACATGATTTACAGAAACCACTTCACAACCAATATCAACAGATTTCTTCACAGCATCAATCACCAACTGCGTCTTCCTACTGATCTCTGGCCAACTCCGATCAGCCTCTGACTCGCCCCTCTTGATTCCTTGGACAAGCCTCGCGAACTCTCTAAGCAGCATTGCCTCCTGCGACTCCTCGGTTCCGCCGCACTCGACCGTAACTTTCTCCGGCATCATGTTCCAACCAATGTGCATGTCCACGAACTTAGCGCCACTTGTGTACTCGAACCAAGCTGTGTCCTCCTTGTAGGGGATCACATAGTCATTCAGCTGAATCGACCCTTTTGATCCTGAGCATCCATTTCCACAGTTGATGTTGATACAAAGACTCAATCATCGATGTAAAGTTAATTATCTAGGTTTATAATATTCAAGATTTGAGATTTGATATCATTTTTAGGATTTTATGTGTGTGGATTCTAAAATCTCTACATTATACTTTAGATTTTGTTTCTAATAATTTATTCATGAAACTCCATCGAAATTCATTTCAAATGAAGTCATAATAATATACAAAGATTTTCTCAGTTATTTAGTTTTGAGTTACAAAAGTATTTGAAATCTTAATTTAACACCAAAGTTTAAACATCTTAAACAGGATTTACAAATATCATATCTAGTATTTATAATCAGCTATTGAACAACGGGTTTTTTATTTATTTAAATTCTATTGTTACATGTTTTCAGTTTTTTTTTTAATTTCCTGTTTTATGAGCATTTAGCCATTTAACAATGTAACACCAAATCTATTATCTATCTACTATAGATCACTTCGCTTCGGTTGTGATTTTGATTTGATTCTGATTTGTTTTTAATTAGGCACATCTTTAATGTTTTCAGTTCGGGTTTGGGTTCGGTATTTCTGATACTAACAACAAACTAAGAGTTATTTGGTTTTGAACGGTTTTTTTTTTAATTCGGTTCGATTCAGGTTGGATTAGACTATTAGACTATTAGTATTTCTATTTCACCAATAAAGACAAATCGTAAGAACCTGAGATAGCCAAGTCAGTCGACAAATGAGAGAGAAAAGAGCAGTGGACGATTGCTGTTGCGGTTGCGGTTGCAGTTGAACCAAATTGAAGGGAAGCAGAGCAGGACAAGATGGTCCCAACCGAGTTTGTGGCAATTGAGGAGCGAAGAGCCCTAACAGATATCGGCATTTGGTAAGACATAGCCCAGAGAGCTGCACCTATAGGGTACCAACCAAGCTCTCCGATGGCTCCGGCTGATCCCATCGCTTCTTTAGTCAGTCTCTCTAGTACTTGCTCCGGTACCGGAGTCGTCATCGTACTGTGCATCTGCAAAATATATAACACATGTGGTAAAAGAGAGTTTGATACTTAAGAGGTAGTGATTAGTGAAACAGTATAGTTTAGTGTTTAGTTCGCTTAGTTTTTTTGGGTTTCAGATTTTTCGAATTTTGAAAAATAGATGCCAAATAGTTACAAATTTTATTTTTATCCAGTTTGAAAATTTTGGTTGGGTTCGGTTTGGTTTTAGAGAAAATATCATAATAAAAAACAAAAACAATTAATTCATTTTAATTATTATTGTATATTTTATTATATGACAATTGTCTAAAATAGCATATTTTTAGTGTTTGTTCCAAATTTAGTATCAGTAGTTTAAATTTTCAATAATAGAACAAATTTGATATTAAAATGATTTAAAATATATTTCTAACGGAGAAAAACTAAACCTTAAATAGAAAAATAGAAAACATAAACATAATGTTTTAATTTATTTAAGGTAAGCAAATATTTCCACATAATTATTTGTTCTATTTTCGGAATTTTAAATTTTGTGGGCTAAGTTTGCATTAACAACTATTTTTGTGCAATTTTATAATATTTCTCTTTATTATAATATTATAATGTATTTTTTATATATTTAATGAAAGTGATTAATTTTTAATGAAATTCGGTTCATTTTGTTTGGTTGCATAAAATTCGAATTCAAATAATTCAATATTTAAATTTATATATTGTTTTTTAAAAAACATCTATCTTTATTTATGTTGAATTCAATGTTACATAGAAAATATATAAAATAATAAAAATTTGACCAAATACATAACTAAAATTTTGAAAGAATAATAAAACGAAGGTAATAAATTTTGACAATGATTTTTTCCGAGAAACCTTAGTAGCAAACAAAATATCAACTTTGTTATTTACCTTTGATCTAGTGCGATTTTTATATTTGGCTATCACCCATATGATGAAACTCCAAAATTCACGTACCATTTGTTATACTACATTGGCCAATTCCCAAATTAGATCTAAATCTATTCTTCGATAAAGAATCCAATTTATTGATTGTTTCGATGAAAATGAAATTTGGGATTGCCATTTTTCAACGATTCTACAAATATCACCATACAACAAAAAGGTTGCATCTTCGTTTCTGAACCGTCGTCTCCTCCAGGTGGTTCTTTCCATAACAAATCGGTTAGGCTTAGAACACAACCACCATTATAAACCGTATTCAACATAGATATCACCGACGAAAAACGAAAAATCACCTCAAAACACCACCAACCATGGTAGAATTGATCATCACACTGAACTGGTCGTTCTAGCGTGGAGATAAACAGCAGAAGGTGGTCGATTCCGATGAAATTTCCCATACTATTGTTGTATCGGTTAGAGTAACCTAGTAACGTGTGTATGAAGTCAAAGAAGAGGGTCAGAGAATTTTGATTGTATTTAACGTCGTAAATCGGTAATAGCGATAACGAGACAAGTCGACTGTTATTATTTCGAAATAGGTCGTTTTAGACAACGAGCTATAAATAGGTATTGAAGCTCGATATCTTAAACGAACTATATTTTGATCGGTGATTTAGGATCGGCGTAAGTATTGTTTCAGAGCATTTATTTTGAATTACGAATCGGGCTCTTAATGGGGGTACATCACTATTTATATGAAAACTAAGACGACGAATTAGAGATATTTTAAGCCCCATGTCGTATGGTCGGGCAGGAAAGATCGACCAACTGGGCAGAACGGGCTGGCCGACCCTGCTATAGTAGCTTTGGTGGCGATCCACCTCATTTTCGGTAGGTCGTACGACCGAACTAAATGGGCTTGACAGGCTTTGGTCGTTTAATGGGTCGATTGCTTGGTGGGCCACTTCACGGAAATCGAAGAGCCGCGTTGGGGTAATTATTGCATTCCTCGATAATCGTCCCCTCTCTATACATTCTTCAACCCATCCCCTTCTCGGTTTCATTCTTCCGGTGTATAAGGTAGTTTTCCTATCTTTTTGCTCTTTTGGTTTATTTTGATCGCAACTTTCGCCTTTCCGATCTTCAAGTTTTCTGACATATCACCGCCGTGTTTTTTTCTGTATATGCAGCCTTATTTCGCCGATCTGTTTGAAGATATCTGATAGATCTCCACCGTATTCTTTATCAGTTCTTCGTTTTTTCTCTTTCCTCGTTTTTAGATCTTTTAAAAGAAAGATGGCCTCGGTCGAATCGAGTTTATCTTATGGATCCGAAGGGGAGAAATCTTGTCTCGGTGAGCAGTGATTCTTCTGAGGAAAGAACGCCGAGCTCTGATAAATCGGTAGATGAGAGTGATTCGCCGATCAGGGAGTTGGCAATTCGCTTTCAACCTGATGAGGTCGACTCCAGCTCGGGTCGTCTACAAATTGATATTCCTAGTTTGAGGGATGATCTGATCGATGGGATGGAGTTAAAGATCGTAGACGAGTTGTGCCTTACGGATGAAAGGATGTTGGCGACCATTGCCGAAGCTAAACCTGAGAAAGCTCGCAGATCGGTTCCTAAAACCGATGGCAAGGTGGTTCCTCGCGGCAAGCTGCGTCTCGCAGATATCCCTTCAAAATCCACTCGCGCCTCGCTGGAAAAGATGCGTAAGCTTTGTCTGATGTCTATCGAGTTGCAATTTAGAGCTCCTACTCCGGATGAGCGACCGTGGAGCGCTCCTGAAGAGTGGCTTTGTTTGTACGAGGCTTACTTTACCCACTGTCGTCTCTGGTTCCCGTTGCCAAAGCTTTTGATTGACTATTGCGATGCGCAGGGGATCGCCATTACTCATATAACTTCAGCTGGGATTCGAAATATGGTTGTTGCAATGGTTATGGGGGCCGAATGCGACGTTGACGTCGACCTTCGTTTCTTCGAAGAAATGGTGTCCATTAGTAAGAACGGCAAAACTCATGGGACGTTTTACGTGGTTGCAAAGAGATACCATGTATTTATAATGGGCGATGCTCCTAGTAAGGTTAACGATTGGGAGCATTGGTACTTCTTCGTCAAGATAAGCGAAGCGTCAATTGTCGAGACTGATAGGAGTTATATGACTCGGTGGAGCGCGATCTTTGGTAGATCTTAGCTCGCATGTGCCCTTGTTTGATTATATATCATGCTTGTCTAACTTCCTATTTCTTTTGTTTCAAATCGTCATCCCATCGATTTTTTGGAATTTTTTACATTATTTAAGATTTAATTAAAATACTGATTTCGCATATTTTAATTAATCATTTAAAATTCTACGTGGATATCCTTAGATGCATATAGCATTAACTTTTATTAGTATATAAAATTTTATTTTGACATATAATTTCGTTTTTTTTTTTGTTAAGTTTTTTATGGTGATTTTCCATAGAGTTAACATAGATATCAAGTTAATTTCATTTTAAATAATTTTCTTTTTGTTCATTTAGCTCTTTTAATATTTATTTTTATTTATAATTTTTTTTCTTTTGTTAATTTAGCTTTTTAAATATTTATTTTCATTTTAAAAGACACTATTTTTTAAAATTTTGATATTATTTAAAATTTAATTAAAATGCTGATGGATATATTTTAGTTGATCGTATAAAATTTTACGTGGTCGACTTTAGATGCCTATAGCAACTTTTATTAGTAATATAATAGATTGCAGCATTAAAATGTTGGTTATTTAAGTCGTTCTAACTTATATATGGGGGCAATTAGGAAAGTAACAGATTCTATGGAGCACTTTGCAATATTTAAATTAAAATGCAAAGCTTACGTGGCGAACGTCTCCAAGCAATCCAGAATCAAACATCGTTTCTCTAATCTTGACCGTCCGTTGATGATGCAACCAAATCGTACCGTCCATAAACTGCACACCGTTAGATTCACACGCCTCCACGATCTTATCAATCTCCGCCGCGTTCTGAGCCGGCGGTTTCTCGACCAGAAGATGTTTTTTCTTCTCCGCCGCCGTCACCGCCCACATCCCTCGCTGCATCACCGGCATCGTCAAGTAAACGGCGTCAACGCGGGGATCGTTGAGTAGCTCGTCGTAGCTTCCGTACACCGCGACGGTCTCCGACGATAAATTGTTAGCGGCGGCGAAGGTATTCGCGGTTTCGAGTGACGGATCGCTGATGGCGGTAATGACGGCGTTAGAGGATTGGGTTACTGTTCTGACGAATTTTGACGCGAATCTGATGCATCCGAGAAGGCCAAAACGCACCGTTTTGTCTCCCATTTTGTTTTTGTTTTTTTTTTGTTTATGTTGCAGAAATCTTATACTCCTTTAATGAAAGTGATGAGATTTGAAGGCATTGCCACGTGGCGAATCATGAGCCTTTGTTAGAATGTTGAATTATCTTCTTCAATTTATTCGTTCTCTATTTTCCTACCGATTTTTTCTTGACATTGACATTCGATTTTTTTTGTTTGGTTCGGTTTAAGATTTTGGGTTTAAGATTTTGGAAAATAGAATCAAATTTTGTTCGATTTAGTTTGGCTTGAAAATTTTCAATACGAATTCCGGTTCGATTCAGTTTTAGATAAATATATATTATAATAATTTTGATTAGTATTATACAAGTTTGGTATATTTAATTATCATTTTCTATATACCTAATTAATTAAAAATGAATCTGGTTAGGTTTGAGTAATTCTGTAAATATATTTATATATGCCACTCAGATTAAAGTTGGTTTTGGTTCGGGTTAGGATTACTGAATCTCAGTTCGGTTATTTTACTCACCCTTATAAAGAAATAAAAGAAACAAAAATAGCACGTAATTTTATGACGAAACAGGGTTAAAAGAGTAATTTGCGATAATTTTTGGCGCACTATAGCAGAAACACTATTCTGTTAACGGTTTCGCTATCGAATAAATATATATTGAATTCATCAAGTCTCTTCTCTTTATGACTTATCATTCTCTCAAGAACAACATTTTCTCGGGAAAAATCGGGAACATGGCTTCTTCCTCCTACCCTCCTTCCCTCGCAACATCTCCTCTCTACGTCGCGAGAAAAGCTAAAGAGATTCTCGCAACACATTACGTCGCAGAAATCACCAAACTCGTCACGAATCTCTGTTTCGCGAAAGAAACAGACGAATCTTCGGATCTTCTCTACAAATCCTTCAAAAAACATTTCCCGAATCTCTTAGCCATGAAACTCATCCAAGTATACAGATTCACGGTTTCTCCGACGGTTCGATCTTATTCCCTCTCACTCCTCGATTCACTCCTCATCGATGTCGAAGATTCACGAGTCAGATTGAAAACAGAGGCATTGAAAGACGTCAAAGAACATCTAAACTCGTGCCTTATCCTGCAAGAAATCTCCGATCATGACTTCAAACTCCTCTCAAGAATCATATCTCGCGTCTCCGTTGATCTCTTCATCGATAATATTCCTTGGGAAGAGCTCTGTTTCTTCATCTCTTCTCTCGACCAAAAGAAAATGCTTTTGATCTTCAGTGAATTGCCAACGCTACTCGACGAACGTTTCTTGAAGCCGTTAATGGAGAATAATCTCGAGTTAAAGATCGCTAGAGGGTTGTTTGATCCAGATGTTGATGAAGAAGAATGGTGTTTAGCTTTAGAAGCTGCGTTTAACTTGATGGTTCAGCTGATAAATTTGGATCCGGTTTACGCGATTGTGCGTTCGGTTTGGGAGATGGTTAACGTTCGTAGAAGAGAGATCGTTGTGCGTAAAGGGCTAATGAGGTTAGTGAAGAAAGTGCGTAGAGAAGCTTTGAGGTTTCGTGAGCCTGATCAGTATGAAGTTGTGTCACGTTTAGCTTTGATGCTTAAGCGAATCAATGGAGTTGGAAAAGTTACTGAGATGATTCATGAAAGTTCTTGAGAGGTATTACATGGGAGGTTTGGGTTTCATTCAAAACCAAATTGTTATTAACTCTGCTTAAACCGATTCGAAGGTTTAGGGTTTAGCTTTCTATTTTTTTTTATTTTTTTTTTTTGTAATTGGTTTTACCAAGAAGTTTGCATGTTGTGAAATGTGAAGAAAATAGAGTTTCTATAACATTATGATATATGAAATTGGGTTGAAATTAAATTCGACTAACTTGCTTAGCTAAACGACCCTAATTGTCACTTTTATAAGTCTCTGAAACTTCCAAGCTATACCTACGTAATTATAGGATTAGATTGTTTAGAATTGTGATGTTGCGTGGACGGATGTGATTGACCTTGCTGAGTATTTTGTACTCACTTCTTTTTTCAACCAAACTTTTAAATTAAAAAGAAATTTCTTGATTAGGAAGAGAAGAAATTTCTTTAAAACTTTTCATAAGACCTTTTAGTAAAATACCAAAAGTGTATCACCAATCAATCTATACCAAAATACCAAAATTGTATTTTCTAAATGTCAAAAATATAAGATTAATTGTAGATTTTCTTCCTAAGAAATAAATAATGTTTTATGAAAGTAAAACTAGAGTAGTTGAAGATACTCTATAAATATGTGGGTGCGATTATTATTTTCACTTTCGCAAACAAATTAAAAACACGGAAACAAAAAAAAAAGAGGGAGAGAAAAGCATAGTTAGGACGAAGAGATGGATATTAACGAAGCTAGAGATGTTCGTCCAGAATGGTTCCTATGGTACGTGAGGTTTTGTTATATACACTAAGACTTGACCCGTATTTATTAATGTGCGGAGTAATATTTTTAAGAATATTTTTTTTTTGAATTTTAAAATATGTCTAACTAATTATTATAGATAGAATTGTCAAACCGGAATAATTTGCCTATTTAACCCGTTTTGCAATGGACTAAAATATTATTCGGGTTAACCCGCAAAAACTTATAATCTTGAAAACATAACTCTAATATGCACCGTTTAATAACTGGTGTTTGTGGTTAGTCCACGAACTCTTAAAAAAATCAATTTTCTTGTCTAATTTTTTATAAATTTAGTAAAATATTTTTAACTTTTTTTTATATATATTCAAATAAAATATAATAAATTATAGTGAAAAATATAACAAAATTTCAAATATATTTTTTTCTTTGAATATATATGGATTGATTATTATTTAAAAATATATAATATTAAAAATAATTAAGAAACTAAATAATAAATAACCTTTTTAATGGCAACAAATAATTTCCATATTTTCTTCAATAGTTTTAAAAAGATAATTATATCGTTTTCTATTTCAATTAAATTTTGTTATTTATAATGGCATAATATGTAATAACTTACAAAATAAAGTTCATTTTCCTAAATGTCTTCTTAAATAATATTATAGAGATATCTATTCTATTAAAACATAATCAATTTTAGTATATGCATCCAAACACTCCATATTTTATTAAAAAATATATTTGGGAACTATTTTAACATTATCCCAGTTTGCTTTTACAAATATAAATATGTAAAAATAAATATAATTCTGAATTTGGGATAATATATAATTTTAAATATAATATCTTCAAAAACTCTTTGGGGTGAGGAGTAGTGTTGAAAATCTGTGGTTTAAAATATTTTATTAGACAACATACAAAAATATTTTGAAATTTTTTGGTTTAGTATATTAAAAATAAATAATGTTAAAGAAGAAATCAGAAAAATTTATTTATAGAATTGTCAAACATGAATTTATAAAATAAAAAATGTTAAAAAAATAAATTTCCCGAAATAATATTAAATTGCCAAACATGAATTATTTTGTATACGATAAAAAAAACAAAAAATATAAAATTTTGGAAAAATATTAGATCATATTAGATTTTAAAGATTTTAAGTTAGAAATATCAAACAAAATTCTTTAAATTCCGATAAATTTTCTGATTTTAACTTAAATCATTAAAAAATATGTTATAAAAATTTATTTTAATACATTAAATTAATGTTTTCATATCTCACTCGGGAAGCAAACCATAGAGTCATTCGGGTCACCGGGTCCGTGGGTTGACCCGGTTTGATACAATCCGATCGCAATCAACAATTAGTAAAATTATATATATATATATATATATATATATATATATATAGTATGAAAACTAATAAATCTCTAAGATATGTTTGAAACAAATATGTTAAACTGACAAAGTAATTATTATTGTAGTTGATAAAGTATTATTCATAAACGAAATAGATCATAAAGTATCATATTGTAAAATCAGAATGACTCAATAAGAACAATAAATGAAGCCTTTTGATCGAACTATAATTTGTTGCTTAACCATGATCCATCCGGGACAACGATTATGTCCGATTCACGGTTATTTTTTGAGTTTTATGGGTTTTACTAGATTTTATAGTTTCGGGTTTTAGAGCTATATCCGGACCGAATTGTCGTCTGGATCCCGGGTTTTCCAGGATCTGGAAACATTACATTAAATCTATAAAAAAATTATCCCGCGCGCAGGCGAGGGGGTGAGAATCTAGTTGTAAAAATTAAAGTAAGATAAAATTTTGTAACAAAATATAAAATTTAAAGTATACGATCAATTTTGTACCCTATTTGTTTAGGTGGGGATCAGCCGCTAGACGTATGTGTCAGTGCGGCTAGACGTATGTGTCAACACTCGCCACCAACCGCACTGGGAACCACGATGTGTTTGATTCCCCTGGGACATAAGTGTCTCCGCCCTCACATCAATATACTAATCCATGTATCATCTACCACCAGCCGCACTGGGAACCACAGTGTGTCACTCATCCTGGATCCATGGTGCGCCACACGCTTTCCAGGTCCATCAAACATCACTGGTCATCCGAGAAGGCACCCGTCTTTTCTCTAGACCCTTTATATCGCAGCTTAACCGCCTAACAAACCCTTTTCTCCTTAGCATATGCCCACACATACAATATCCCCAAAAAATATCTTTCACACACGCATTATTCATATCATCATTCAACCGTATTCCGTTTAACCACCTACACGTGTAAGTGTTTCAGACATCACCACAATCACAAGTCATAATTATGGTCTGTATATAAATATATATATATATATATATATATATATATAGTAATTTTAATCATCAAACAACTACGCGTAGACTCATAGCTACATATAGGATGCACAGTTTAACAAATGATTACTCGTCACGACACGAAACGAATGAAGAATAGAGAGAGTTCACGACCGGTCCTCACCTTTTCCATTTGATGATGAATAATGAACCCGGTTCATCTTTGGACATATTCACTGTCTCGACTTGATGTCACGTTTCCTTATGCTTCTGAATCTCAAATCAGTTTTCCTTAAACCGATAGTTAGTTTCACGTGTCCTTAACGTCTCTGCAAAATTTCAGGTCAAACGGACCTTGTTTCCCAACCAAAATATACAACTCGTCAGACTGGTTACAGATGCGCGTTGCACATAAATATTTCAGTAAACCATACATAACTCTCAAGCCACTTATTCAAATACGAAACCCTTTTACAGTGTGGAATATGGATGTCTTAAAGATATACTCACCGAGTTTCAGATCCATCAGAATAGTAAAACTCCTCCAAACGCTACGGCTTTCTAGTCTGGTCGAAGATCCGCACTGCACATATCACCTCTAAAAAAACATCCATAACTTTCTTATAACAATTCAGAATGACATACCGTAGTTTCCAGTGTGGTTGGTGGCGGGTGTCACTAAGGGTGTCATATCGTGGTTCCCAGTGCGGATGGTGGCGGATGATACATGGATTGGTATATTGATGCCAAGGCGGAGACGCTTATGTCCCAGGGGTGTCGAACACATGGTTCCCAGTGCGACTGGTGGCGAGTGTTGACATATACACCTAGGGGTCCTTCTATGTCTTTGAGTTGTCTTCGGACATGTTGTGCTGAATGGTTTAGCTTGTGATTTGCGTTTGTCGTGATGTGTTTGAATTGTGGAAGAGTTTGTGGGTCCCCAGGACCTACACTCACTGAGTAATCCCAATTACTCACCCCTCACCTTTTCTTTTCAGGTGAGTTCAAGGAATTGCGGAGTAGACATTCCGGTGTGGTACAAGGGTTCATGAGTTTATTTATTCCTTTTATTTGTTATGTATTTTATTCTTTTGATTTAAAATGTTATTATTGAGCTTTGGTTTTTAGTTGGTTTT
Source organism: Eutrema japonicum (assembly GCA_030161315.1). NCBI lineage: Eukaryota > Viridiplantae > Streptophyta > Magnoliopsida > Brassicales > Brassicaceae > Eutrema > Eutrema japonicum. The sequence continues at coordinate 20,078,302 of BSQW01000006.1, read as the reverse complement.
ATTGTAAGACGTTTAGATTCGATCATTGAGAATAAATGAGCATTTATGACTTTCGAGTGGTTTACTTGTGTTTTAAGTCAATGCTCGACAATGCCGTCTCGGTTAAATAAGAGCGGGTTGTCTCATGGTTCGTCTGCAAGATGTTAGGACGCTTGAGCCATGCGTTTGGCAGTTTTATTATCCTCTCTATGATCTTTGACTGGAGTACGATGCAGCATATCGCTTTATGGGCATATTATTCTTCGTATATTTTCTGGTTGTTCTATGTCTCTGTTTCCTTTCTTTGCCAATAAGAATGGACAATAACGTAGCTCACTCCACCACAAGCCTAGACGCTGAGCTTTTACATGATGATATTCGTGCCGAAGATATATCTCAGATCCGTTGGTAAGTCATGTGAAGCTTTTGTCTTAAAACGGGAGAATTATGAAAATATTCTGTAGCAAAATGAACAAATAGACTATTTTTTAATTTAAATTAAAAAAGTAGTATAAATTTAAATTTTATTGGGCTTAACTGGTGTGTGAGATAAGTATCATAATAGACTTAGGGATGGGCACATAGCGAATAAACTAGATTTTAGTGGTATATGTGATCCGTGATCGCTTCGTCCGGATCACTTTCCGATCTGTATCCGTTCGGGTACACCAAATATCCATCAATATTTAGCTGGATATCCACCAATATTTAGCTGGATATCCGATCCGCTCTATAATTTCTTTAATATTAATAGAAACTTAAAAAATATATAGAAAATTTCAAAATATAACCCCAAAGTGATAATATTTCATTAAAATTTTTATTTTCTTCTTAACTTGTTAAACTTTGATATATAATTATAATAATTAATTTGATGAACATAAATTCATAAAACTTATATATATGTAATAGTTATAGAATTTATATATATTACTAGTGGATTAGCCGCGTTTCACGCGGCATTTTATATCATTGTTTTTATGTAGTTATAAAATAGATGAGACGCGCATAAAAAATATTCAACCTTGTTGGAGTTATCGGCATCAAGTCATATCCACCGAAACATCCTACAATTTGACATATAATGCTCATAAGTCATAATTAAGTACAACAAAAACCAATCACCAAATTCGATATACATATCTATATCAGTCAAATTCTTTGAAAATCCCTATATTTCACACAATGGAAAATTAAATGAAGTTCTAAAGGTTCAAAACCCACGTTAGAGAATAATTGATACATATACTTCACTATTCTCAAATATGGATCAAATGTCTATTCATTTGACATTAATCTCATTCCGGAAACATCTGACGTGTTTCTGCGATGCACTCATAATCTCTCTCTCTCTCTCTCTCTCTCTCTCACCAACACTTCAAATTGAACCATATACCACATTTTGATCTGATTTAAATATAATATTCACTATCTTTCTCATGTTTTACCTTTTTCAAATTTTGATATCTCTTTTCTGACTTGAACATTAGAGAATTTTCATAAGGACCTCAACCATTCATCCTCTCAATGGTTAGTTTGAAAATATTATCATTTTGGGATACCACAGTTCGACTATCATGACATGCATTATTGTATACCCATCAAAGACTCTGAGTTGTCATTCGAGTTTCTGTAAACTCATGCGAGTATTCTTTTATTGAATGAATCTTTGTTTCCATTCTTGAACACTAATTACTAACAATAACAAGTATTGTTTTATTTTTCTCCTATAACTCACTTAAAATCAACTAACATATCCCGAAAATTTGTAATAAGAACGATTAATTAGTAATTTTATTTTATTCAAATTATAAATGTTTAAAGAAATTGATTTAAAACTCTTATATATTTCATTTGGAATGAATTCTTAGTGATTGTTAGTGATTATTTGAAGTCACAATATTTGTTTGATTTTATTTAGAAAAAATATAATCCATAATTTATAAACATTAAATTCTATAGTTTTTCTAAACTATATAAATAAACTGATAAATATAAGTTATTAAATTGAAGTTTCTTTAGATTAATTCTATATAATCTATATTTTATTAAGTAAATATATTTTCAAATTCTAGGAAAAATTATTGTATTAATGGATGGTAATTATTATGAGAATTGAAGTATATTTACATCACATGATATATATTTTGCGTTTACAAAACTTTTATTTTTTCTCCTATTGTAGTTACATTTTAATATTTTTTGTTGTTAAAAATAATATCACAAAACACAACGATCTTAATTTTTCAAACTTAATTTATATTTTTGTGTAAATACTTTGAATATGTTTCTTAAATTTTTTGATCTTATTCTTTTTTTTCATAGTTATTTATAATTGCAATTATTGTTTTAAGTATACCTTAATTTTATTTATTTGTCTCTTTATTAGATGTAAAACTTGTCAACTTATATTTTGCTTTATGAATTTAGTTACAAATTAACTTATTTTTTTAATTGTTAGGACTTGTTTGATATTTTAGTTTTTTTATAATATTTGCGATACAACTTAACCTAATTAAATATTTATAAAAGTTGAAATCTATAATATAATAAGAGAGTTTTCTCTCATTCTAAGCTGTCCACATCAGCACTATAATCCTATTTAATGGATCCCACATATTTAAAACTTTTACTAATTAAAAAAAGCTGTCAAATAATTTCTAATAATTACAAATTACAAAATCTTATTATCCAAGATATGTGTGTGTAGTTTCTCATAAAATCTACAAGTTTTTGCTACCTTATTTCTGGGTTTTTCATACTTCTCTCGATTTTAAACCCACTATACACAACTGGCCCAACAATGATTAACTCAAAACCAAATTAAAACAAAAAAAACAAAAAACACACGCACATCTCCTCCTTCCTCGCCTCCACCTGCAACCATAAATCTCTCATTTCCTATTAGAGGGCGTAACTAAAAACAACCTAAAACTATACGTACATAAAACATAAAGATATAATTTTAAACTCTCAAATATGTACTAAAATTATTTATAATCATATGTAAGTGATTTGTTTAGTTAATGTGTAGACATGCTGATGAGGTTATAATTGGCCTCAATATAAACTATAGATTCCGGAACAGAAATGTAATATTATACGTTCAACTCAATATGTAACTTATGAGAGATTTGAAATGATGTTAAATATATATATATATATATATATATATATATATATATATATATAATTAGAATCACATAGTAGTCAAATACAACATATAAACACATGAAAAAGAACAATATTTTAACATGAGTTAACAATATAATTAAAAGAAAACCAGTGTTATATACAAACACTAATAAGGAGAAATAACAAAACACATGCAGATACACACAATGTAACTATAAACATAAACCGACTATTAAACTAAAACTCAAAATTAAAAAAAAAAATTGTTTGCTAAAAAATAGCATTTAAACAAATTTATAAAACTTGAATGTAAACATTTGTCCGTCCAGGAAGATCCACATCACATGAATGACACAAAGCCGCTCAAGAAACGACGTTCTCGGATCTGGCACAAGAACGTACGGACACAGAAGCATAATGCGAGGCGGAAGCAGTATATCTCCGGCGAAACCCACCTCTACCGGAGGAGGATCTCCGACTCCAAGACAAGTATCAAATTCGCCGGTAATTGTCGGTAGCTCTAGCAAAAGTAGTCCCGTCGTAGCAGAAACCTTATGGAAGAAAGCAATTTTAGGTTCGGATTCAGAGGAAGTGAAGAGAGTAGGAAACAAAATGTACATGAAGAGTTTGTTCAACGAGGCTTTGAGGTTGTACGAATCGGTGAAGCTGTGAAGGAGTGTTAAGAAGCTGTGAGATCAGATCGTGGGGGAGTTCAATCGACAAAGCCCTAACTGTGTTTTAGTATATTTATTCGGGACCATCGGATACCCGATCGATTCTCGGGTAAGAACTAGACCGGATCCAATATCCATGGGTCCTTGAGTCTAGGACCCAATAAGGTAAAAATGATATACCTGAAACCGATTCGAACCAGATTTTTCGGGTCGGTTCCGGTTTGGGTTTTCGGATCTGGATTTTATGTCCAAGACTAATAAACAAACTCGGTTAAATCTCAATTTTAGAGATGGTTGATTTTTTTTTTTTTGCGACGGATTGGCATAAATTACTTTTCTTTTAACTTGTTTTTTTTTTCATTTTTATTTGTTACCAAAATGCAAATGGGGCAAACCTCGTAGGATTGCATAGAAGCTGGGCCTCCGCCAATAATCCACGTCGGTCTAAGCTCATTTATTGACATTAACGAAGTTAGCCTTTGTTACTGGACGCCTAGACCTAAATCTCTCCTCTATTTCTTCTTCATCAAGTTACCTGAGAATCTGGTGCCTAGCTTCGGTGAATTCTTCTCTGAAAGACAAACCGTTAATAAACAACTCTCATCCGCAAGCACATATCTAAACCCTAATCGACCCATGTTTTCTTTGTTGGAACTAATTTTTTGTCAAAGCCTGAGGGTTTGATAAAATTGTGTTAGTGTGAAAAGAAATGAGTTAAGCTCTTTCTAATGAAATGTTTTCATTAACCGAGAAATGTTTTCTCGTGTATATATGTTGGAATGGTTGTGTCTTAAACGAACAACATGAGAGAAGAAAAGCCATACGTGCGACGTTCGCATCTTGGGCCTTGATTGGGCCCGTGGACTTTTTGAGGTATCGATCGATACCCCTTGGTATCGATCGATACCCAGCGGGCCGACTTAAAAATCACAGCCGCCTAGGTTATTCTAGAAATATTCCTTTTCTGTCATGGAAAAACCCTAGCCTCTCTCCTATATATACAACACGATTTTCACCTAAAAAATCATCCTCTGATACACAAAAAACACTTACTAAAAGTTCTAGCAATCGTTTCTTCAATTCCCTACTGTTTAGAGTAAGTTTTAATTTCGAGAGTATCGTAGAATAATGGTCGATAGACATGAATCATGGTGTTGATGATTCAGTTAAACTTTGGTTGTATCCTGGGACTCATGGATCTATAAAACCCCGTCACACTACGGGAGATTCTTAGAGTTAAGGAAAGAGATTTATCTCGCCTCCTCAGATCTTGTATTGCTTTATCGTTTATAAATCGTCTGTTCCTTAAACTGTTTATTTACATATTATTGTGATTAAATCTTTCCTGTCTGTAGTGTAAATTTTGGTCCTACAATCTTAACTCTAAGAAGATCCAATTTCTGTTTTATTACTTCAATTGGATCTTTAATCACGAGTAAATAAACGTTTTCAAACGGTTTTTAAAACGATTCTTCTACTGCTGATGATACTCAAACGTTGTCAAAAAGCTTTTAGCAAATTGAAACGTGTAGTAGAGGCAATCGTCATCTCTCTCTATTTTTTCAAGAAGATGTTCTTCTGCTAGTGATACTCAAACGTTAATCAAACAGCTGTTTAGCAACTTGAAACGTGTAGTAGAAGCAGATCTGCTTAAACATCTTCTAACAAACCGTCTTTAATTGCGATTAAAGAACGGTATAATCAACGAACACACATCTGTTCTTGATAGGTTCGATTCAGATCGAGGCCTTGTGAGTATCGATCGACACCCTATGGTATCGGTCGATATTGGACTAAATTGTATCGGTCGACACTTAAGTGTATCGATCGATACCATGCAAACAGTGTATCGGTCGGCACCTCAGTGTATCGATCGATACTTTGCATCGACCAAGTTGGTCTATGTCGATCGATACTGTGTATAAGACACAGGTATCGATCGACACTAGTGCTATGATCGATCCTGTGAAATTCACTTGTATCGATCGACACCCAGGGTATATCGATCGACACTGAGCGTGTATCGATCGATACCAGGTTGCTTCGAATGACACAGTATGTGCATCGAGCATCAATAGGAACCCAGGGTGTATCGATCGACACTCAATGTGTATCGATCGACACCAAGATGCTTCGATTAACACAGTATGTGCATCGAGCATCGATCGACACTGTGGTTTATCGATCGATCCTGTGTAAAAAATTCACCTGAATCGATCGACACGCAGGGTGCATCGATCGACACTATATGTGTATCGATCGACACAAGCTGAGCATCGATCGACACCGAGGTGTATCAATCGATACAAGCTGATCATCGATCGACACCGAGGTGTATCGATAGATCTTATGCAAAACTCACGTGCATCGATCATCACCAAGGGTGTATCGATCGACACTGATGCGATTCAGTTCGATATCAGTCTTAGAATTGCGATTCTTGAGTTTATATATCGGTACTAACTGAAAGTTGTGTTCTCATTAGCTTAAAATGACAAACAACAACTCTGGAACTATGGAGAAAACCAGTGACAAAGTGGATCAAACGACTACGAGTCTGATCAAAACAGTGAAAGCTCAAGCGAACTTGACAGAAGCTGACATGTGTGTTGTGGTCACTGAGGCCAATGTTGCAGAGAGCCATCCAAAGACTTGGTGGTTCGACAGTGGTGCAACCAGACACATCTGTATGGATCGCGAGATGTTCTCGACATACACAAAGAACAAGAGTGGTGATAAACTCTTGATGGGAAATTCCGCCTCGTCGACAGTTGATGGTCACGGGAAGGTTGTTCTGAAGCTCACCTCTGGACAGGAACTAGTTCTCACGAACGTCATCCATGTACCAGATATGCGCAAGAATCTGATCTCTGGATCGCTTATAAGTAAGCATGGATTCTCTGTGAAGCTGGAAGGCGATAAGCTAATCCTAACGAAAAATGGGATGTATTTGGGTAAGGGTTCTATATGTGATAATCTGTGTAAGATATCTGTTGAGAAAGTAATCCTAAAGGATAATGTAACCGAGGCATCCACCTCGTAGAACCCTAAGATAAATGATAAGAAACCATTTGCTTATCTCGCTAAGTCTTTTAATATTTGGCATGAACGATTAGGACATGTTAACTTCAAGTCTATGAGTAGATTAATGAACATGAACATGATTCCTAAATTCAAATTAAGCAAAGACAAATGTGAAGTTTTGTGTCCAAGCCAAACTCACTAAAACGCCATCACCCAGCGTTCAAAGAACAACAGAACCTCTAGGTTTAATTCACAGAGTTTGATGTGATTTGAAATATATTCAAACCAGATGAGGCAATAAATATTTCGTGACATTCATAGACGATTGCACGAGATATTGATACATCTTTCTACTGTGGAGTAAAGATAAAGCCTTGGACAAAATTTAAAGACGTGTAGCTCAATATTATGTGTCCAAAAATTTTGCGATTTTTGGAATAATTGATGTTCAATTAAGTATTGGAGGCTGATAATTAAATCTTTGGGTTAAGTGAGCAGGCCTCTTGTGATTCTTGATATGAGTTCAAGAATACTAATACAATTCGATATTGTATTAAGTTTATTAAATTCTAGAAATTGAATTTAATTTTACCCTTTAACTTGAGAGTTGGGTATTGGTTAGTATATTAATTTGGTTTGATTCTCTTGAACAAAATCAAATTTCAATATGACTAACAACACCGATATGATCATTGTTAAGATTCGGTGGTGTAAAAGATAATGAAATGGCTCAAGCCAATGTAGTCGAGATAGACATGTGTAATGTCATCATCGGAGTCAATATGGTTGAGCATAACCCACATGAGTGGTGGTACTATACCAATATATGGGTTGAGATGGGAATGTTTCCCTCCTACCATAAATAATGACAAGAATTTTGGTGCTGAAGTTGACTTCTCAAAGAAGTTCACTCTCACTAACGTAAAACATGTGCTAGAGATGCATAAAAATCTTATTTAGGGCACAATGCTAATTAGGCACGAATTCATAGTCAATTGTCAAAGCTGATTAGCATGTATTGACAAAGAATGTTGTCTATATTAAGGACGGACTGGTCCAAATTAACGTTGAGACAGTCGGACTTAAAATTAATGTAACCAATGTTGCTGACATTAATGAGAAAGAATCATTTGCTTATGGTACAAAATCTCTTAGTATTTGATCTGAATGTTTCAGTCAAAGTATATTTGAATCTATGCGTAGATTGAATGAGATCCAGAAATACAAAATAAGCAAAGATGAGTGTGAGGTTTGCGTTCTAACCAAACTCACTAAAACACCACAATCGAGCGAACCTCTTGGTTTGACTTATACAAAAGGTGGTGAAAAATATTTTGTGACTTTCATTGAGGATTGTACGAAATATAGTTATGTCTATTTGCTAAGAAGCAAATACGAGACCTTGGAAAACTCAAGGAGTTTAAACTCGAGGTTGAAAACCAACTCGAAAGAACTATCAACATAGTTTGAAGTGATAGAGGACATGAGCATGGTATTATCCATCACACGATTGATCCCTATTCACTGGAATCTAATGGAGTCTCATAACAAATTACCGAATTATTTGATGAACTCATTATTCCTAAAAAATCTGGGTTAGTCCAGAAATGTGGGGGGAAGCATTGCTTACCACAAGTTATATCCTGAACTAAATACTACACAAAGTCATTGGAAATGTTTCATGCGAACTTTGGAAAAGTAATGTGTTTTTATACAAATACATGAAAGTGTGGGGGTGCCTAGCAACCACCTAAGAAGCTGACAATCGGACCAAAAACGGTGGATTGTATCTTCATTGAATATGCACACAATGTAGTGCTGATTGCTTTATGGTGTATAAATGAGATATACCAGACATCCAAGTAAAGGATAAGCTCTAAGCGAGCAATTGATCTCTTGGGCTCTTACGCTTTTAGAGGTATCGATCGATACCCATGAGTATTGATCGATGCTTGACGGGCATTGGACCTAGATCGAGCAATTCTGGTACTTCTGTAAAGAAGCAGAAGAGGCTAAAGTTGAAATTAGTCGTATGCTGATTGGAATTACAGCAATATGAGATCTTGTAATCCATCAAATGGATGTAAAATCTGCCTCTCTAAACGACCATTTAGAAGAGGAGATTTACATGAAACAACCCGAGGGTTATGTCACTCCTGAACAAGGAAAGAAAATAAGTAGACTTGCAAAGTCCTTATACGAGCTTAAGTTAGCTCCTAAGCAATAGCTTGGAAAGTTTGACAGCAAGTGATGTCAAATAGCTTCAAAATCACTTAAGGTGATATACATCAAAAGTACTCCACATGGATACGTTTTGTTATGTTTATAAGATGACACGTTCATCATGGAAGCAAGAAGGACATAATCCAACACACTAAGAAAGTGTTTAGTGGGAAGTTTGATAGACATAATATTAGTGGATAATCTTGTCTCAAGATCCTAGAATGTTTTGAGAACTACTCAAACAAGTTTGCAATAACTCTAATTGTGATAAAGTTGTATCACAAGTGATGTATGCAAGAATTATCGGAAGTCTAACGTACTTGATGAATCGTACTAGATCCGATTTGGCGCATTCAGTAAATAAGTCGCTACATGAGTAATCCAGGTCATACTCTGTGGAAAACCACAAATAGAATGTTGAATTATCCATCGTTATAATGCGTCTCGTTTTACATCAAAGTCTGGGGGTTCAAGACATTATGTTCACCTTTTGGCCTAGTAAACCTGATAGATATTATAAGTGGATAATAGTTTTTCTTGGTGGTGCAGCAGTATCCTGGAAATCTTCCAAACAAACACTCTTGGCCTAATTAACCAAGGAGTCAAAGTTTATAGCTTTAGATAAAGCTGCAAAGGAAGCAGAATGGCTTCGAAACTTTGTGGAAGATATCCCGATGTGGGAAAAACCAGTGCCAACTTTATGTGTACACTGTGAGAGTTAGTGAGCTATCTCTCAGGCACTGAGTAAGTTATAAAATGGCAAATCTCGAGAATGATATAAGACCATTTAGACAACTGATCTCACAACGGCTGATAACTTAGCGGATCTGTTTCCCAAAAAGTTAGCCCCGAGATCAAGTTTGTTAAATCATCAAAAGGAACGGGTTTAAAGCCTATAGAAAAAGATGACGTTTGACAGATACCCAACCTATGTGACTGGAGATCCCAAGATCTAGGTTCAAAGGGAAACAAAATTAAACTGATTCGAGTTGAGCACTGTGAGACTATGTCTCTGCCCAGTTCCTAGGATGATAAAACAGTGCTACCTGTGGATAGTGAGGATAAGCGTTGGCTTTTAATGATTGCATAGCTGTGTAGATAGTGGAGTGTGACAGGACACTTCTGAAAACAAGCTAATAAAATATCACCTTGTGAAGTGTGAAATGGGGCCGTTTCTAGGAGAATGAAGGATAAGGCTATATTCTCCAAATTCACTCACGAATACCAGGAATGTTCAAGGCCAAAATGAACCCAATAGAGAACAAAGTTCTACGAGAAAATGTCGTTGTGCGATATCTGTTGTATCAGTTTACATCAAAATCCGGGTGGTTCAAGACATCATGTTCACCTCCTGGCCGAGTAAACGCAACAGATATTAAAATTGTTTGGTTCAAAGCTGAAAAACGCTACCATTCAGTGACAGTTACATTTTCGTATACTCTCGAAAGTCTGTCTACGTCTAGATGAGTCTAGTCAAGTATGTCTAGTAAAGTCTAGTCTGTACAATTTTCATATGTTCTAGAGTCATTTCTATTCATGTGGGGGATTGTTGGAACTAATTTTTTGTCAAAGCCTGAGGGTTTGATAAAATTGTGTTAGTGTGAAAAGAAATGAGTTAAGCTCTTTCTAATGAAATGTTTTCATTAACCGAGAAATGTTTTCTCGTGTATATATGTTGGAATGGTTGTGTCTTAAACGAACAACATGAGAGAAGAAAAGCCATACGTGCGACGTTCGCATCTTGGGCCTTGATTGGGCCCGTGGACTTTTTGAGGTATCGATCGATACCCCTTGGTATCGATCGATACCCAGCGGGCCGACTTAAAAATCACAGCCGCCTAGGTTATTCTAGAAATATTCCTTTTCTGTCATGGAAAAACCCTAGCCTCTCTCCTATATATACAACACGATTTTCACCTAAAAAATCATCCTCTGATACACAAAAAACACTTACTAAAAGTTCTAGCAATCGTTTCTTCAATTCCCTACTGTTTAGAGTAAGTTTTAATTTCGAGAGTATCGTAGAATAATGGTCGATAGACATGAATCATGGTGTTGATGATTCAGTTAAACTTTGGTTGTATCCTGGGACTCATGGATCTATAAAACCCCGTCACACTACGGGAGATTCTTAGAGTTAAGGAAAGAGATTTATCTCGCCTCCTCAGATCTTGTATTGCTTTATCGTTTATAAATCGTCTGTTCCTTAAACTGTTTATTTACATATTATTGTGATTAAATCTTTCCTGTCTGTAGTGTAAATTTTGGTCCTACATTCTTCTCTCATCGAAACTATTTCCGGAGGTAAGATCAGTCTCTCTCTTTCTCGGGATTTTTTTGTAATGGATCTGTGATTTTGATTGTTTATGCGTTTCCAAACCTCGCAGAGACTACGACATGTGTCTTCTGGGACGTCGTGGATTTCCCGTTCCCTAATGGTCTCAATCCTGATTTGATTTATGAGAACATGAAATCAGTTCTTGAGGAGATGGGTTGTCGTGGTGAGCTTTCAATCAAGGCTTATGTTGATAAGGAGAACTTCGGTGATTTATAAGAGTATCACATCAACTCTTAAAGGCAAAGGTTATCGTGGTTCTGTGTATTGCCAGGCTTATCCTGATGAGAAAAAGTTCAAGGATGAACTGTTCTATCTGAAAGCCGGAATTGTATTCAAAGCTGTACCTGAAGGTTAGTTCCTACACTTAAACCCTCCCCTGTTTTCTCGTTTTTTACTTGTATATGTCTGTAATCTAGATCTCTGCTGATATACAGTTTCATGGGATAAATATGCGAAACGTACTATGATGTTATTGGACATTCTTTTCTGCGAAATGAGCTGTTCTAGACCATCAAATGTGTTGATAATCTCAAAATCCTTGGAAGACGCCATCTCCAACAGTGTTTTTGAATGTTTGAAAGCCAGACGTACCAATGTTCTCTTAGCACATCCTGATGATATGATCGCATCCGGAAGCTCAGTATGGTCTGCTAAAAGCCTATTAGAGGGAAGGGGTCCTCTCCTAGCGGACATGCATTGACGTTTCATAATTTTCAAATGATATGCTGTTTTATCCCTTTCCAATGATTAAGCTCTGCTCGTCCTCATGCATTCTTCAATTTCTCCAAGAATGCGAGGGCACACCAAACTTAATTATTTAAATCAAAATGTTGTTCATACAACACTCGCAGGGGTTTGGCCCTCATTGGTCCAACCATAGAGCAATTACGGCTCTGATGTTCAAAACTTTTCGGAATCAAACCAAGCTGTAATAGCACACAACCAAAAGTTCTACAACTACACCGAATTAAACCAAAAATCCAAATTTCGTAATAAAGTGTTTTAATGTATCTAAAAACCGAACCAAAATTTTCACAACCAAACCAAAAATCCAAATTTCGTCTCAGGTTTATGTGGATTTGGAGATTTTTTAGATTTAGGGATTTGAAAAGAAATTTAGTTGTTTTGGTAGCACATTTGGTTCGATTTGGTTTGTAATTATGATTAATGGTAAGAATAGCTATTTCCATAGGTTATTTATCGAATTTAGCTGTTGAATGGTGGTAAATCTAGAGGAAACCCCGATTTAGAATCGATCCCAAATCTGGAAATCTGCAGACGTATGACAACTGGAACAAATGGTATAACTGAGAGATAGTAGGACAACTGGTTCAAATGGTATATAACTGAGAGATATTAGGACAACTGAAACAAATGAAATAACTATGACAAATTGTGTAATTCGTAATTTGTGTTTTTATCTTATTTCCAGGAGGCGATGAGGAAGAGGCACACAAACGTTCATTTTGACTATGGAGGGTACTATACAGAAAAGCATGAATGAGTTTCAATAAATTTCGTATACGCTATATCGTTTAAGACCGCATCTATGGAAGAGATAACTTATTCGATGTTAGTAGATAAAATATGCAGGAAGATTGCGTTAGATGAAACCCCGAGGAAGCTGAAATTGAGTTATAGCGTATCTAATGCTGCGAGAGAGTCATATATTGTAGATGACGAGGACGTTTTTGTTTATCTGGCGACATCGGATGAAAAGGGATTTCGACATGTTATGCATGTGGAGTTATCGAATGATGATTTGGAAAAAAGTCAGTGGGTCGATCAAATTTCAAGAGCGGGGCGAGGAAGTTCATTTGGTAAGAATTATGGGGAGCCGGCTTCAAATGGGAGAGTTGATGATGCAGATAATGGTGGAATCCTTACTATTTTCAGAGCTGGTGAAATATCAGAACAAAATAACGAGAATATCAATGAAGAGCCGATGAATGATGGTAATGAAGGCTGTGAAAATGATTCACATAACGATTTTGAGCTGTGGATAGCCCAGTGGATAACCATGTGGATGACGGTTTCGATGGTAGGCATGAATATGTTGAGCTGCCACCTCCTGTACAAGATAGTGAGTATGTTGAAGAATGGGAAGATGGTACGAGTTTTTAAAAGGGTCAAGAATTTTGTTCAAAGGAGGCAGTGCAAGAACTGGTTCATAGAGCTACAAATTTGAACTGTTTTGGGATTCGTACGGTTAAGTCGGATACGGAGCGACTTATGCTACGATGTGGTCAAGTTGCACAAGGTTGCAAATGGTATTTACGAGCTGCGAGAATTCAGAAATCGGAATTTTTCAGTGTCAGAGTACATAGAAAGATGCATAGTTGCTCTCGGGCTGTTGCGAGCACAAGCAGTTGTAAACATAAAGGCACACCAAGAATGGTAGCAGCTCTTTTGCATGAAGACTATCCAGGTCTATTAGACACCCCGAGTCCTAAAAATCTCATGAGTATTGTTCAAGGAAGACTCAGTTTGCATTTGTCTTACTCTACGGCCTGGAGAGGAAAAAACAACATGTAAGTGATGTGCGAGGGAGTCCTAAAAAAAGCTACAAGATGTTGTATTCCTATCTGTACATGTTAGAGAATGTGAATCATGGATCAGTAACAGTTGTGGAATTGGATGCAGAGAAAAGGTTCAAGTACCTATTCATTGCTTTGGATGCTAGCATTGAAGGGTTTAGGGCTACGAGGAAAGTGATAGTTGTAGATGCAACTTTTCTTAAGTATGTATATGGTGGTATGTTGGATTTCGCAACAGCTCAGGATCCCAATCATCACCATTACCCCATTGCGTTTGGTGTAATTGATAGTGAGAAAGATGCTAGCTGGACCTGGTTTTTCAAAATGCTGAAAACAGTTATACCGGATGTTCCTGGATTGGTTTTTATAAGCGACAGACATGCAAGCATCATCAAGGCAGTCTTTGAGGTGTAACCGAGCGCACATCATAGACATTGTATCTGGCATTTGTCTCAAAACGTGAGAGGAAAGGTGAAGAAACAACACAAGGATCATGTCGCGATGAAATTCAGGGATTGTGCTCATATTTATACGGAGAGTGATTTCAACCGAGAGTATGCTGATTTTAGGAGTAGGTTTCCTAAAGTCGCCGAATATCTCGATAAGAGCATAGAGTTGGATAAATGGGCAAGGTGCAAATTCCCAGGAGACAAGTACAACATAGACACCAACAATTCCGCAGAGTCAATGAACAGCGTGTTTAGGGAAGCAAGGAAGTACTCTATATTACCTATGATTGATGCGATTCTTGAAAAAATTTCTGAATGGTTTAACAAACATAGGAAAGAAGTTGGTGATGCATTAGACCACAAGAGAGTGGTGCCTTTTGTGGAGAACGAGCTGCACACACGATGTGCAATTGCATTGAAATTAGTGGTGACTGAGGTAAACGACTTCCAGCTTGAATACAACGTTATTGGACGCGATGGGAAGAGTTATTTGGTGGACCTGAAAATGAAAAGTTGTTCGTGCAGATGTTTTGATATAGACAACTATCCGTGTGTCCACGCAATAGCCACAACGAGAAACCTCATGAGGAAGGATGGGAGAACCGCGAATATCCAAATCTATGATCTCTGTTCTCAATATTACTTGATTGATACATGGGCGTTGGCATATTACAGAACGGTTTATGTCGTCCCGCATGACTCTAACTGGATGGTTCCTGCAGAAATAGAAGAATTGTTCGCCTTACCGCCGCTATACACCAAACGATCTGGAAGAAATCAGGAAACGCGGTTTCCATCTACCGGAGAAGGTAGCCGAAAGAGGAGAAATAAGTCTGTCCCTGGCATTAACTTGGAGAGGTGGCTGCAGCCCGAAAGTCCCGATGAGTAAACATATTTTATTCTTTGTAATTCTTGAATTTAACTAAGAACATGTATGTTACTAAGTACTACTAAGAACATGTATGTTGCTGTATTTCTCGGATCTTGACAACTATGTTAAACTAAGTACTACTAAGAACATGTATGTTGCTATATGGCATCGGATTTGTACAACCAAGTTTAACTAAGTACAAATAAGAACATGTCTGTTCAGCATTTCTCGGATTTGTACAACCAGGTTAAACTACGTACAAATAAGAACATGTCTGCTCTCGGATTTTTACAACCGGGCTCAACTAGTACAACTACGAACAAATTAATTATACAATCATAATTATTAATATAATATCTAACTAATATTAAAAATAGTAAATTAAGTTGTAAAAGGATTCATAATACCTAAAGAAACGATTATTAATCAATAAAAAACGAATTAAATATTTTTCTAATACATATGCTTGTTCTCACATCAAATACTCCTTATAGTATAAGAAAAACTTTGTAAATATTCATTTCTTACAATGGAAAAGAGTTGAAAAATTCGATTTCGTGCAAATTGTCTTATGAAAACCTCCTAAATGGTACATAACTGTGGGAAGTCACGTGGACAACTACAACATAATCATTTATATTAAGGTCCAACTTAAAATATGCAAATATTGCCAAAAGCACAACTATGATTTTTGGTGAACAACTGTACATCTAGGGGACAACTATGTTTAAACCACACCAACTTTAATAAATACATTTCTCACTCATTTCGGAACTTCCCTCCTTTTTTTCGGAACTTCTCTCCTTATTTTCCCCAATTGGTTACTTTTTTTTTTAAATATACTTTTTTGTCGACACACTCTCACATCCACTCATTTCTCACAATTTTTCGTTTATTCCTTTTAGAGAGAGAGAGAGAGAGGAGAGCGATTTCTAGGGTTTGAGAGTAAAAGGGGAAAGTTCTCAAATTTCTGGATTTGGAAGGTGAAGTTCAACAATCGACAAAGGTAAGTTTTCGATTCTGGATTTCGCGATTTCGATTTTTGAATTCTAGATGTCGCGATTCTGGATTTCGCGATTTTTGGGTAAATGGCAATTCTCAATTAAGGCATCTAGGCGATTTCATATTTCTGGGTACATTGAGGATATGGGATTTCGATTTCTGGGTAAATAGCAATTCTCGATTAAGACATCTAGTCTAGGCGATTTCACAATTCTCGAGGATATGGGATTTCGATTTCTGGGTAAATGGCATCTAGGCGATTTCACATTTCGTTTCGATTTCTTGGTATATGATATGAGGTTTCGATGTCTGTATAACTATTTATGTTTTCCCCGTTACAGTGACAATGCCAATAAGTGCAAGAAGGACTGATTTCTCAAAAGAAAGTTACGAGGATCTCTACGCAAGAGAGGACGCTAATTTCGGTATTCCTTCAAAGTGTTGGTGCGGTAAACAAGTGAGAGTCGACGTGGCTACAACTCCGGGGGATGAAGGAAGAAGATACTACCATTGCATAGCGAGTGACGTAAGTATATATAACCTTTGTTATGGTGGAGACCACCTTTTTAATTGGTGGGATCATGCAATCCAAGAGCAGTTTACAAGAGTAGAGCTCCGACTAGATGAACATAGAGCTTCGACTCACAGTGCTTTCAAACTCCATTGTGAGATGCGTACGACCGTTGCGCAAATGCGTCAAGAAATTGATGAGATCAAGGAAAGCTTAGCCAAGAAGGACCACGAGATCCATATGCTGAGGGAGAAACTTTCGGGGAGAAGGAAGTGACTTTAGTTTATGTTTATGTTTCATAATATGCGGCTGAAGGTCCTTTTGTATTTGTTTCTCCGAATGATCTTATGTTTCTGCTGCTTTATAAGACTTGAAAACATCTACCTGTTTATGTTTATGTTTATCTGTTTATGTTGCTTTGTAAGACAATCTTATGTTTCTTTGTTATAAACCAGTTGTTCTGCGAAACTTAATTAAGTTGAACCTATATAAACCAGTTGTTCCAAAAAACTCAATTCAGTTGAACCTATATAAACCATTTGTAAGACAATCTTATGTTTTTTGTTATAAAGTTGAACCTATTTAAACCAGTTGTTCCAAGGAACTTAATTAAGTTGAACCTATTAAACCAGTTGTTCCAACAAACTCAATTAAGTTGAACCTATATAAACCAGTTGTTACAAGGAACTTAATTAAGTTGAACCTATATAAACCAGTTGTTCCAAAAACTGAAATACATAAAAACGATAAGTAGTGTGTACCGACCAACCAGTTCATAACCAAACTACTACAAAGTACTATATGCTAAACACCAAAGAACCAAACTACTACAAACAGCTACTTTTTCTCAGCTTCTTCTCAGGCTTCTTCTCAGGCTTCTTCTTAGGCTTCTTCTCGGGCTTCTTCTCTTCTCAGGCTTCTTTGCATGCTTCTTCTCAGTCTTCTTCTCATCAACCCACGGTGGCCTTAGATAGTCAGTCTCTCCCCTTCTTCTCTTCACTCCGGTTGGTATTGGAGTGACACTGGGATCCTTCGCCTTCCTCTTCTTATTCTCTTTCTTTCCTTTTCCTTTCTTCTCATTCTGACCCTCTACCTCAGCTGCATAAAAAATAGACAAAGTTAAACACAACAAGGAAATCACCAAACCCAAAACCGCAAACCCAAAAAACTCACTTATATCCTCGATGATTGGTAGAGATGGGTGAGGGACTCCACTGAAAAGAACCACACCACCTGCATATGGAGTCTCATAAGCTCGACTCTCTCGAGGTGTTGCGCCAAAATTCTCAAACTCAGTTATATCATCGATGATTGGTCTAGTTGGCTGAAAGAATGGAGTCTCAGAAGCTCGACTCTCTCGATGTGTTGAGACAAAATTCTCAAGCTCTTTCAGTCTCGCATCCAACCCTTTCTCCATGTCCATAACCTTCTTTGTTATCTTCTCCGTTAGCTTCTCAAACCTTTTCTCCATCGCTTTTTCCATCCATTTCTTCAGCTTCCTCTCCAAGGCTTCTCCAGACAGTGCATGTACATGCCCAGGTACCTGAGAAACTCTGTCAAGGCCAACATCAACTCTCGCAACCTCAGGGACTGCATCACTCCGCGAAGCCACGTCCAAATCAAAGAGATATCTCCAAAATATCTTCTTCTTCTGAACAGTTAGACGCTCTCTCCAACTTTCAACGAGAGGATCGATGAAACCTATCCCATCATCATAGTCATCGTCTATGATCCACTCCAACAGATCATTCTCCTCTGAATTTGGTTCCAAGATGCTAGAGATGTCCTGTAAAGATTAATAATTCCAACATCAAATGAACCTCTAAAAGATTACAAATATTACCAACTAACTATGTTCACAAACTCTTACTTTGCTGAGACCGACCGCTTCATTGATGTCATCCCAAGGATGACCTTTCATTAAACTTTCTGAGAATTTACTTTTACAACACCTTGGACATTCATACTCTGCGGGTACAGCTTCCCGAAATATGCGTCCAAGATTTGGAATCGCCTCATATGCCATAATCTACACATATCGTTACATTATCTCAGTGTTAAAATCTTCAAACTAATATTTAAAATCATAAATTACTCGTAAATATTTACCTCGAGAGGAAGAACAAAGCCACCAAATTCCGCTTGCTGTTTTGGTTTCACGACGCCTTTGAAGCTTTTCACAAAGCGTCAGATCTCTTTCATGGTTTCGCCGAATGTAAAACGACCCCAAGGAAATGTCTCACAAGCGTGGACATCATCAACAACACTCAGCAGCCACAAATATATGTTACCATCAACCTTAGACTTGGCTTTCACTACCTTGCATAAGAAATACAAGATAGTGAGCTTCAACCTGTCTGCCAAGGTCTTCCTCACTGCTGAGGTCTTCTTCTTCACTCCTCCTGTCTTATTCTTAAGTTCCTCAATCTTCTCCTCCACATCTTGATTGTTACCTTCGGGTCCTTACCAAACATCCGCTCAGCAAACTCCAAATCCCCCAACGCCTTATAGTTGTTGGGGTAATCGTGGCAGTGCAATCCAGTAAGGAGGGCGTGCTCTCTCAAAGAGTACCTGATAGGCACTCCGTTCACCACAAACCAGCACTCTCTCTCCTTCTCCGTTGAGGCTGTCCAAAGGAGAAGCATCCACATGCCTTGAAGCATCCACATGCCTTGAAGCATCCACATGCCTTGAAGCGTGTGGTTTGCCTCCTTAGGCATGTGGAACAGATGCTTGAATTGAGAATGATTTCGAAACCATTCCAATTCGTCATCAAGACCATCCTCAATGTACTCCACCGTCGATTTCAGCTTACACCTACTTCCGACCTTGCAAGTCTTGGTGTACTCGCTTGGACCAAAAACATCTTCTCCGGCGGCAGTGGTTGGCTCCAAAAATCATCATCATCTTCATCAGCATCACTATCGTAGTCCTGCAAATTAAAAAAAAACACTTATTATTATCAATTAGCCACAGTTGAACTCAGATGTTCCAGTTAGCCAAAGTTGTCCCTACATCACTATTAAACTAAGATGTTCCAGTTAGCCAGAGTTGTCCCTACATCACAGTTTCAAACCTAAGATGTTCCAGTTAGCCACAGTTGTCCTTACATCACAGTTTCAAACCTAAGATGTTCCAGTTAGCCACAGTTGTCCCTACATCACAGTTTCAAACTTAAGATGTTCCAGTTACCCAGAGTTGTCCATATATCTCAGTTTCAAACCTAAGATGTTCCAGTTACCCAGAGATGTCCCTACATCTCAGTTTCAAACCTAAAATGTTCCAGTTAGCCAGACTTCTCCCTACATCACAATTTCAAACCTAAGATGTTCCAGTTACCTCTTTTCCCTCTTCTTTTCCACCATTTTCTTTCTCCACAACATTGTCTTCCCCTGCGATAGCAATGTTTTCTTCAACGTTTTCATCAACGTTTTCTTCTACGTTTTCAGCAACGTTTTCTTCTACGCTTTCAGGACCGTTTTCTTCCTCCTCAACATTGTCTTCCCCTGCGATAGCAATGTTTTATTCAACGTTTTCAGCAACGTTTTCTTCTACGTTTTCAGCAACGTTTTCTTCTACGTTTTCAGGACCGTTTTCTTCCTCCTCAACAACTGTTTCTTCCCTTTCATCCCCCTTTTCTTCCTCTACTCTCCTTCCATCCATGTTTTCAGCAACGTTTTCTTCTACGTTTTCAGGAACGTTTTCTTCCTCCTCACCAACTGTTTCTTCCCTTTCATCCCCCTTTTCTTCCTCTACTCTCCTTCCATCCACGTTTTCTTCAACTGATTGCTCTTTACTCACTTCTTCTCTTTCATTAACCGTCACTTTCAGATCGGTTTCATGACAATCCATTGCTTCTACTTCTATAATTGCTTCTAGGTAATTCCTAAAACAACCAAAACTATATATAAGTTAGACAACACATCCACATGCCATTTGTGAAGAATCCAAACTAATTCGAGAACAATTTCATATCAAAACCGAAAGGAGAGAAGTTATCGGAACATCGCCCATCAAAAATCGAAAACTAAGGCATCGGAACTACCATTTGATTCTGTTACCTATTGACAAGTCTGAGGAGTTCCCAAGTCTGAGAGGAAGAATAAAGGATATGAAGAATCGCGTGGGTCTGAGCGAGGGAATCGACGAAATCTGGAAATCTGCAGACGAAATCGAAGACCACAACGGCTAGTTCCAACGGCGAGGGAACTGTAGTTGAGCTTGGGAGTTCTCGGCTTCGCTCTTGTCGGATTTCGTCGTCGGAATGAATCGATCAGAAATTCCCTCAGAGGAGAGCGATGGTCTCGCGGAGCATGGGGAAGTGGGAGGGATTTATTTTTTTTTTATATTTTTTTTTTCAAATTTTAATCAACTGAATTTGGGTGTGGGTCGGATTGTTGGGTATGGGTGGGTTTTTCTTCAGATCCAACTGGTTGGGTCTGTAATTCTTGATTTTTGTTTTGGATTTTTCGGTTTTTCTCTCAATTTTGATTTAAAAATAAATGTTTATTAAAAATACCAAAAAGTGGCATATGGGAATAAGTTTTGAGAAATTGTGGCTTTCCAGCGATTGTTCCCTTCGCTCGGGGAAGAAAGAGAGAAGAAAGAAGATAATTTTCTTCATCATTTTTCTGGCCAATGCAAGCGTGACAGGTGGAGTTAAGAGCCGGTTCTTATTTGTCCCAAATAAGAGCCGCAAATAAGAGCCGGCCAGTTATTAAGAAAATTAGCATTTTTTCTTTATTTTAATCAATAAAACCCTTAAGAAACTCTCTTATGAACTTGTGTTGATGATGCTCTTAGTCCATATCACCAAAATAAAATTTTAGGAAAGTTTCTAAATTCGTAAATAATGTTTTAATAGGAAATTTTTTTTGATAAATAAACCATATATGAAATTTAATGACCATTCAGAAGAAAATATTAACATTAAATAAAAAGTAAGAATTTCATTGATTTAGGTCTCTTCAGATTAGCATCATTATTACAAGGTTCTTAAATCAAAAAGTAGGGTTCTTAATCCAAAAAAAAATAATTGTGAACAATGCAAGAACCGGTTCTTAAATAAAAACTTTAAGAACCGGTTCTTAAGGGAGTTCTTACACTGTTTTTAGCCACGTGTCAATCTCTAATTCGCCAGATTTGTTTTTTTTGCCAGTTTTTTTGTTTGCCAAATTTTTTTTTTTAAACTTTTTCTTAACTTAAAAAAAAAGTTAAGAATTTTGTTTTTTTCAACTTTTTCTTAACTTCAACTTTAAAATTCTAAATTTTTTTACATATTAATGAATTGGAATCGTTCGGTGGGTAAACATGAAACGATTCATAGACAAGATCAGAAAGAAACCCAAATTGAGCGTTCTTTTGCATTTTTTTTTTCAAAATCTATGTTTAAAATGTTATGTTTTTATGTCAACTATGTTTAATTAAAAAAATAAACTCTGTTTAAAATAAAACAAAATTATTAAATTTTTTTTTTAAGAACCCCTAATAAGGTTCTACCAATAAAGCAGCAAACACAGAAGTTTCTTAACAGAGTTTCTTAACTTCAAATTTATAATTAAATATTATTTAAGAAACCCAAATGGATTTCTCCCAATAATGATCTAGTTCCAATATTCATATAGGATGTGACTATGTATTAAAACAAGATAACTAAATTTTTTAAAATTATATCATAATTTGTGGGCTAACCCCTGCGAGAATTCATTTTTTCGGTAACTGGAGTAACTAATGAAACTAATCATCATATGTCTATTTCTAAAATACCTAACCACAATAAATGTCTCTATTAATGTTAACTAAACTAGTTTAAAGGTTATTTGATATCTTTAATTATTTTATAAAAGTAATTTAATAAAGTTTTTTATTCGCTTTAAATCGTTTGACTACACTAGGAAATCTAAATTTGTTGGAGATTCGAGGACAATTAGGGACCCAAATATCTATGATCTTGTTTCAATATTCATTTAGGATGCGACTATGTATTAAAACGAGATAACTAAAATTTTCAAAATTATTTCATAATTTGTGAGCTAACTCCTACGAGAATTTATTTTTTCCAGTAAATGCAGTAACTAATGATACTAAGTATCCTATGTCTATTTCTAAAATACATAACCACTATAAACCTCTCTATTAATTTTAACTAAACTAATTTAAAGGTTATTTGGTAACTTTCATTATTTTAATACAAAAAAATTAATACAGTTTTTTATTCGCTTTAAATCGGTTGACTACACTATGATATCTCGATTTGTTGGAGATTCGTAGACAATTAGGGACCCAAACATCTATGATCTTGTTTCAATTTTCATTTAGGATGCGAGTATGTACTAAAACGAGATCCCTACGAGAATTTAATTTTTCGGTAAATGTAGTAACTAATTAAACTAATCATCCTATGTCTATTTCTAAAATGCATAACCACAATAAACCTCTCTATTAATGTTAACTAAACTAGTTTAAAGGTTATTTGAAATTTTTAATTATTTTATAACAAGTAATTTAATAAACTTATTTTTTGCTTTAAATCGGCTGAGTTCACTATGAGATCTCGAATTTTTGGTGATTCGTGGACAATTAGGGATCCAAACATCTATGATCTCGTTCTTATATTCATATAGGATGCGACTATGTATTAAAACAAGATAACTAAAAATTTCAAAATTATTTCATAACCCCTACGAGAATTATGTTTTTTTTGTAAATGCAGCAACTAATGAAACTAATCATCCTATGTCTATTTCTAAATGACCTAACCACATTAAACCTCTCCATTAATGTTAACTAAATTAGTTTAACGGTTATTTGACATCTTCATTTATTTTATAAGATGCAATTTAATAAAGTTTTTTACTCGCTTTAAATCGGTTGATTACACTATGAAATTTTGATTTTTTGGAGACCCGGGGACAATTAGGGACCCAAACAACTATGATATAGTTCCAATATTCATTTAGGATGTGACTATGTATTAAAACAAGATAACTAAAATTTTCAAAATTATGTCATAATTTGTGGACTAACCCCTACGAGAATTCTCTTTTTCGGTAACTACAGTAACTAATGAAACTAATCATCATATGTCTATTTCTAAAATCATAACCAAAATAAATGTCTCTATTAATGTTAACTAAACTAGTTTAAATGTTATTTGATTTCTTTAATTATTTTATAACAAGTAATTTAATAAAGTTTTTTTCACTTTAAATCGGTTGACTACATTAGGAGATCTCAATTTGTTGGAGATTCATGGACAATTAGGGACCCAAACATCTATGATCATGTTTCAATATTCATTTAGGATGTGACTATGTATTAAAACGAGATAACTAAAATTTTCAAACTAACTCCTACGAGAATTTTTTTTTTTCCGGTAAATGCAGTATCTAATGAAACTAAGCATCATATGTCTATTTATTATAAAATACATGACCACAATAAACCTCTCTATTAATGTTAACTAAACTAGTATATTAAGATAACCAAGTTTATTAAACCTATTATTATTTCAATGAACTATATTCATATAAGTTTATAATTTTTTGGTTTAATTTAGAATATGAATAATGTATTTTCAAAAAAAAATTCATAATGTTAAAACCAAATTTATAATTAGTATGTGTATTTAGTATGAGCATTAAATTTTTATAAAAATAATTGTGTATTAAATTTGAAATTAATAATGGTGGAGTGCGTGTAGTTAGAGGAACAAAATATGCTGGATTGCTTGGAAGAAGTTGTGTCAGTCGAAGGAGAATGGTGGTACGGTTTTCGTGATATAGAAGATTTCAATCAAGCCTTATTATCTAAACAAGCATGGAGATTGCTCAATGAACCGGAGTCGCTAATCTCGCGATTGTACAAAGGAAGGTATTTTGCCAATACAAGTATTCTAGATTGTGGGAAAGGATATCGACCCTCTTTTGCATGGAGAAGCATAATCCATGTTCGAACCCTCCTAATTCGAGGTTTGATTAAATCCATTGGTAGAGGCGGTACCACTAAAGTCCGGACTGAAAGCTGGATTATGGAAGAACACCCAAGGAGACCACGCAACATGCATACGATAATGGACCTGGATCTCAAAGTGAAATCGCTCATTACCCATAATTCACGATGGAGAATGGATAAGCTTGTAGGACCAAAAATTTGATACCTTGGCCAGATGAAATCAGGCTATCGATACCTTGGGTATTATGGAATATATAGAAGAATCGGAACTCTGTGTTATATGCAAATACCCATGAATCATCCGGCTTGATAGGGCAAAGGTCTATGGAGGAAGGGAAACAATGGAAGGCCGTCAATGAACCAGATCAATCGCAAAGTGATGGAATGATGGCGGACAATGGCCTAGATAATCGATGGTTTCCTCCATCGAATGGAACGATAAAATGCAACATCAATGTTAATTGGAGGAACTCGTCACTACTCTGCGGAGCTGCTTAGGTTTACCGGGATCACAATGGCAATGTCACACACCATACAAGAGAGGCTTTCACAAGCTATATCTACATATATCGAACATCATGATTGCATAAGATTGACAGCCGGTTATAGAGGCTATATCTAATCCACTACAGTGGCCACGGTACCGTTTCTTTCTTGAGCACATTGTACGTCTCTGAAGATGTTTCACGAACTGCTCATTCGAAGTGGAACAAATTGGCTCAAATTCTATTGCACGGGATATAGCAAAGAGTGTGACTAGAGACGTGAGATTTCAATCGTACCTCGCCTTAGGAGGCCCCACATGGTTACATGATCGAATTTTTCGAGAATCCCTTTGAGTATCTAAAGATCCTTCCCTTAGGATTTGATGCTCTGGTTTTGAGCTATTTTTACTCTTGCTCTGTTTTTAGTCATTGTATTTGCTGAACCTTCGCAAAATTTTGTAATCAAGACGTTAAAAAAAAAATTGAAATTAAAAAAGATTAAATAAAAAAATATGATGTGGCAATGATGTGGAATATGAGGTGTTTTCATGAGAAGAGAGAAAAACTAACTTTATATATATATATTACCTATGGTGTGATCCGCGCTACGCGCGGACGTTGTATACAATTTTTCTAAACAATTTTTATTGTCTATTATTTAATTTTTTGAATATGGTAGTTAATTGAATTGTCTCTATCAACTTAAAATATGTGTATTTTTTATTTTTTGGTTTATTTTCTTAATTTCTTAAATTTTTGATTTTATATGTATTTGTTTAGTGGATAATACACATTTTTACTTATTTTTTTCCTTTGTTAGTCAATTTCATGCAATTAGTTGGTTTTTTTTAGGGAAGATCTTAACAATTTAAAGTTTTCTTTGCATAATTTTTGTTTCATTTAAAACCTATTTGTTGAACCCTTGTGGAATACGTTTGCCTTTAATATTAAGGAATGAAGGAATTTGGGCTACTTTTAAAGTTTTAGTTTTAAGATAATTTTAGTTTTTTTTAAAAAATATGTTGGATGTATAGATACAATGCGCGGGCGTGGTCCACATTTTTTAAAATTTTTTTTTTATTGTGTAATACTATTTTATTTTCTTGATTTTGGAGTTAACGGAACTGTTTCTAAAAGTTTAATATTGGGTGGTTCCTTATTTTATTTTATTTTCCATTTTTATATTATTTTTAATCGTATTTTTTTTTAACATCATTCTTTTTTATCGTGTTTCATGTTGGATTCTAATTAGGCATGTCAAGCGGTTCAAACTTTCCCCACTAGATCCGCCCCACACAGGTTAATTTTTTTGTTCAATCCGCACCCGCCCCGCTTGAATTTGCGGGTACCCGCGGATAACCCGCAAATATTTAAATAATAAATAATAAGAAAACTTAAAATTTCTTGACCCGCACCTGACCCGCACCCGACTGGTGGCCGGTTAAACGGGGCGGGACCCGTGGATAATGACTCAAATTGACAGCACCGATTTATGTATATTTTGGAATTTTTGTTTTAAGTTCGGGTTTTTTTTTGATTATTTTGTTTTATGTGTGTGTGTGTTTTTTTTTTTTTTACTGTTTATTGCTTAGGTGTAGGATGATGTGACATCATGAGAAAAGAGAGCAAATCTAACTTTGTTTTATGTGTGTGTGTGTTTTATTTTATTTTTCAATTTTTCTTCTTCTAAATTTAACCGTATTTATAATTAGCGGACTGTTTTAGTGAGTGAATCCCGGATTTACCCTATTTTCTTTGATTTTTCTTTTTGTTCATCTAGCGGTAATTAGGCATGTCAATGGGGCTGTCCCGACCCAGTCCGAAAAAAAATTAGACCTATATTATATTCTAAAACCTGGTTCAGTCCGAACACGTTTTACAAAAAAAAAATCACAATTCTAAAATGAAGAATAATTATCAAAATAAATCCAAATATATTTATATCAAATCCAATTTAATTTAAAAGCAAAAATTTGACAAAAAACAAATAAATTGTACTACCAAATAAAACATAAAATCAAAACACATAAAATCTAGGTAGTAGAATCTAGATTGAAATCTTATTCGACACATTCTAAGTCCTCATCACCACCGAGAGGTACATATAAAAAAGCTAAAATATTATTAAGTTTTGACATGTATAAATCATATAGAAATGTCATTGAAAATTTATAGATACTGATTTAAAAAATATAAAGTAAAGATGTATGAATGATAATGTTACCATGATCATGAAATGTAAACTCATCTAATTAAGTGCGTGTACAAATCAATGTCTCAACGTGTCTTGGTAGAAAACGATTTCTATATTTGTTCAAAACATGCGCACCAATACTAAATGGTAGATTCAGATGCCAGTGTAGTTATCAGAATGCTTAGAACATCACATGTCACACACACAAGCTAATTCACCATAACGTTGTGACTGATACTTCCACTATTCTAAAAATATCTATGTCTTGTTGTAATCTTTTGGTAAATATGTATGAATGATAATGTTACCATGATCATGAAATGTAAACTCATCTAATTAAGTGCGTGTACAAATCAATGTTTCAACGTGTCTTGGTAGAAAACGATTTCTATATTTGTTCAAAACATGCGCACCAATACTAAATGGTAGATTCAGATGCCAGTGTAGTTATCAGAATGCTTAGAACATCACATGTCACACACACAAGCTAATTCACCATAACGTTGTGACTGATACTTCCACTATTCAAAAATATCTATGTCTTCATAAATGTCTAGACTTTTCGGGCTCGTACGAACCCGACCGGACTAAACATGAAAAACACAATAGCCCGAATACTAGGATTAGCTCGAAAGACCCAATTTTTTAGGCTTATATATAAGCCTGAACTCAATATTTTTCAGGACCAAACCGAACCAAGATTTTGGTCCTAATTGACATCCCTAGCGGTAATTCTCTTTTGTAATCGGATTTTACATCATTGTTGTAATCTTTTGGTTTATCTCATTTTTGCCCCAAACGTCTTCTTTGGTGAAACACACATACACACACATGAGTCTTCGTTCGGAACTGTTGTAGCTGTTTCTAAAGTATTCTAGAATCATCTCGACGCTCTCTCTCTTTCTTCTTCATCAGTCAGTCAGTCAAACAATCACAGAGACGACTTCAAAAGCCCACTCAAAAATCAAATCCCTCCTCCTAAATCTCAAAATCAACCGCCTAAAACCATGTTCGGCGTCGTCTTCCCCAACCGGAGTTTTCCAATCGACATCTCAACCTTCGTCCAAATCGATACCTTCCACTGGGTTCTCGACATGAACCACTTCGTCGGTAAGTTTTCTCATTACCCTCTCCCCAATTTCCCTAAACCCTAAAACACAAATCTCGAATTTTCTTTTTCTTCCGGCAGGCGAAGCTTACGATCAAATCGGAGAGATGTGTATCTTCCTGTTGAACAACTTCACTCTTCCACCGGATAAAGCATTAGCCGTCTACGTCCAATCTCCAGGATCCGGTTTCGTCTTCTGCGGCGCCGTAACCCTTAATCGACCCTCGGCGGTTTTGTCTCTTCAGTGGCCGGAGCCGGGGAGTGCAGCTCAGATGCAGCTCACTGCGGGAGATTCGAGTCCTTTATCGGCGAAAATCGGTGTCTCGGTGGAAGATGCGGCAGCGCTTCAGTCGATGGATGTAGCGGCGGAGAGAAGAATCGAGAGGTTGGCGATGAAAGTTGGTGAGAATCTGTTCAATTTCATGCAATCGTTCTGCGGCGTCGACGGGAGTAAGTTGGTTGTTCCGATGGATATTTTGGATCGGTGGTTTAAGAAGTTTCAGGAGAAAGCTAAACGTGATCCTGATTTTCTCAAAAGCTTTGCTTTGTAGTTTATAAACACACTCAAGGTTATGTTGTCTTCTTTGATTTGGAAATTACTGGGAAAGCTAGCTTCACTTCACTACAATGGCGGTTTTTCCCAATTTGATCTTGTGTTCTGTATGATGAAATTATGGATTGAAGAAGTAATTTGTAGTTTGCTTAGTTCACTTCACTAAGCTCAAAGTCTGCTCCTAGCAACTGATAGTGTTGGGCTTTATTCACCACAAGGAAGCTTCACTTCACTACAATGGCGGTTTTTCGCAATTTGGTCTTGGGTTCTGTATGATGAATTGAAGAAGAGATTGTAGTTTACTTTAGTTTGCTAATGAGAAAATATTTGCTTTCAGTGTTCTTCTTGCTTGCTCATATGAATCACAAATCAATTAAACTTGATGCTGTTTCAGATCTGGTTATGTTCACTAAGCTCTGTTTCTGCTCTTAGCAATTGAAAGTGTTAGACTTTATTCACTACAGGGAAGCTTCACTTCACTACAATGCAGGTTTCGCAATTTGGTATTGGGTTCTGTATGATGAATTGAAGAAGAGATTGTAGTTTACCTTAGTTTGCCAATGAGAAAATACTTGCTTTCAGTGTTCTTCTTTCTTGCACATATGAATCACAAATCCATTAACTTGATGCTGTTTCAGATCTGGTTATGTTCACTAATCTCAGAGTTTCTGCTCTTAGCACTTGAAAGTGTTAAGACTTTATCCATTACAAGGAAGCTTCACTTCATTACTATGGCGGTTTTATCTATTTGATTTTGGGTACTATACGATGAATCGGAGAAGATATTGTAGTTTACTTGGTTTGTCAGTGAGAAATTGTGAGGGATGTGAATATTTTTCTTCCAATATTCTTCTTGGTTGCCTATGAAGTATGAATCACAGTTTCTGTAAGTGAAAGCTGTTTTCAGATATGGTCATGTGTTCATAAGTTCAAACTCTGCTCTTAAGCATGTAAAAGTGTTGAAGGTGAAGATTTAAGAATTGATTATTAGTGGCATTCTCTAGATCTTCTGAATATACTAGTCTCTGTCCAAGGGTTCAATGTTTCCTTCTTTCTTCCGTTGAGAAGCAAAAACAGGATTTGGTATATGAATATTTTTGCCGATGAGAAAAATCTAATAAGATATGGTTGTTTACTTAGTTTGCCAATGAGAAGGGATATGAATATTTTTGCTTTCACTTGTGTTCTTGCTTACATCTAGGCCCTGTTCGTTTGTGAATCTGGGTGTCGCGTCTAGAAACTGCATCTAGGCGCAGTATTTGAACGCAGCAGCCAGACGCAGTTTGTTTATGTGTTTAGCTTTTGCATCTAGATGCAATTTTGTTTGTTTGTGTGTTTGCATTTTTTATTTGGATGCATTTTTAAACCAAATGACCAAAAAAGACATGTTCTATCTTTATAACAATTTGTTTAATCTAAAGTATATTTACAACTAAATAATTATCAAATTCATATTTAAATAACTTATAAAAATCGAATTAATGAAATAATTTTTTTTTTAACCTTTAAATAAAAATAATTAAATAATTATTTTTTCAAAAAATAATTTTTTGAGGTTTTGGCGGAAACCGCTATTTTACAGTATTGGCGTAATTATTTTACGGTTTTTGCGGAAAACAGTTATTTTGCGGTGTTGGCGGGAAACCGCTATTTTGCGGTTTTGGCAAGAAACCAATTTTTTGCGGTTTTGGCGGGAAACCGCTATTTTACGGTTTTGGAGGAAAACTGCTATTTTGCGGTTTTGGCGGAAAACCGTTATTTTGCGATTTTGGCGGAAAACCTCTATTTTGCGGTTTTGGCGAGAAACCGATTTTTTACAGTTTTGGCGGGAAACCGCTATTTTGCGATTTTGGCGGGAAACCGTTTTTTGCAGTTTTGGTGGAAAACCGTTTTTTGCGGTTTTGGCGGGAAACCGCTATTTTACGGTTTTGGCAGAAAACCGTTACTTTGCGGTTTTTGAGGAAAATGGTTAGTTTGCGGTTTTGACGGGAAACCGCTATTTTGCGGTTTTGGCGGGAAACCAATTTTTGCGGTTTTGGCGGGAAACCGCTATTTTGAGGTTTTGGCAGAAAACCGTTATTTTGCGGTTTTGGCGGGAAACCGATTTTTTGCAGTTTTGACAGGAAACCGATTTTTTGCAGTTTTGGCGGAAAACCGCTATTTTGCTGTTTTGGCGAGAAATCGTTTTTTGCGGTTTTGGCGGGAAACCGTTTTTTGCGGTTAAGGCGGAAAACATCTATTTTAGGGTTTTGGGAGGAAACCGTTATTTTGCGGTTTTTGCTGAAAACAATTATTTTGCGGTTTTGACGGGAAACCGCTATTTTGCTGTTTTGGCGGGAAACCAATTTTTTGCGGTTTTGGCCGGAAACCACTATTTTACGGTTTTGGCGGGAAACCAATATTTTGCGGTTTTGGCGGAAAATCGTTATTTTGCGGTTTTGGCGGGAAACCGTTATTTTGCGGTTTTGGCGGGAAACCGATTTTTTGCAGTTTTGACGGGAAACCGATTTTTTGCAGTTTTGGCGGGAAACCACTATTTTGTAGTTTTGGCGGGAAACCGCTTTTTTGCAGTTTTGGCGGCAAACCGATTTTTGCGGTTTTGGTGGGAAACCGCTATTTTGCGGTATTGGCAAGAAACCGCTATTTTGCGGTTTTGGCGGGAAATCGCTATTTTACGGTTTTGGCTGTAAACCGCTATTTTGCGGTTTTGGCGGGAAATCGCTATTTTACGGTATTGCCGGGAAACCGCTATTTTACAGTATTGGCGTAATTTTTTTTTCTTAAAAATAATAAAATAGATATATTTTAAGTTTTGATTGTAAATGAGGATATTTTAAACTTTTGTAATTTTGAATGCACTTTGGTGCATCCAAACTCTAGTTTCAAGTGCATCCAAAATATCCAATTATTTTGGATGTATTTCATTTTGCATCCAATTTTTTACATCCAGATGCACTTCTTATTTTGATAAAAACGAACTGCATCTCATATCTGCATCTAGACGCAGTTGCATCTATACTATTAAAACATGGTAACATTTTGTAACCAAATAATTTTAATTTTAGTCTATTCCCATCCAGGATAACTATTATTCCTTTCTTTTTATTCCTGTTGCCAAATAGATATTTTTGGTTAAATTTAAAAATTAATTATATTTGGAAAATCTTACCAAATCTGTAATTATTTACTATTTTCGAAATTATAGCAAAATCTTACCAAATCTTTAATTATTTTCTATTTACGAAAATAGATATAATATCATTACAAAAATATTCCTTAGTTAGGATTTTCTTTTTGGATTTAAAAATAATTCTAAAAATTCAAATTTTAATTTAGATTAATTTGGATTTAATTAAATATATGTTATATTAATTATTTTAAAGAATTAATATTTTGTTACATACAAACCAAATTAATATAGAAAGGCAAATATATAATATTATTTACACTTCATTAGATACAAAGTGACATAATTTAATAAATTACATATACATATTATATATAAGTATACACTGCATAATTTATACAACTTTTCATTTATATGTTTTAAGAATAACAGTTTCATCGATTAATAAAATTGTATAACAGTTTCATCAATTTATTTTTGACTCTCATAATATTTCTCATAATTAAGTTTTGATGGCAAAGATATATTAATATTTCGACATAAAATCAAACATTTAAATTACTATTTTATCATATCAATTTTTTTTAACTTCTCAACAAATACATGTTTTACATGATCAATGATTTATATAAATATTGTAAACAGTTGTAGTCCATGGTCAATGATATTTTTCCATATAAAATCAAAATAAAAATGAAACATAAAAAAGTAAAATTTATACCTTCAAAGTTTAGTAATTTTTAAAAAATTAAGAGCTTGCATTAACTTTTTTTTTATAAAAAATAAGAGCTTGCATTAAATTTTGAAATATTTATTGGATATTTCCCGAGTTTGCATCAACATTTAAATACAAAATATTTAGAAGTAATAACAAAATATGTTTATTTCTAAATCTAAATCTTATTAATGCATTCAAAAATTACTCTATGATTGTATATATTCTTTAAGTAATTATCTAATATATTTGAAATTCACAATGGTACTGAAAAAGTAAATCATATATTCTAAATTTTAAAATATAATAATTGTTGATTTCCTTAAAAATAGTATTACCTTTAACAAAAGAGCATATTCTTTATAAAATAAAAGCAAACCAAAACAGAATATCTGCTTTCCAAACATTTGTTACGATATTTTTTACGTGATACGTTTGCTATTTATTTTGGATTTGTTTCCATATAATTCAAAATATACGAGATATCTAATTAATTACACCGAAAAATATTCATAAAAAACAATAAAATCGACAATCATCTAGAAACGTATTGAGTACTCATCCATTCACTATATGAAGAAGACATCTCGACATACTCCATCATCTCAAACATATGAACGTTTCTAAGATTTTTATTTTATTTGCCTTGTTTCTATACAGTTTCTATCTTCTGTTTGTGTGTTTTCGTCTTCCAATCTACCAAAAAAAAGATTTCATACCGGAAAGATCATGTAGAATTTTATAACTTTCTTTTATCTTAATCACTTTCCCACGATTGACTAAAATATTGATTCTTACTCAGTTTGTGTTTCCATTGCAATAGGTATATGCCAATGATGGATGAGAAGAAGATTTTAACCCGTCCTGTTTTGGACGTTAGTTATGCTATTGGATTATGGTATGTTCACTATAAGTCTTGAAATTTCTAAGTTAAGCTCATCGCCAATCTTCCATTATCTCTGTCTATATATGTATGTATGTATGTATGTATATGTTTGATGTTGGATTTCTCAGAAACTGATAAGATTCGAATGATTTTTTGGAGCTGCAAAAATTCAGTTTCTTTCCATCAACGCAGGTTTGTTTCTAATCCCAAATCAATCAATGCATATCTAGAAATCCTTTGTCTCTATTTCCGCCATTTTTTCTGTTATCTATCATGGATACTAAGATTTAAATCTTGAGATGTTGTTTCTATGTATTGCAGTAGCTGTGAGTGTCTATGCAAAAGATTTGTTGATTAGATGAATACCAAAAATTCGTAGATTTACGAAAGAAGGAAATATATATTGGTGATGACGTACGGTCCCTCTGCTTTCTTTGTTTATGCGGTCTAACCATTGAAACAGCCAGAACCTGGCGAGATCAAACAAATAGGTGCATAATGAGTCTTAACCTCTTTACAAGACGCCATAGATTCTATTCAGCAGAAGCATGTTGGTCTGTTTCAACAATAATAGCTTGGTTTATCAATCGCCGCTTCGGTACTACTCGAGCTTTTATAAAGTTTTTACTCTTTGACATTTGTTCAAATTTGATCAATTTCTTTGGGAAGATCATTTGTTTAATCAAAGCATCTGCACTAATCCTCGAATGTTCTTACTTTAGGACATTGGTCAGTTACGGAGCTTGGAAAGATTGATTCCTCTTCTGGAGAAAGATTTACGAGGCTGAGCTAGCGAAACTGGGAGAAGAATAATAATAATCAAGAACAAAAAAAGATGGACCTCTCGGGTTGCTTCTGGATAAGACAATGACGAGACCATTGAAATGACTGAATAAGAGAGATCGAACTTTCTTACAAGAACTTTTCCTATATTTAAACTTAATAATATATGAAGCTTTATTGGATGAATTTTGGTAGTGTTGCATTGAGAATGGGAAAGTTAGGAAGATTAAGAATGAAAATGCTAGAGTGATACACTACTCAATGACATGGTGTTTTTTTTTGCTTTTTTCGAATTTTTTCAAGTTATTTAAAACTAATTTTGTTTTTGCTTCATTTTTTATTGTTTTACAAAAATTTAGATGATAGTTATTCCAATCAAATAAAGTCCATGTTTCCTATTTTCATTATATTGGAGAGACAATGCATGAGTGACACAAAATTTGTGGAGAAAAGTGACTACTACTAAGACCTTTGCAACGACCAAAACCATTGTCATTTTTACCGTAAAATTGAATCCAGTCAAAGTACTATTTTGTAGTTGTAGAATTCTAAATTTTCTATTTTGATCATAATTACAAATTTTTGTGAGTAAGAAATATTTTTTCTATTGATGTTGCGAATTAAATTGATCAATAGCAAATGGATTTTGTTTAAAACCCAAGACATACCCCCTTTTTTATGTTGTGAAATTATCTGATCACTTGCAATTCTCTTTCGTGAGTTAGTAAAATTATTTATAGGATTGATTCATATCTTTTGTTCTTTTTTTAATCGTTGTGAGAATTTTTTTTAACTTCCAATGATGCGGTTTAAAATTTATGTGGCATAATAGTTTTCTAAATTGGATCTATGTCACGGCTTCAATCGATTATTAGACTTTACCGAGCGATAAAGTCTTGAATAACTCATCCTCATATCTCCATTTCAAATGTGTTTTCGTTTAGGTTATGATTGGAATATAACTTTGAGAGTATCTCATCCTCACAATAAAAATAAAAAAAAACAATGGAGAACACAAGAAACAAATTGACACATGAAAAGGACATCATCACAATCAACTCCGATAAGAAATATCATTTAGTAAACTTACATGTAAAAGATGAAGATTGCAAGGAAGAAACCTTGAATTTTTGTATTAGGTATCTTGATTTTTACTGTAAGAGAAAGAATTTTGATCATAGTATCTAATGAAAGAAAAAATAACCTAAGAAATAGTGGTAATTAGAGAATCTTGATGGTGATCCCTTAGTGATTAGTACTTTGAGTTTATATATTCATTTTGTTAACAATTATGTTATCTCGACTAGAAAAGTTTAGCTTGATTTTTCATTAATATTACAAAACCAACAGTTGGTAAAAAAAAGGTTTAGCTTGATGCAGTCTCAGTCAAAAGATAGTTGTTATGGTTAGAGAAATCTCTCTAATGGGTGTTACCTTTTTTTTTTTTGGCTGGAAATGGTTTCAAGTGCTTTTGTATTAGTGGTTTCTTGGAAGAATGAAATGATAGAGTTGAGAGGTTTCTTGGAAGAATGAAAGTGCTTTTGTATTACAAAATTTGGCTGGAAATGAAAGCGATTAGTTTGAGTTTGATTTTAAAACTCTTGTTGATGTGTCACTCGCACCAATTATTCAACTCAAAGTTCCTCGATCTCATTGAGAGGTGGTTAGTACGGACTTTAACTTTAGGTTTGTAATGTACTTTAAAAAATAATTGTAGAGAATTTGACTTTAAGATAATGGTTAGTGATTTTAAAAATTGTCTTAATTTGTTGGCTTTAAAAAAATAAACTATCGCGGGAACAAAAAAAAACATTCACATTTTAGAATTTTGTTCATTCTTTATTCATGCATTATAAAACATATTATAGAATACTAAAACATTCACATTTTAGAATTTTAGCAAAATTATAGAATACTAAAATTATACTATACTATTAAAAAAGGGTAACATTTTGTGTCCAAACAAGAAAACCTTCGTATTAGGTTATTCTTTTTGTGGATAACTACTATTCCAGTTGCCAAAAAAGTCAATTTAATACAAATTATATTTTAATTGATATTTGAATCATACATGTCATTCCAAAAATATAATTTTCTATACAAAATAGAAAATATAAAAACAAATAAAAATTGTCGCATACCCTCATTGTGGATAAATGTTTTAGAAAACTATATAATATATTTTATACCAAAATAAATTTGTTAACATATCTCAAACTTTTACATCGACAAATACATTTTATCGAAAAAATAGAACTAAATATCAAAAAACAAAAATAATTAACTCCCGTTACTTTTATATTGAACTCCCGTTCTATGGCAGATTAGAAAAAAAATTATATCTAAACACCAAAATAATTATGTGTCTCATATGACAAAAATTATATATACAAAAAATTATATCTTTTTTTTTTGAACAACATTTTCATTAGAACTGAAAGGAATTACAGATAGGCAAGAGTTGCAGAGAACTCAAGTAGGATAGCTTTTGAAAGAGCATCAGCCTCTACGTTAGACTGACGCGGAACAAAGACAAAAGAGATAGAGAGGAACAAAGATACAAGGATGTTGATATCATAAAGGAGTCCGTAGAGCTCCTTATTTAGTTCCCGTGAGTTGATTGCTCGGATGAGATCCTGAGCATCAGATTTAATGCAGATGTCGGTGAATCCCAAGTTAAGCGCATGTAGAAGAGCTTCTCTGATTGCTAGCGTTTCTGCCATTAGAGGAGATAACACATGGGGGTGCGCTAAGCTGCCTCTAGATATTTCTTTGTTTGTTGCATCGTAACAAATCCATCCCGCACCTGCTGCTTTTGATAGCTCGTTCCAAGCCGCATCTGTGTGGATGATTGTTGTTGTTGATCGAGCTGGAGAGGGAATGGAGACGGTTGCTTTAGTGTTCGGGGGCATCGTTGTTTGTTGAGCAGATTGCCATTCTCGGGCATCTAGAAGGGCTTTGGTTAGCGTTTCCGCTGGAGAGAAGGCTCTGTTTTCAAACAGCAAGTAGTTTCGTGAAGACCATATTGACCAACAAATCCAAGGGAATAGTGGGCTTGACCCTATCCCTGAAGGTGGGAGGCACACCATTAGTTTTGCGGCATCAAGACCTGTCGCAAAATCCGGGATGAGCAGGGATTCCACTTGTGTTTTGAACGGGGCTAGTCTCCAAACTTGTTGCGAGAAGCTGCAGTGGAAGAGGAGATGCTTCGTTGTTTCCAGATCGCCACAGTGGATGCAGGTAGAATTCTCTAGCAATCCTCGGTTTAGTAGATTCTCTCCCACAGGGAGGGCTTCTTGGGCTATCTTCCACAAGAAGACCTTTAATTTTTGGGAAAATTTGCCCGTCCAAATTGCAGCATTCCAGTTTATGTCAGGGGAGAGAGGCTCTACCGAAGGAGCTTTCTCCAGCATGGCTATATGATAGCCATACTTTGCTGTGTAGGCCCCTGTTTTGTTTGGGATCCAAACGTGTGAGTCCTTTGCTCCTTCCCGGCTTGGTCTGAGACAGAGGATAGATTGAGCATACCCTGGTAATATCTCATTTATTTTGTCTATGTTCCATGAGTTATCTTCCGACAGAAGAGCCGCGACTATTAAATCTTTGGAAGTTTCTGTAGGAGGTCCTATAGGTCGCACTTGCTGAGACAAAGAAATCCATGGGTCATACCACAGAGAGGTATCTTTACCATCCCCAATAACCTTGCCGAGTTGTTTCTTGAGCAGGTCTCGGCCAATAAGTATGCTCCGCCAGCCGTGTGATGCAGAGGAGGAGATCTGGGTCTCTAAAAAGGGTTTATCTTTGCAGTATTTCTTTAGCAGGATCTGAGCTAAAAGGCAGGATGGGTTTGAAAGAATTCTCCAACTCTGCTTTGCTAAGAGAGAATCATTGAAGCTCTGGATCTCCCGAAAGCCAAGGCCTCCATTTCTCTTTGATTTTGCAAGAGTTGCCCAAGAAGTGAGACAAATTTTATTTTTTCCAGGATTTGAGTCCCACCAGAACCTGGTCAAAGCCGATTGAATCCTCTTACAGAGGCTTGAGGGCAATTTGAAGCAAGACATCGAGTAGGTTGGGATAGCAGAGAGGACAGATTTTATCATTGTGAGTTTCCCCGCGATCGATAGAAATCTTGTAGACCAGCTGATCGATTTCTGTCTAATGCGATCTACTATCTGGGTAAATAGATCTTTTTTCCTTCTACCAAAGCTCTCAGGGAGTCCCAGATACTTGCCTTGGCCCCCTTCTTCCAGGATTCCCAGTGTTCTCTTTACCCGATCCTTAATCTCCTGTGGGGTTTTTCTTGAGAAATTTATTGAAGACTTCTCACTGTTTATAACCTGACCGGAAGCTGATTCATATTCTTTTAGGATATCAATTAAGGCTTTGCAGCATTGAAGATTTGTTTTGCAGAAGAACATGGTATCATCGGCAAACAAAAGATGGTTAAAACTCGGGCTACCACGAGAGACACGGATACCTGGTAGAAGACCGCTGTTTTGTGCTTTTTTGCACAGTCCCGATAAAACTTCCCCGCAGAGAATGAAGATGAACGGGGATAAAGGATCACCTTGGCGGATGCCTCGTTGTGGTATAACATGTCCTTGGGCTGCTCCGTTGACTAAGAACTCATAGGAGACAGTATAGATACATTGGAAGATCCAATTGATCCACTTGGCGTGGAAGCCTAATCTCTCTAAAGCCGTCACGATGAAATCTCATTCAAGCCTGTCGTAGGCTTTGCTCATGTCGGTTTTTATCGCCATAGAGCAATGCTTAGTTGCCCCTGAAGTCCTTAGGAAGTGCAGAGCTTCGTGTGTGATTAGGACGTTATCAGAAATCGCCCTTCCCGGGACAAACGCGGACTGAGATTCAGAAATGATGGCTGAGAGCACGGGCTGTAATCTTTTACTGAGGATATTTGACAAGATCTTGTAGTAAACGTTACACAACGCAATAGGACGGTAGTCCGAGACTGTTTTTGGGCTTTGGATTTTTGGGATGAGTCTCACGTGTGTGTTGTTTAGAGATCTCGGGATGATTCCGCCTTTAAAGATGCCTTGGATCTCTTCAGTTATAGATGCTCCTACCACTGACCAGTTTGATTGGAAAAAACTGGCTGAGAAGCCATCGGGTCCGGGTGCTTTATCGGGGTTGATAGAGAAGATAGCAGATCGGATTTCTTCTTTAGAGGCCTCAGCGATGAGCGTATCGTTTGTTTCCTGGGAGATCAACGGTTGAAGAGCTTGTGAGACAGTTTCTGTGCAGTTGGTGCTGCGAGAGACGAAGAGATCCTGGAAGTAGCTACTTATAACTTGTACAATCTCTGGTTCCTCATATACCGCTTCACCATTTTTGTCTTCCATCACCGAAAATTTATTGACAGCACGTCTTCCTCGAGTTATAGCATGAAAGTAGCCAGTGTTTTTTTCTCCCAATGTGAGCCACAGTGTTCGACTCCTTTTTTTCCAATATTCATCCTCGGCCTTATATGCTTTTTCCAGTTCCTTGTTAAAATCAGAGATTTGATGCTCATCCGCTTCTCTAGATGACATGGCTCTGTCAAGCTTTTCCTTTGCCTCTATAATTGCTTTTTGACTGTTTTTGTGATGCTCTCTATTCCAGAGAGATATTGCAGATCGAACCCTTGATATTCTCTTCTCGATTGATGCACTTGGATTTGCAAGTCAAGTCTTTTTGATCAGGGTACTTATCTCAGGGTTGTCACGCATCCTGCGATCATATAAGAAGATGTTACTCTTTCGTGGAGATGGTGATTCAAAGAAGGACATCACCGGTCGATGATCTGATCCCTCAAAGCTCATATACTTGCAGCAGCCTGAAGGGAATAATTCAGCCCATTTACTATTTGACAATGCTCGATCCAGGTGGTAGTGTACTAAGTGAGTATGTCGTACTCCTCGCCAAGAGAGAGGATTTCCAGTGTGTCGGAGGTCATAGAGATCACATTGAGAGAGGAATGCTCTAAAAACCCCGAAAGATCCTTCCGCTCTGATAGGTCCTCCTGTCTTTTCTGAGTTATCTAAGATGTCGTTAAAATCTCCAGTCAAGAACCACGGTGAGTCTCTGCTTTCAGCTAAATCAGTAAGAGCCTTCCAAACTTCTTTTCTTTTTGTTTGGTCAGGTTCACCATAAACAAAAGTTGCATAGAAGAGGTTTCCTTTGTAGGTTATAGAGGTGTCTATGAAGTCTTTGCAGGCAAGGAGAACTGTAAGTTCAATATTCCGATTCCAATACAGAGCAATACCCCCTCCTCCCGGGCTGTGTGGGGCAACAAATACATGAGAATAGTGATCTAGACATGCCAGCTTTTTGGAAACAAAGTCATCATCGTTCTTTGTTTCCATGAGGAAGATTAGATCTGGAGCTAATAAGTGTTGTAGCTCCTTAATACGACGAACTGTTGCAGGGTTCCCCAGCCCACAACAATTCCAGCTAAAAACCTTTAAGGAAGAGGATTTCGCGGATTGTGAAAATCTGCTGCCTCTTTTGAGATTGCTGGGATGATGACACTCTTTGGTTGTGTAGGCATGAGTCGATTATTCTCAGACTGAAGACAGATTCGCTGATCTAAGGTGGACTGGTTTTGGTTCAGTGCCTGACTTCTTGGTGGGGTGACTCTGAACTGGTCAGTTTTTCTTTCTCGGGGAGAATTTTGGACTTGATGAGCTTTTCTCTTCCGGGAGCAGGCTCCCATCAGAAGTTTAGGACTATTAGTTGTTGTCTTCTTTGCCGGGGGGCGTCCTCTTTTCTTCTTTGCAGGTTCAGGACACGTAGATTCAATCGGGAATGGGCTCGACAGGGTAATCAGATTGTCTCCCTGGTCTCTGGTTCCCGAAGCTTCCCCGATGAGGTAGGAGTTAGCAGTGTTGTTCTGCAACTGGCGAGCAGCTGCAGCCTCCATGTAAGATGCGGTTTCAGCCATCAGGCCTCTTGTCTCTCCTTCATAAACCCTTTGTAGCCTTGCTGCGCTCTCTACGGGGTCGGGACAATTTATGTATTGTATAGTAACTTCTTGTAACTCCTCCAATATTTCTGCTGCAGTTTGAAGGGGGGGTGGTGGAGGAGGGAAAGCCTCTCTATCCAGATTCCTTTCCAGCAGGGTTCGTTTGATTCTTGAGATTTCTGAAGGTTCATGAGTGGCCTGCTCAAACCTGTGTTCTTTCTCACGCCAAGCCTGAAGAGGGTGTGATCGGTAGCTGGTATGTGAGTGGTTTTTATCCGGTACAAAGCTCCTCTGAACTTGTTGGACTTCCCTTTGATGAGTAGGGGTTTGGTAGTAGTAGTTTGAGCCACGTTGTCTCTGGTATGGGTGAGAGTCAGAGGGAGCTGGAACTTTCCTGGAGTTTCTCGAGTTTACAGCTTTTTGGTTTCCTCTGTAATCCGAGGCAGGGTTACTAGATCCTGTGGGAGCTTGACGCTGGGAGGGTCTTTCCCCGAAAGCTCTGCCATGCCTATCTTGTCGTTGGCTATAGGTTCTCTCTCTATCATCATAGTCTTGGTTCTGGTGTGACGGAGATCTGCGGGGAGGCTCTTCTCTGTTATTATTATTTTGCGTGTTTTTAGTCCCGTATTTTGATGGACAGTATTCTGCCTCGTGGGAGAGTATGTGGCAGTATGAGCAGTGCTTTTCCAACTTTTCATAGGTCAGGGTGACGATGGCTTCTTTTCCATCAGAAAACTCCAGAATTGTTTCCTTTATGAGGGGTTGGAGGCCATCAATGTTGACTCGGACCCTAGCAGCGGTTTTGGTAAGGATGTGGTCTTCCAGGAAGCCGAGCTTTCTTCCGATGTTGCATACGAGGTCCTTCTTCCAGTAGTGGAGAGGAATTCCTTTGAGTTCAATCCAGAAGGGAATGATTGAAGGGAAATCAGGAGATATTATCGGTTCCCACTTTTGCAGTATAACCATCCATCTTGCGAAGTGATAGGGCCGGTTATCAAGTACTTTTTGCAGGTCTTCTTCTAAGTCGAACCGGTATTAGAAGCAGTTGTTTCCCAGATCTGAGCCAATCACCTTGCCTTTGAGGTTCCATCGCTTGGGGAGAAAAGGAATCATAGCCCAGAGTCGTTGTTCCTTAGGGTTTGTGAGTCTTCCAATGAGGGTAAGAGCGTTTTCTTGAACCAGGTCAGAGGTGTCTATCTCCGGAGCTCTGATTCTTCTCCTTGGAGGATCCTCATTTGAAAGTGCTACACCTTTCCCTTTTTCCGCGTAGGAGAAACGTCGCGCCATGATGGAGTAGATAGGGGCTGAAGTCTAAAACAGAGGACAAGGTGGGTGGGACTTTCAAAAGATGTTTCCGGGAGACAGTGGTAGTAGATTTGAGCTGGTGTAGACAGTCACATTCACAAAAACGTAGAGACAGTGTAGGGAGTCCAGTAGAGATTCGGATGGTATGAAGTCAAATTCACAAAACGGGCTAAAACAGAGACTGTGTGTTGTCGATCTGAGGGTGACGTTGAGGAGATGATTTTATCGGTTCTAGAGTTGCAGAGAGGTGATGTTCGCTCTTTTGTTGGAGACAGTGAGATTGGGGAGCCTCCGAAGGTTTGGAACAGATGTTGCGTCGGATTCCGGTTGAAACCCGAATACTCAAAACAGGGCCAGGCTTTCCGATGTAGCTTTTCCGGGTACAATGCAAGGGAGACTTGTCATTTGAAGAGGCAGTTGCGTCTCAGGAGGGAGAGGGGGTGTCTTACCGGTGAGAAGAGGACCCGCCGACACGGGTCGGGGGTGGAACCCGGCGAGCTCCGATCAAGGAAGGTGAGATTTAGGTTAAGGCTTACTATTTTT
The DNA here is from genome assembly GCA_030161315.1 of Eutrema japonicum. NCBI lineage: Eukaryota > Viridiplantae > Streptophyta > Magnoliopsida > Brassicales > Brassicaceae > Eutrema > Eutrema japonicum. Next base: position 20,034,943 of record BSQW01000006.1, on the reverse strand, counting down.
GGTAAAGAAAAGTAGATAGGAGTAGGAAAAAGTGGATCTCAGATAGTTTTGGTAAACTTTGGTACTCGTGCCTAGGAGAGATACAACACGTTAACTTTTTTGGAAAAAGCTGAAGTTTACAAAGGCACACAAAAACAAAAAAAGTACAAAAAAAGTACAAAAAATTATATCTAAACACAAATTATATTACAAAATTTGATAAACAAAACAAAAAAATTCTCGTGCGGACGCACGGGTTTAGAATCTAGTATTAATCTTAATTCTATTAATTTGATGCTATTTTCATATATGTGCTCTTATATTCGTATTACCGGTATCGAGACTTCCTACTAGGAGTTCATTAACTCCTTTTATGGTTGAAGCGTTGATTTTAACGCAAAATTGGCTGAAAACAACACTTCATTCAGAGAGTGATGATATTCACAAAATGCTAAAAGAAACAGAGTTTATGGATTCTTTACAAGAAGGTACGTATTCATTATTCCTTCATTGTTTTAAAATACATTATAATATATTTAGATCGTATGTAAATATAGATAATTCTCAATGTTTATTTGTTGTTAATTTTGTTGATCAGAGATTCATAAGCAACATGAGGAGACGAACAATCGTGGCTGATGACGATGATAAGAATCTGAATTTTCTTCTTTTCATCTATTTTCTAGGTTTTTTTAGTCTTGATTTTTATTGATGATTTGGATTTACGAACAATTTGATTTGGATTATAGTATTTGAATTCTTTGAGTTTTTGCACTTATTAGTATGCCTACTTATTAGCTTAATATATTATTTATACATTCATTTTATTTTTGCTTATTGTATGAGCCTTATCAAAAGTTATGAACCAAACTAAAAACCGTAATCGAACCGAACCAAAATTGCATATGGATTTTAAATGGTTTCATTTTTTTATAAAACCGATAAACCAAAAACCGTTAAAAACCGAACTGTATCAAACCAAAATATATATGATTTTTATATAGTTTGAATTTTTATAAAACCGAACCGAAACCAAACCACAAACTGAAGTGCCACCCCTACTTCCTACTTCTCAAACTACTAATTTGGTTCAAATTAGATATTGGATGTTTGGTTTATTTCTGGTTTCTTTTAATTTGGGCTTAACCCAATATACATAATATGGTCTGGGCTGAGCTGGGTATGTAAATTATTTGTATTATCCAGCATTTATATTGAAAACATGTTATCAAAAAAAAAGAGAAGAACAAAAAGAGAGAAAATAACTACACTCACCAATAGTTTAAAGAGGTAAAACTATGGTTTCGATTGGTAACACTTCGTAATTGTGGAATAGCGGAAAATATAATTACAAATTTATTACATAATAAAATTTGCAGAATGAAAATTTACGGAATGGAAATTTTGTGCGATTGAATAAGTTCTACGGAATGGCGGAATATAAACTATATGAAATAAATAAATTAATTGAAATCAATTTTCACTATATTCTACATATTATTTTATATATCATAAAATAAAATATATTACTAAATGGGATAATTATTAGAAAGGGATTATACAATTTAAATATTATTAGAAAAAGAGTTATGTTTTCATTGTAATTATTTTTTTACTTATTTTTCAATACACTCATAATAGATAAAAAAAAATCTAACAATGTTGTAAAACATGACTCATATATGCCATCTCATTCATTACATAAATATTTTTAGTGAACAAAAAGTTATAAAAATATTAATTATTTAAGAAGTAAAAATTATTATTAGTTATATAGTTAAATAATATGGAAAGTTAATTTAATTCAACTAATTCCACAAATAATTTACTTGAACCTCACTTTTCTGCTTAATAGATGTTTCTTTGTATTTGTTTTAAACAATAACGCATATTGCGTTTTACTTTTCATTCTATAGATCTTTTTTATTGGTAAAATACTTGTGGAATTGTGTTTAAAAACGGAAAAATCGTATTTTAAATATTCAGGGATGAAAAATGTAACACATTAAATTTTGAGAGATTTGCACTAGCACTTTAATTAAACATTCAAAGTAACGAAATTAACACATTAAACCTTCAATGTGGCAACTTTGTTCGCAACGTAACAGAACAGTGAGAGTCTGTTACGGAATAGTTAACTCTGTTGATTTACCGTTAATTTAATGAAAACTTGTGATTATTTTTGAAATTACAAAAAAAAAAAATTAAACCTTAAGTTAAATAAAAAATAACTTACCCCGACAAAAAAAAAAAACCTCCAAATGATTTGGGGATTTTGGGTTCTTGAGAAAAATCCAGAAAAATCAAAGAAGAGAACAAATCCAAGAAGAGAACAAATTCGCCAGATTGAAAAATAATTTCCTACGATTATGTCTGAAAAGATTATATACTTTTTTGGCAATGACGATATCATCAAATTTTTCATCTCCACATTTCTTCTTAATCTACTTTACCATCGATTGGATCATACGAAGTGATTTTGATTTACTAGCTAAATACAATTTGGTGAATGAAGAGAAAGAGTAAAATTTAATAAATTAGGAAAACATCGGAGTGTGGTGGTCGGAGGAAGAAGACGAAAGTGGTGATTGTGGGAGGTACGGGCTACTTGGGTCAGCATATCCTTCAAGCTTTCGCCGGCAACAATGGCGGAGACCGATACGACGTCGCTTTCACTCATCACTCTTCTCTCCTTCCCCGCATCTTGCTCGACGCTTTCCCTCATTTCCCCGCGTTTCCTCTCGACCTCAAATCTGGTCAAGGTTTCGATTCCATTACCCATAACTTTGGTCAAGTTTCGATTTATCGCCGATTCCGTAATCTCTTGCTCGGTTATGCTTTCTTTCGCCGAAACATCTCTAGATTCGTATGACATTTGCGTAGATGCGGATCAATGATCAAAATTCTTGTTAACAAAAGAATTAGAGACTCTCTGGTCTGGAAATCTACATTTTTTCCATTAAATTGCAGCCTAATGTGATCATAGATTGTGCTGCTCTGTCTGTTCCTCGAGTTTGCGATCAAGATCCAGATTCCGCCATGTCCATCAACGTGCCTTCTTCACTTGAGACTAGGTTTTTTGTTTTTTTGTCGGGTAAATTTTCTATTATTTTTTTTTTTTTGTCAACAGTCTAAATACCTATACCAATTCGGTAAATCAAATCGGGGTATTGAGTTTACATAAATAAAATCTGATGGGTAGACTCGAGCACCTCGTGCTAACTTGTCTGCCACTGTGTTGTTTGCGCGTGGGATATGTGTGATAGAGAAAATGGTGAATTCCTCCTTGCTCCTCGCGAACTCCTCCAAGTGTAGTGTAAAAGCCGGCGACTCCGTGGGTGTAGACACCATCTTCACCAACTCTGAGCAATCTGTTGCAAAAGCTATTGCTGCCTTCTGATTTGCAATCATGCAATGCATCGCCCAGATGAGCGCTTCCAATTCTACGTGTAGCGGTAAATTTTCTATTATTTAACTTAAGTTTTTTTTTTCAATTACAGATGTTATAAAAAATCATTACGTTTTAATTATTTTGACGGAGTTAACATTTCCGTTAACGGAGTTAACTATTCCGTTATGTTTTATGACGGCGTGAACAAAGTTGCCACATTGAATGTTTTATGTGTTAGTTTCGTTACTTTGAAGGTTTAAAGTGCTAGTGCAAATCTCTCAAGGTTTAAAGTGCTACCTTTTTCATCTCTGAAGGTTTAAAATGTGATTTTCCCGTTTAAAAACACAATTCTGCCATTCGGCAACTTACCAATCAAAGCCTCTATCTTCTCTATAAAAATAAAGGGAAAATAACAACTTTTGTCATATTTGTTTGTATCTATTGACGACCATGGGCTTCCACAACCACGGTGATAGTCGAACTTTGATTCCGAACAAGGCTTTTAGGTTTCCCGGCGGTTTGTTTGGGCCTTTGTGCGGAGGAGGATGAGCTTCCGACAAGGAGATCCCGTTTATAGAGGATATATTCTTTGGGTTTGGTGAATCTTCATCGATTGGAGGTTTTTGGGTGGTCATGTAACAGTGTGGCGGTTCATCGTTTGTTACTTCGATTGTGGTTCTTTGGCGGAAGCCAAGAAAGCCTCTCTCTTTCCTGATCCATGGTTAAATTTTGGTTGGAGTTTATTTTGGCTCAGGTTTGTTTGAAGGTTTTGGTTTTGTTCAGAGAGTTGGGTTTGTGTGATGAGTGGTATACGTACTTTCGCCAACAACATCGCATAACTTCCGTAAGCTCGTGTTATAGTCCTGATCTTCTCTGATTTGGCTACATGTTGTGCATGAATTCGTCATTTTTGCGATCAGTGTTTTTTTTAGGTATTTTTTGTCCTTCCGGAAGCAGGTCTCATACACAAACAACAGTGAACGTTAATTAAAGCTCGGAAAACATGTTGGTGAGGTGTTTTCCATTTACTCTCCGACGCTCAAGTCAATAAACAACCAATAAATACCACAAGATTGAAGTGTCGAAAACAAGAAAAAGTGTTGGAAAACAAAGTGAATGAATCAAGAATGGGTGACTTCGGGTCCTTTAGAAGGATGGATCTGCGAAGTTTCAGTTTATTTGGTGGATTTAGATGAACTCGGAAGGATGAATCTTAGTGAATCGAAGGCTAAGTACTTTGTGAATGTATTTGTGTTGGAGAAAGTTTTTTGTTAAGAAAGTTTAGAGAGAGAAAAAAATTCGCTCATTCTTTTGAGGAAGAGAGGGTTTTATTTATAGAATTCACCTGACTCAGATTCACACACTGGGTTAACTTTTCTTGGTTGAGTCATGGATCTCCTTGTCGGGTTTGGTACTTGATATTTGAGTGTTTCTCACCAATTTTCCTTGTCGCTTATGCTCTATATCTCGACACGGTTGTCCAGAGCCACATAGGTGGTGCATACATAATACGTACTTGATATGCTCAAATTAATACCTTAAAAGTACTAAGCAGTAGTTGCAGTAAAGTAGAGGTCGAACACAATGACTCACAGAAACACACAGTAGATTATATAGATGAGAATCAAGCTAAGCAATTTAGTTGAAACAAAAAGCAATAAACAGTAAGCGAGTTGTAAAGTCGATGGGAGAAATATAGGTTTAGAGTATTTCTCAGGGAATCAATGAATGTAGATAAACTAACTAACATGATTCAGATTTAGCGCGGTTTTTGAACTCAAATCACTAAGCTATAATTAACCAACTGTCGTTGCGAGAATTATCTAAATCTAAACCTCATAATCCCAAATCTCTTAGAAAATTCCTAAGAATAAATCAGCTTTAAAGTTCAGGTTTGATATGTTCACAAATCAATTAAACCAAATCTCTTTGCGAATAATCAATTTGCTCACATAAGGTTCTATCAGGTAATTAATCGCACTGTCGTGGCTAATCAATTATCCTAAGATCTATGTTCCAGATTCGTCAACCTAGAATTAGCTTTGAACACAACCTAAGGCGAAGAACTAATTCAGATGGTGAATCCTAATAAACTAATCAATCTGGCATTTAGAGAAAATCTTTATGAGAACCCTGAACCTAAAGTGGATATACTCAGACATGGAGAATGAAAACAACATGATTGAATAGATCATCAAAGAAAGCAATAGAAAACAGGAGTTCAGAGTTGTCCCTCCAAAAACCAAAAGTAGAGTCAAAGTAATGAAAAGCGTAGAGGAAACGCAGCCACCCAAGTGGCTGAAAAACCTAATTATAAAGCTAAAACACGTTTTGGGGCTTATTGTAATAATTAAAGACTTCTGGGGCAATTTTGCAATTCTTCAAGACTTGTGAAAGTCTTGACTCGTATATGCTTCGATGGGTGTCGATCGATACCGGGGGGTATCGATCGATGCTCTTGACTTCAAATCGGGTACTTAGTCGCTTCAGTTCCATTTCGCTCCAGAATGCTCCTAAAAGCTCAAATATCTCCAACTATGCTCCAAACATGCTAAAACCTGTAAAAGACCCTATAAGACTCTATAATAGAATAAAGACTCGATAAAACGGACTTATATCATGTCTTAAACAGGGTAAAAACCATGATATATCAACTCCCCCAGACTTAACCTTTGCTTGCCCTCAAGCAAATAGAAGGCTAAACCAGAGAAAGAGGTTTGAAAACGTAGAGACTCACATGTTCTTGAATCGTGGAAATGACCAATTTCCCAAGCACCCAAATGTCACCTAACTAGCTTTTGATCTAACCACCATGTACTTCTCCGTAGACATTCACAGCTTCCCAGACTACACACATTATTTCACAGCATCGTTCAATCAAGCCATCCTCGCCAGTTTCACTGCTGTGAATTAGTATCAAGAACCTTCTAGATTCTTTCCCATACAATATCATGACAAGGAGCCACCCTTTTTCACACTTTTTGGTATCATTTCTCTCCCCCAGACTTATTTCTTATTATGTTCTCTCTTTTGTTTTTAGCTTTGCATATACATATTAAGGTATGAGACGCGAGTATTGATGGTGTTTGCCATTGAATCCCCGGTTCTTTCCTCTCAACGTATCAAAGGATGTAGGCGAATAATGGCATCATAAGAAAATCCTAGCCTCGCTTCCAATCCTCTATGTGATCATTCCCTCTTGAGTAGAATAATGGGATCGCTGGATATTTTTCTAACCCTCTACTTAGAAGAAAATCATTTCATCTTTAATGCACTTATCAATTAACTTATAATAGGGAGAGAAATACCGTTATTTGAAAATACATGGGTTCCTTTGTCAGATACGAATGAGGAATCAAGCTCTATAGACACTAACCACATTGATGAAGTGCAAATATTAGGCTCATGCTTTAAGGAACTTTGCTGGAAACATGAGTGTCTTCTGGTTAACTGGTCAGCCTTTAGATTTTTCATTAGTCGATCTAGAACTGATTCTGTAACAATGGTCACTTAGAAGCAAGGTCAGATCAAAGAATCAAGAAAAAGATCACAGTCTCAGACAAAATTTTGACTCAATAAAACAACAAATGACTCAAAAACGAACTGACTCTAAGAAAAACAAAAACAAAGTCAGCGACTACCTCCCCCAGACTTAAACAAAACTATCCCCAATGTTATCTAGCCTATAGATGGTGAAAGAAAACAAATGAACCAAGTGGATTATGAAAATCAGAAACCATACCTTTACAGGGTATCGATCGATACCAGCCGTATGGCGACACACAGATTGAAAATCAGTGGTGTCGAGTCGCTTAACCAGAGAAAGCATTCCATTGTGTTAGATGTTAGCACTGTTAGGAACACTCAAAAACAGGTTAAAAGAAACATGGTAGATCAAATATAAATCCAAAGAAGTTCAAATGCAAAAATGAATACTGACATAAGTTCAACAGAAAAGAAAAATAAAAGAAAAAGAAAAAAAATACAAACATGAAGACATAAGACTAATCCTGCGTCTCTTCAGAATCGCCATCAGAATCGGAATCGTCAACAGGAGAAGGATCAACAGGCTGAGGCGAAGGACCAGTGTCCGTGGCAGTCATGCAGCGACAACGAGAAATCGCAGTCCAGATGCTCCACATGCTCTCTATCATCACCTTCTGAAAAGCGGCTGGCTCCATCGGAAGTTCTGAATCAGACGTAAATGATGGTGCAGGGATAAGGGAAGATGCTGCTTGCGATCCCTGGGTGCGTCCTCCCTGACGCGAAGTAGCGGGAATTTCAGCAGCAGCAGGTGCAAGCACAGGAGCTCGTCGTCTAGTCGCAGGTGCGCGAATCAACAGGTGTGATGGAGGCTCGAAACGAAGCTGAGAATGATCCTCGAGAATGTCTGTCAGCTCATCGTTAGGGAGCGACACCAGAAAATCCCCAGCAGATGTAGTGAATAACCAACGTCTCTCGGGCTTCAACCACTTAAGGTTCTTCAGATGGCTCTCATCCATATACTGACGCACAGTGACTATCGAGCAGCTCGTAGTACTGATCCCGAGGTGCTGGAAGATAGGTGTCAGAAGAATACCTACTGACTCCTTCTTCGTGCTCGTACCTGTGAATGGTTTGGTCTTCAATGAGACCAAATGATGCTCAAACACAGCGCCAAGGTTGACCTCTGTAAGCTCAGGCCATGCAAAATCCTCCTAAGGAAGAATGTCTCTGATAGCCAGACACAGGAGTAGAAGCTCGGTCACCCTCATCTTGTTCGGTTCCATCTTGCACAAAAGAGTGGTGCTCAGGATTCGAACCAAACAACGCAGGACTGGGTGCCGTATATCCATCTGAGTGGATGTCTTGGAGTGGTAGGCTCCATTCCCGAAGTGTTCCCAGAATGTCTGCATGTCGGGATGCTGTGCGGGAAGAGCAACTCTCCTGCAATCCCGCGGAAAACCGTAGATGTCACAGAGATCAGTGAGTGGTAACCTGTACCTCACTCCACAAGTCATGAAAGTCAAAGCGCCCTCCTGTGCATCCCGGAGAACCTCGTCCTGGTAGCAGACGCGGACTGTCGCCATGAACTGACGAACCAAATCCGGGTAAAGATCGTACTGCTGAGTGGCCATCCGGCCCAGACTAATCTTCCCAAGAAAACGGGCCAATTCTGTGTCAAGGCCCAAACGACGCATGGAGACCCCGTCAACAAACCGAGTAGGCTCTATAACCACTCTCAACTACGCGTTATAGTGCAATGTGTCATAATCATCTCACTCCTCCAAAATGGGTCTGTAAGTGCAATCGTCACTCAGCGCAACCGCTCTCTCTGTCCCGTTCCAATCTCGATGACAAGGGATCCTGGCCTTCTCGTTCAGCTTAGGCCAAGGACCCCTACGTGGGGCCACAGGAACATCCGTAGCAGATGGGTTAGAGCTCGATGCGTCTGTAGTCCTGGCTCTCTTTGACCTAGATGTCATCTTTGTTGATCTGAGAAACAAATGCTAGAATGAGATAGAGAGTGAAAATCTAATGAATCTAGGCACTTGAATCACCAAAATCGGTGAAAAAATGAGAGAGATGAGATTTGAGAGGAATATGGATGCGGTATCGGTCGATGAGGAAGAAAGAAGAAAGAAGAAAAACCTGAAGGTTTTGAAAGAAGACTTACCTGCCCGCACGGTGTCGATCGATGCAGGATGGTATCGGTCGACACCTGTTAGCCAATTTCTGCTTTTTTCCGCACGGTATCGATCGATATTGACTGGTATCGATCGATACCCCTCGCTTAATCTGCTTCACGTTAAGACACATGACACAAAACACAAAACTAAAAATAAAAACAAAAATAAAAGAGTTATGTACATACTGACCAGTGGGTTGCCTCCCACCAAGCGCTTGTTTTACGTCACGAGCTTGACTTTACGGCCGTTCAGTCAGGAGAAAAATGAGAACTTGCGCCGAAACAAGCTTCACAATTTGACATTTCCAGCTTCAGAGTTTTATTCATCATGCTCTCCACAAACTCCTGTCCTTTCTCTTCCAGCTCCTAAGTGAGAATAACTCTAGCCTTAGAGAATGGTTTTGAGGTTCCCTTGCACTTCACCTTATATTCAATTGAATCTCCATCGCACTTCTGAGGAGTTAAAGTCACATGGGGAACGCTTTGTACTCCTTTTCTCTTCACCTTCTTCTTTGCCTTAGCCGTTTTGACGTCTTTCTTGGTGATGACAGAAGGACTATCTAGAATGTCTGTGACAGTTGGCTCGTCAGGAGGCTCTTACAAAAGATCAATTACCAATGTCTCATCTGAAACAACGGTGATGCAAGATATATGTGTGGGAGTTCCTCTAGGGATGGCTTTGTAGTACACCTCCTTGTCAATGTATGAGAACGAGATGTGCTTGCTGGGTGTGTCCATAATGGCACCAACCGTAGCCATGAATGGTCTTCCAAGGATCAACTGCGTGCGAGAATGTGCACTCATCTCCACAACCTGAAAATCAGTAGGAACCAGGCAATCTCCTACGTTAACCAGCAAATCAGGGATTGTACCATAGGGAAGTGAGGTGGAACAGTCCGCGTATGTGATAGATGCCTTTGGAGGTCAAATATCAGCTCCCAATCCTTCTGCAATTTCCCTTGACATGACATTGACGCTAGCACCTGAGTCAACGAGAGACTCTTTGAATTCAACACCAGAGATATGCCATGGAACTGAGAATATCCCTGGGTCTTCCTTCTTAGTCAACCGCTTCAGTGGAGGCGGTGGACTTCTGACCTTGGCGAAAAGTGCCTTAATCTCTTCCTCAGTTTCTCTGCAGTCTCGGAAGTGACTCAGCAGAGGGCGGCACTCTAGGGCTTCTTCAAAAATATGTGTGAGTGGAATTCTTCGTACCATCTTCTCAAAACCACGCAGCTGCTTTGGAGAAATAGGATCTCTGAGGTGTTGAGTGATGTGTCCATAATTTGCATAGTTTAAGCATGCACATCATGTAGGTTTTAGATCATTTACTTGGATCTTCATGGCATTTCATACTTGTTTTGTCCCATTTAGAGTATTAGAAGCTTCATTAGGTCCTAGTTAGTCTTTTGCATGTCTTTGAGGAGTTTTCTAGGTGTTTGGAGATAGTTGGTGGCGTTTGGAGATTTGGTGCTTAAAGACTAGAGAGGAACCATCCGGAACATCTCAAAGAACCGATCGGACGAAGGCGATCCGATTTGATACAGCTCTTGAAGTCTTCATGAGAGTTGTAGCCCGATGAGTCCTCTAACCATAGGAGTTGGAATCAAGTCATTCGGACATGTGGTTTGATAGATATGGCTAATTTACCAGAGATAGGTCCGCCTGGCCGAGACGGTTTCTTCAATACCGAGGTCACTGGTCGGTGCAACTGCTCGGTGTAGAAACAGAAGGAAAATTTCTTAGCACCGACGTGTGGTAACGAGGAGTGACGTCGGTATTGAAGGGTCTCCACTCCGAATTAGCCTCGGTGGTCTTCACCAAAGTTGTATAGGAGTGAATCAGCTTTACATAGGAGTTTGAATCGGATTATTTGGACATATGGATAGGGAGATAAGACGGATTTACTGAAGGTATGTCCGTCTGGCCGAGAGAAGATGAAACCGTCCAAATAACCGGAATAACGAAGGCCTTCCGATATGATTCAACTCAAACAGTCTTCACCAAAGTTGTAGAGGAGTGAATCAGCTTTACACAGGAGTTTGAATCGGGTTATTTGGACATATGGATAGGGAGATAAGACGGATTAACGGAAGGTATGTCCGTCTGGCTGAGAAAAGATGAAACCGTCCAAATAACCGGAAAAACGAAGGCCTTCCGATATGATTCAACTCAAACGGTATGGATTGCAAAATCCTTGTATCAATACAAGGAGGTATCAATACAAGGATTTTGCAATCCAAGGAGGTATCAATATCCCCAATACGATGTAGTAAAGAGGTTATCAATCCATGATTGGGATTATTCTAAACACTAAGAATGCAAGGTTCATAAGTAATTTAAGCTAAACAAGGTAGTTGGTGATTAAGTATCCAATTTAGAATTAAGCAAAAGCACTAAGCAAAAGCACTAAGCAAGATTGTAAATCAATAAGCAAAAGCGAATCTAGAGATAGGGTTATCGATATAAGAAGTCTCAAGTTCAATTCATGATGTTCATTTACTCAAACAAGCTAATCCCTAGGCATAAGATCCTAAACTTGACTAATTCTCTTTCAAGCAATTAATCACTATGCTAATCACCTAACCCATTAGCAAATCATCATTTGTGGATCATTTATTAGCAAGCATTTAGTTTAAATCAACAAGATCAACCATAAATACACCCTAGACAACTATTGTCATAGGCTAGGAATGTAAATCTCTTATTTAATTTATCAAGACATTTCATCAAACACTTGGTGTGCATGAAATGCCTTATGATATAAATCCATTTTTTCAAGCTAGATTTAGCCTTAAGAACATTAAACAAGAAAGGATATAAGAAGATCTAGACCTAAACATCATGAATCAAGCCTATGAACATCCTAATCTACCTCATCTCAAGATCCTAAAAGACTACTCAAGACCCATGAAAAGCCCCTCAAAATCGATTTGGATAGGAGAAGTTTTCATGGATGAATCTTGAATAGATAAGATAGAAAGAAGATTAGATGGAAGGAATCAATGAAAACAAAGACTTAATTGCATAAAAAAAGTAGAAGATCCTCTCTTACAAATCCAAGAACTCTCTCAAAAGGGGAAAGGGTTTCTTAGACAAAAGAAAGCATAGATCTAAAAAAATGGGTCTCAACAATATTTAAAAGTGTTTTCTTGAGCTGGGTCGGACCGGATCAACCCGGGACAAACCGGGTATTGACCCGGCCAAAACTTGGATACGTCTTTAGTGAATCGGCCATAACTCCTGCACCTAACATCCGCATGTCCTGAATCCAAGTCCTTTAGACAACTAACTCGTCCCTCTACAACTCTTATGAAGACCGTTTGAGTTGAATCATATCGGAAGGCCTTCGCGTTTCCGGTTATTTGGATGGTTTCATCTTCTCTCGGCCAGACGGACATACCTTCAGTTAATCCGTCTTATCTCCCTATACATAAGTCCAAATAACCCGATTCAAACTCCTGTGCAAAGCTGATTCACTCGTCTACAACTTTAGTGACGACCGTTTGAGTTGAATCATATTGGAAGGCCTTCGTTTTTCCGGTTATTTGGACGGTTTCATCTTCTCTCGGCCAGACGGATATACCTTCAGTATATCCGTCTTATCTCCCTATCCATATATCCAAATAACCCGATTCAAACTCCTGTGTACACCTGATTCACTCCTCTACAACTTTGGTGAAGACCGCCGAGGCTAATTCGGAGTGGAGACCCTTCAATACCGACGTCACTCCTCGGTACCACACGTCGGTGCTAAGGAATTTTCCTTCTGTTTCCACACCGAGCAGTTGCACCGACCAGTGACCTCGGTATTGAAGAAACCGTCTCGGCCAGGCGGACCTATCTCTGATAAATTAGCCATATCTCTCAAACAACACGTCCAAATGACTTGATTCCAACACCTATAGTTAGAGGACTCATCGGGCTACAACTCTCATGAAGACTTCAAGAGCTGTATCAAATCGGATCGCCTTCGTCTGATCGGTTCTTTGAGACGTTCCGGATGGTTCCTCTCTAGTCTTTAAGCACCAAATCTCCAAACGCCACCAAGTATCTCCAAACACCTAGAAAACTCCTCAAAGACATGCAAAAGACTAACTAGGACCTAATGCAGCTCCTAATACTCTAAATGGGACAAAACAAGTATGAAATGCCATGAAGATCCAAGTAAATGATCTAGAACATACATGATGTGCATGCTTAAACTATGAAAATTATGGACACATCATTGAGGGATAGGATTCAGCTTCTTGGACTTGCGAAGTCTGTCAATACTCGTACGCGGTTCCTTCGCAGTGTCTGGGTTGGCATCGATCAATACAGTGAGGGTGTCGAACGATGCTTGCTCCTTCGAGACGTCCTTGACAGATTCTTGAACTGGTGTTGATCGATACAAGAGGGTATCGGTCGACACAGAGGTGATTTCCGAAATCTCTTCGTTCTGTTAATGAACCATCAGTTCCTTGACAGTTGTTGAAGTCTGAGCTACCTGAGTTTCCAGCATCTTTTGCTGAATATTAATAGCGTCGATCCTTCCACTCAAATCAGTATACAGGGCATCAAGCTTCCCATTAAATTCCACAGTCAGCTTCTGCTGTCCTTGAAGAAGCTGTTCAAACATAGATTCAATCTTGCTCTCAGAAGTTCTGGGTGGTGTGGGTGGTCGTTGATACCTTTGATCCTGAGATCCAACTCCATCAGTGTAGTTAACATATTCCACTTCATCCTTTTCAACAAGATGGGCAGCCTTCTGCTGTTTACCCATCAACAAAGTATGCATTGAATCTAACTTAGCATTCACCTCAGCAATCTGACTGCGATCTGAATTACCAGCTTGCTTTTTGCGCTCCATGTCTGCATTCTTGGTACTATTGCTAGAAACCAAGTTCTCAATAAGCACATAGGCATCGTCAGGATATCTGGTATTGAAATTCCCATTACTTGCAGCATCTAAGGACATTTGATACCTCCAATCGACTCCTCTGTAGAAAGTACCCAGCAGCTTAACCTGAGTGAACCCATGGTGTGGACAATCTCTCTGATATGACCTGAATCGAATCCAAGCAGCCTTGAGTGCCTCAGTCGGACCCTGATTAAACTGAGAAATCTTGTTCCTGAGATCCTCGGATCGTGCATCATCATAGAAGTTTTTCAGGAAAGCAGTCTTAGTTTGATCCCAAGTAGTCAGCGATCCAGAAGTCAACTGCTTCAGCCAGTAATTCGCTTCTCCACCAAGTGAGTATGGGAAAAGCTTGTAGAAAAGGTAGTTGTAGGACACTCCATTTCTCTTGATGCTAGTGACCAAGTCCTCGAACCTCTCAATGTGATCCATGGGATGTTCGCTGGAAAAACCATGAAAAGGGTGTTGTCCCACAAGAGTGTCGTACGCAGACTTCAGCTCAAAGTCATTCCTCTGATAAGGTGGAGGACGAATCGCTGATCGATTTGCATAAAACTGGTCAGGTCTGTTGCACTCACCAATCGTTCTGCCACGATTAACTACAACATTCTCAGCGTTCGCGTTCCCAGCGACAACATGAGCAGGTGGAATGATGTTCCTCTCTCCATCCAGACGTTGCCCTCTTGTATTGCACAATTGACCCTCTTGGTCTCTCAAAGCTCCAGCGGCATCCTGAATCAGAATCATTGTGTTGTTCATCTCTGCTGGCTTCTTTGCTTTCATGTTTGCACGTTCCAAATTCACACATGAAACACACTATGAAAGGAACGTAAGTAACAAAAAACACGTTAAGTATCGACCGATACCAAGTGGTGTCGATCGATATCAACAAAGAAAAGCGTCGAGTGTCGACCGATACTAGGTAGTATCGATCGATACCGATAAGCTTAGTCGAAATTCTCAAACGTAATCTAATGGCGAATAGAGTCCCCGGCAACGGCACCAAATTTGATATGCTCAAATTAATACCCTAAAAGTACTAAGCAGTAGTTGCAGTAAAGTAGGGGTCGAACACAATGACTCACAGAAACACACAGTAGATTATATAGATGAGAATCAAGCTAAGCAATTTAGTTGAAACAGAAAGCAATAAACAGTAAACGAGTTGTAAATTCGATGGGAGAAATATAGGTTCAGGGTATTTCTCAGGGAATCAATGAATGCAGATAAACTAACTAACATGATTCAGATTTAGCGCGGTTCTTGAACTTAAATCACTAAGCTATAATTAACCAACTGTCGTTGCGAGAATTATCTAAATCTAAACCTCAGAATCCCAAATCTCTTAGCAAATTCCTAAGAATAAATCAGCTTTAAAGTTCAGGTTTGATATGTTCACAAATCAATTAAACCAAATCTCTTTGCGAATAATCAATTTGCTCACCTAAGGTTCTATCAGGTAATTAATCGCATTGTCGTGCCTAATCAATTATCCTAAGATCTATGTTCCAGATTCGTCAACCTAGAATTAGCTTTGAACACAACCTAAGGCGAAGAACTAATTCAGATGGTGAATCCTAATAAACTAATCAATCTGGAATTTAGAGAAAACCCTTATGAGAACCCTGAACCTAAAGTGGATCTACTCATACATGGAGAATGAAAACAACATGATTGAATAGATCATCAAAGAAAGCGATAAAAAACAGGAGTTCAGAGTTGTCTCTCCAAAAACCAAAAGTAAAATAAAAGTAATGAAAAGCGTAGAGGAAACGTAGCCACCTAAGTGGCTGAAAAACCTAATTATAAAGCTAAAATACGTTTTGGGGCATATTGTAATAATTAAAGACTTATGGGGCAATTATGCAATTCTTCAAGACTTGTGAAAGTCGTGACTCGTATCTGCTTCGATGGGTGTTGATCGATACCAGGGGGTATCGATCGATGCTCTTGACTTCAAATCGGGTACTTAGTCGCTTCAGTTCCATTTCACTCCAGAATGCTCCTAAAAGCTCCAATATCTCCAATTATGCTCCAAACATGCTAAAACCTATAAAAGACCCTAAAAGACTCTATAATAGAATAAAGACTCAATAAAACGGACTTATATCATGTCTTAAACAGGGTAAAAACCATGATATATCAGTATCCCGGCGGATTCGGCGCTTCCGGATGATCAAAACACCCATATTTTTATATTCCCTATGAAAAGTGACCACTCGCTTTCGTCTGTCGCATATGAGAATCAGTTAGTCATGAGTTTATCGTGGCCTTGTCACAAGAGTCAACTTATTTCAAATAACATTTATGGAGGACAATTTAAGTATATAATCCTGCACATATAATTGAATTCATCTTTTATGAGTATCGGGTTGTCGTTTCTTACCTTCACAGGTATTGCTATCCAATTATTTATATTTACCTTCCCGGATAATAATGTATGGTTTATGTTGTGTGTTTGAAGGATTGACATGTTCATGTTGAATCACTCGTCTCCCTACTACCGCACTCTCCATATCACATGGCACGAATTGGCGGACTCAGAAAAATATGGCCCTTTAATCAGATCCAGACCACTCATCTCCTTACCTCCCACTGATTCGGCTCGAACCAATTGTTTTGGAAAAAGGTGGCCTCATGTAACATGTCCTAAACTGTCATATGGTTCAACAACTTAGTCTCGTAGCCACACCCCTTCTAAATGGTACGCCCTTAGGTCTAGTGGCCAATGAATAATTTACTACATGTGGCATCACGTGATTCACCATCTCAATAGAAACTTATTTGTCCCCCAACAGTATTCATCTCCGGTAAGTCTATCTTTGCCTTCGTTTCTTGTGTTCAGATTTCCTCCTCCTTGCTTTTTATTTTTGGAGTATCTTCTCGTCCTTGATCTTATTTGAGTTGTCTCTATTTAGATTTTTGATTTTGATTTTGATTTTGATTTTTAGCGCTTGATTTCAACAACGGTGAAATCATCACTTGGTTTTTCGATTCATGTATGTCTCCTTCAGGTTGAAGAGGTTGCTATCGTGGTAGTTTGCTTCGTTTGAAAAAGGTTTTTTCTATGTGTCTGTTTTTTTTTTCGGCTTATTTGGCGTTTAGATTTTAATATTCTCAATTATATTAGAAAAATCCGGTTGGGTTAGTTTTGGTTTTAACTTTAGTTTTTTTTAATGGTTTCCTTTTTGGAGCTTGCGTTTGCCTTTTTGTTGCCTTATGTTTTCGAGAATTTCAAGTTGTTTTGCCAGCTTACGTACCTCACCTTGATTTAATAAAAATTGGATGACACAGAAAAGTAGCCGTCAAAATTGAACAAAGAACAATGACTAGTGTTGTCCAAAAAAATAATGACGTAAGTATTTCGTCTCGATGACCGGGCGTGGAATATGGATATGCAAGTATACAAGAATGGCAGTATATATCAAATTCTCAAATTCTCTTATGTGCGTTTGAACAAAACGTGCATATGCAAGTAGCCTACTTGAAGTGGGTCCGGTCCAAACAGTTTCAAAATCCTAAGCAAAACTTAAATTTGTTCTTCTCATATCGAACGTTCTCCTTTTGTTATTTAACATCTCAAGCCCAATATTTTTTCCGCTTTTTTTGCATATATAGACAAATCTCAATTCGAATTTTCTTCCGACAACAACAAACCCACTTTAATTGAATAGAAGCAGTCTTTTTTTATATAGATCTCCTTGTGTTCTTCACTGAATTAAGTTCTCTATAACTACATTTTTCAAGAAGCCACCACGATATATAGGGACAACTTCACGTGAGCAAATATTAAACAACTCAAAGAGAAGAACATCTTCACGAACTCCACAAAGCTATCACGTATATAAGTCAGTTTCACTCTAGTCTCTGTATATTCTGTTACGAATTAGGGCATATCACAACTAGAAGAAAGACGAAAAACCAGAGAGAAAATCGCAATTAAGGCAAATATTCGTTTAGTTTTTTTTATTAATTATGTGAAAGAATAATTACTACTCTAAGACTTTGTATTTATATTACCCAAAACTTGATTCCTAATCCCATTTAGTAAATGAAAGCCTTAGTAAATAATCGATGAAATCACGTTTTGAAACACATGATTCTTCATCTTAATAAACAGAATATCTCATAAATCTTGGATCTAACACTTAAGAATGTAGTAAAACAGATAACAACCAATATATTACAATAAGACATTACATGCTTTTTTGGTTAATTCATTAAACATTACTTGATATATACTCAGTCAGTCAGTCTTATCTATGGATAATAAACTAGTAATTATTTGTAACGACCTCTAAATTTTAGATTAGAATAGATTGGATCTATCTGAAGTATATAAGAAAGTTTCTTAAAGAAAAATGCAAAACGATATTTTTAACAAAAAAAAGAAGAAAAAACCATGCAAAAGCCAAAACGATATTTGTAACCATTCCTATATATATATATATATATATATATTTTTTTTTTTTGAAACTGAAATGGTCAAATTTAAATGTTGATGTTCAAAAAAAAAATGGCCAAATTTATTGATCAACAAAACTGTAGTTTATGTACAAAATGTCAAAATCTATTCCTATCTAATGATAATGATATCGAAGGCATGCACTACGTTGCTTTCCTAATGTTTACTTTTTTTTTACTTAATTATATTTAAATAATTTATCTGGTGTGAGTAATTCATTTATATGAACATCAAATATTATTTTAAAGCAGATACGAAAATTGTTGGTGAAAAGAAGAAAAAAAAAAGAAAAAACAGAAAAGACTAACTTAACCACCAAATAAAGTGGATTAGTGGTTAAGTGCATGAATTGATTCCATTGTGCTCCTAATTCGATTTCCGGTGAGAGGAATACTTTATACCATGTCATAATTCCGCTTTGTTTTAGAAAAGCAATTTTGGATATCAATACAAAATATGGATACAGTCACTGAACACTGTTAAGCATTAGCCTCCCAAAATATATATCAAAAGTTTGACTTTACCGAGTAAGCTAATTCAAATTTTGAGTACTCGTATAAGACCATTTCCAATGTATTTCTCTATTTTTGACTTTAAAATAGAGTAACTCTAAAATAGAGGTGGATTTCTCTCCAATGTATTCTTCTATTTTTGACTCTAAAAAAGGAATATTCTAAGTATATTTTATTTCTATTTTATTACTAATACCTTTGATTTATAAATATTTACAATTTAACCCCACTTATTTTATTCTTTGCAAAACTTCCATAAATTATGATATTATTTAAATTAAACATTTATTATATAAAAAAAATTACATTACATCATATATAAATAACAAAACATAGTAGATTTTGGTTAAATATCACCATTAGTGTATTTTCCCATAAATGATTTATTAACGTTTTTCGAAGTAAGAAATGAGTTTCTTTGTCTTTGATTTCTCTAAATCACTAGTATTTGTTGTTTAAATTTATTTTATGTTGCTTATCTTTAATTTTAGTATTTGATATGTTGTTTATATTTAATTTTAGTACTTGTTAAATCAAAATTTCTAAAAAAGTTAATCAAAATAAAAAAATGTAGTCATAAATATAATGATTTAAAATTAAAAGGACCATTTGATAAATAAAAAAGTCTAACTCTAAATCACTAGTATTTGTTGTTTAAATTTATTTTATGTTGCTTATCTTTAATTTTAGTATTTGATATGTTGTTTATATTTAATTTTAGTACTTGTTAAATCAAAATTTCTAAAAACGTTAATCAAAATAAAAAAAATGTAGTCATAAATATAATGATTTAAAATTAAAAGGACCATTTGATAAATAAAAAAGTCTAACTCTAAAATAGAATAAGAAATAGAGTTACTCCAAATATAGAGTAAGAAATAGAGTTAGTCTATTTTAGAGTTGAAAATAGAGTGGGGTTGGAGGAGATTTTGCTCTAAAATAGAATAGGGTTAGAGATGCCCTAAGTTCAAAGTTTTTTTGTTTTGTTTTGTTTCGTAATCTTGTTTGACATTATTAAATTCCTTAAAAGCTTAAGTATATATATAATAGAATTTGTGAAGTGATTATCATTTAACCAATCTAGCTCATTTAATTTCAAAAAAAATATAAATGAGATTACATTTTTTTAATCGGACTATACTATATATTTACTGTTAATATTATTGACATAAATATACCAAGGACTGAAAAAGGGGAAATTATTGAAGTAATTGATTTAAAGATTGAATAATAAAATTAAAATAAATAAAAAATGCTGAGAAAAAAATATAATGATATCAAGTAAGTCTCAAATATTTCTCTTTTAATATATTAAAGATTGGTATCATATTTGGAAAATTCAGCACACTATACATCAACTTATTAAATAAAGATGGCTTTGCATGGGTGATCATTAATTTATTTTAACTTTCGTTATCATGTTATCACTTTTGAAAACTTAAGTAGAAAGTAACACTTTTTACTACTGTTCAACCCAAAAATACCATTGAACAGTACGGTGTGTACGATAATGGACGGTACACGATGTAGCAATAAGAGACGTGTACAATAATAGATGGAAACTGATTTTTTTTTAAGTTCTAATTTCTACTACATTTTCAAAAAGTGCTAAAATACTAATGAAAGTTATAATAATTAAGTGATATCCAGTGCAAATATCTCTTAAATCAAAGTTGACTTATTTGTATGATAAGTCATTTAATCCGGAAACCTTTAGTATTTGGTCCCTTTCATTTTTGTTGTTTTTTTTTTCTGTACAAAATGACGATTTTGTCTCTGCTTCTTATTGGTCTGTGTACTGTACACATTGAGATGTGGTACTGTACATGGTTAAAACTAAAAAGTCAACGCATGTATGATATTTTAGCAAATTATAGCGCGGGATAATTTTTTAAAAAGAAATTGTTTTAAAATTTAAGAAATTTGTGTTTTTCTGAATTTTACAATATAGCTAACTAATAATTATAGATAAAGTTGTCAATTTGTAATAATTTATCTATTTAACCCGTTTTACAGTGAACTAAAATATTATTCGGGCTAACCCGTAAAAACTTATAATCTTAAAAATATAACTCTAATATGCACCGTTAAATGACTCTAGTTTTTGTGGTTAGTGTACGAACTCCTAAAAAATATTTTTATTGTGTCTAACTTTTTATAAAATTAGTAAAATGTTTTTCAACTTTTGTTTTGATATATATTCAAATAAAATACAATAAATTATAGTGAAAAATATAGCAAGATTTTGAATAGATTTTTGTTTCTTTGAATATATATATAAATTAATTATTATTTTAAAATATATAGTATTAAAATTAATTAAATAATAAATAATAAATAGCCTTTTTAATGCAAAATCTATACTTTCCATATTCTAATCAATGATTTTAAAAGATTATTATATCCTTTCCTATTTCAATTATTTTTTGTTATTTGTAATGGCATTTCATGTAATAACTTACAAATCAAAGTTCATTTTTAAAAATGTCTTCTTAAATAATATTATAGAGATTTGTCAATATTTTTCAAAAATATTAAATATTTTACAAAAGTTTGAGAAAGTGATAACCATTCTCGTAAAAGAGTTTCTCATTTTATTTTACTAGAGATTGACGCGCGGGCCTTATTTACATTCATGTTTTATATTTATTTTTATGTAATTTATTTGGAGATATTTTTTTTTTAATTTCAAAATTTAGTTTAATATTCGGTTTATGTTTAAAGTTGCATTATGTGTATGTGTTTTTTTTTCTTCTTATTATTGTTTGTATATAGTAACGGTTTTCTCTTACTTATGTTATTAACTTATGTTGAAATATTTTTTTTTTATGTGTTTATATTTTGTATTTCACCACTGTGTGATTTTAATTATAGTACATTCATATTTTTAAATTTGTTTATATGCTATTTCTTAGGAATTATTTTCTAATGTCACAATAAGATATTCGTTAGAAGATGTTTTTTTTCTAACCTCATTTGATAAACCGACTTGAAAAATAGAAGTAAGAAGCGGTTGAGCATGGGTTTGATAAACTAACGTCTCTTTTCTCCTAATAATTAATATTTATTTATAATTAAACTAAACTAATCAGTTGTTTTCGAGAACACCCACAAGATACTTTAATCTTCTAAAAAATTCAGAAAACTCAACTTCACTTTCGACCACAAGGTTTCTCATAATCTCTTGTATCATATTCCTTTGAATCTATCATCATTCTCTATCGGAATTGATATCCAAAATTGAGGTCTCAACTCGATTATGTAGTTTTTTTCTGTCTCGGAATTGATATCCAAAATTGAGGCTTCAGAACGAAGAAGATATTGATCATTTTGTTGTCTTTATGATTCAATAACTTGATTTTATTAAGTATTTCAGGTATGATTTGACGTTATGATGGATTCGTAGAAATTGTTTGCTAGGTTTTTTGAGGTAGAGTCTTCGGTGAAGAATCTCCATTTTCCGACACATCTGTTATCGGCTGAATGAGCTATTTTCTTGCATGATACGATGAAATTATGGAAATCCACTGCTGAGGTAGCACCAATTTTTGTTATGATGACTACAAGAAGGTCTTGTGGGAGTGCTTCTATGCGGCTGATTTCTTTTTTTGTTTGGATCCATTGCAGGTTTTTTTGGTTGATTATTGTAACGTGTGTTGTGGTTTTGAGACGTACTGGTAATTAGTTTAAATAGTAGAATGGTGGTGGTAATAGCCTTTTGAACTCCATAACGTCCAAGTTAATTTGCCTTAATGTACATATACTAATTGATCATTAAATTTTAGTATTGAAGATATCCCCATCTTTGGTGTTTTTAATTCTTTTGGGAAATTAACTTTGGATTACGTGACACAATAAAATAACACAACTTTTCATTAGTAAGTTTTTTAAATAGGTGGGGTCTATTAATTAAGGAGTTTAATGCTGATGTGGACATCTTAGAATGAGAAAAACTCTCTTATTATATTATAGATTATGGCGTGGAGATCGCTAAGAGCATCTCCAACGTGACGGCAAAACACTAAATATGGTGTAATTTTTGCACCAAACCTCTCCAATGGGACTCCAAAATTAACACCAAATATAGTGTTATGAATAGTATCACAACACCAAATACTATTCACTTATTTTATTAATAAAATGATCAATTAAATAAATATAAAATCAAATAATAAACAGAAATTTTAAATTAATAGTATAATAATAAAAAATATTCTTTTTGGTGTGAGATTTGGTGTTGTTATTGGAGATGAAAAATAAAATTGAACACCAAAACACCAAATTTAATGCTATTTCAACACCAAATTTAGTGTTAGCCTTGGAGATGCTGTAATACGACTTTTGACACACAAAAAACAGAAGGTAATACTATTTTTTTGACCAAGAAGGTAATATTTAGCAATCGTTGTCTTTAGCATTTTATAAGGAAGATCGTTGTCTTTTTTTATATATATTTTTTTAAAGTAGATCGTTGTCTTATATATGGACGTATCATTGTTAATGTTTGCTTATATTATATAAGTGATATATCGTATCATTGCACTTATGCTTTGGGTCGAGCATTAAAAAAACTGATAATTATCATTAAGTATTTTAAAAGACGATATATAACGGATTTCGACGAATATCCGATAATACTCAATATATTTTATAGGAAAAGTGTGCGTCGATTCTAACGGATTTCCGATAATACTCAAACGGCTATAATATTTCAAACGGCTATGAATTTCATCTAAATTCAGTTATAAATCCGTCGGAAGTTTATGACAGATTATTGTCATTTCATCCAAAAATCGTCGAAAATGAGCATGTTTTTTGTAGTGTTACAACGGTTAGTAAATTTTGAATTCAAATCTAAATCATCGACATATGACCGGCTGAGCTACCATTAGTGGTTAATCTTTACAGTTAAATCATGCTTTATATTCAATCATTCAAGATTCATTCGAATGGTTTTTGTTAGGCATGGGCATTTGGGTATGCGGTTCGGTTCGGGTTGGGTTTCTCGATTTTTGGGTTTTTCGGGTTGGAGTGGTTATGATTTGTATAGGACCCGAGAAAATTTTGGATCGGTTTGGTTTGGGTTTTGTCGGGTCCGGGTTGGTTCTAGGATTTTGATTGAAATCCGCTATGGAATCGAAAATAATTTCTGGGTCGGTACGGGTTTGAATCCGAAAACACAAAATTACCCAAGAAACCAGGTTTTCGGTTCGATTTATGTAAATTTTTTACCCAAATAACTCGATTTACCCGACAAAACCCAAATTACTCGGAAAAGCCAAAAAAAGAAACAAGCCAAAATATCAAACCAAATAAATCAATAAAAAAACATAAAACCGAAAGCCAAAAGCCAAAAGCCAAATGAAACTCACGTATTCTTCTCAGGTAAACAAGATCAATCAATCAAAAAACATAAAACCAGAAGCAACATAAAATTAGAAGCAGTATATTCTCCTCAGCTTTTGATAAAACTGAAAGTTCGGAAAATCAATCGAAAAACGTAAAACCAGAAGCAATTAGGAACATAGATTTCTCGAGAAATGAATCATCATGAAGACATAGAATCATATATTGCTCGAGAAAGTAGGTGGAGATTGCTCAAGCCTCAAGACATCGATTGCTCGA
The DNA here is from genome assembly GCA_030161315.1 of Eutrema japonicum. Lineage (NCBI taxonomy): Eukaryota > Viridiplantae > Streptophyta > Magnoliopsida > Brassicales > Brassicaceae > Eutrema > Eutrema japonicum. The sequence goes on along the minus strand of BSQW01000006.1, from coordinate 20,010,403 downwards.
GAAATCAAACACAAAACCAAAATCAATCATCATCATGCTCAAGACAGAGAGTGCTCGAGAAAGGAGGTTGAGATTACATGAGATTGAACTCTCGATGAAGATGCATGAGGACATCGGCGAGTTAGATTAATTAGAGATTCCAGATTTTCCAATTTGAGTACTATTAGTCGATTAAGAAGATTTTTTTTTGAAGGGGAGAATGGAATCGACTTAGATCAATTAGATTGAATTCGGGTCGACTTAGATCAATTAGGAATATGTTATGTATATGCGATATATCATATATCCATATATGGTATGTTTCAATTTTTGGGTATCCTATCGGTCTCAGATTATACCTGAACCGACCCGAGAACCAAATCAATTGTATGCAGGATCCATTCAGTTTTTGCATACAAACCGAATCCGATTCGAACCCTATTTTTCGGGTCGGGTTTCTCAGGTCTGGTTTTTATGCCCAAGACTTGTTTTTGTAGCTAATGATATAATATCTCATATGCTAGGAAAGACCTACGTTTCTTCTTTCATATAATATCTATTTTGATAGTGATTTTGGGCTTTCTGAAAAAAATAACTTTTGATATTTCGATCGAGAAAACATGAAAAAATTTAGGAAGAGAAAAAAATAAAACATATATATATTTTCTAGTAGGAAAAAATAATAAATATTTAGTACGAGATCTATTTATACAGGGAAGTTTAAACTGACAAAAACATCAAAGTTTGACGAGGCAAAGGTAAAGAAAGGGAAGAACAATACCCTGAGAAAAACCATAAGCAACCAGATCTTGCTGCTGTTTGATGGATATAGCGATGTTCACCGGACCGAGGTCGTCCCATCTTGTGACTCTCGTTCTCAACTTTTCAAGGAGAGTCATGAACTGTTGGAGGTGGGCATAGCACCCCCAATTAGTTAGGCTCATCTTAGGAAAGGCCCCTCTTCAGCTCGGTCGCCGGCCTGAAAGCACCGACCTGCAAGGCTCCTCTTCGGCTCGGTCGCCGACCTGAAAGCGATGCACCTCGGGCCCGGCCTGACACTTCACCAAAGCAGGAGTGTCAGAAGAGCAGAAGGCACGTGGGAGCTGGTAGAGCAGTACCCTACCCGCGTAGGGATACGGCTTCGACTCGACGTCCCACCAACCCTGCAGAGCTGACGAAGGAGGAAGGGACACGTGGAGAAGAGTTGGCGAAACAGTGCGCTGCCCTGCAACACGCCACGCCGAGCTCATCATGACCTCCCTCCTCGAAAGCCGGAACACGCCTCCTAGGCCACCTTACCCGCGAAAGAGGCCGAAGATGCCACGTGGCCCCGAGATCCCGGGGAGCAGGAAGCCAACCCCGACTATATATACCCCTCAGAGTCATTAATGAGGGGGACTTTTGATTTCGGCCATTTTTACCTAGGACAAGTGACCCGATCTCTCTCTCTCTCTCTCTCTTTGTAACAAGGCAACAGTTTAGAACGCCGAACTGGACGTCCTTCGGAACCAGTTCGTAATTCTAAATTGTTCATTTCTCTCACCATCAATAAAAAGAAACACGGCCCCCGGCCTGCTTTAATAGTGGTTAATTTGCTATAATTAACAAAAATCTCACCTCTCGTTTCGTAATCAATCTCTTAAACATATTTAGTGATCCCCGGGATCAACAATTGGCGCTAGAAGGAGGGGCGGAGATTCTTCTATACGCAAGGAGCAGTTCAACCACCACCGCAACCGCAGCAACGATGGCAATTCCTTCCCCAAGAGTGTTGTCAGACCAGGGAACCCCGGCCCAAACAACGGCCCAGGCCCCGACAACGGCCCCGCCAACGACTCAAACAACGGCGACCATCCCGCCGTCAGCCCAAGCAGCTGCCAACCAGACGATTCCTCGAGAGCAGTTCTTCAGGGCCCCGCCCCCGGCTTCGGCACCCGCTCATTCCGACGGCTCTGCCGCCCACAACGCGCCCCGAGCGTCGGAAGATCAGCCCACGCTGTCCGCCGTAATGCAGACCCTGCTCGCCAGAATAGACGAGCTGACGCGAGCCACCGACCAACGGTTCGCCACGCTAGGGGCCTCCCGTGACCGGTCGGACAATACCGGGTCCCCCGACGTCCATCTCAGAGAGCCGGCCTCTCGGGAAGAAACCCCCCGCATCCGGACAAGCCGACCTGGCGACTCACCGTCAGGATCCGAAGGCCCGGGCGGACGTTTCGCCCCGGCCGTAGGAAGCCACCCGGGCGACGAAGCCCACCATCTACGATCCAGCGCGGAGCGCTCAAGGGACGCCGAGTTCGAAGCTATGAAGGAGACTATCCGCGCGATGTCCTCCAAAATCCATCAGGCCACTAGCGCGGCCCCGGAAATAGATCGCGTCCTCAGAGAGACGCAAAACACGCCGTTCACCCGCCGGATCGCCTCCGTCCCGCTCCAGCACCTCGGGAAGCTCGAACTCCAGCCCTACGCGGGCACCACCGACCCGGCCCAGTATCTTACGGCGTTCACCATCGCCATGGGCCGCGCCCACTTCTCACCAGATGAGCGCGAAGCTGCCCACTGCCAGCTCTTCGTAGAGAACCTCACCGGCTCGGCTCTCACGTGGTTCTCTCGGCTGAAGACGCACTCCATAGACAGCTTCAGAGATCTGTCGACCACCTTCCTCGAGCACTACTCCATCTACATCCGGCAGTCCGCATCCAGCGCGGACCTCTGGGCGATGAACCAAGGAGCAAAGGAGTCGCTCAGGTCCTTCATAGAACGCTTCAAGGCCACGGCCTCCCAAAGCAACGTGACGGACGAGTCAGCGCACCCCGCTCTAAGAAAGGGACTGCGGGCCGATTCGGCCTTCAAGGACGATATGAAGCTCAACAGGCCGCGCTCGCTGGAAGACGCCTTGCACCGCGCTGGACTCTTTGTCGAGCTCGAGGAGGAGAAGGCGGCTGAGTCGAGAAACAGCGCCTCTCACACGGCCCCGATCCCGAAGGAGCGGCCTCAGGAAAGATATCAGGAGCCTCGTCAACACTACGATGACGAGTACCAGCGCAGCAAGGGAAAGCAGGCCGCTGCATTCCTTGTCAACGGACCGCCCTCCGGCCTCCGTCTGCACGATCCCGTACTCCCCCCCAGACCCGCGCCAGGGTTGCCTTGGAACAAGTACGTACGGGATCCCCACCAGCAGGATCGGCGTCCCGACGAGCCGAGCGATAGGGAGTCCCGACCAGACGAGCCGTACGACAGGTCGGCCTTCTGCGACTTCCACCGGCGAAAGGGGCACCCGACCTCTCACTGCCGCGCCCTCCAAGAGGTCCTGCTGAACCAATTTCAACGGGGAGAAATCAGCGTACCAGAGCGGCTGCGTCCGCATACCCGGGACGGCGATCGAGTGCAACCCCGCGACAACCGAGGTCGCGAGGATAACCGGGCTAGGCCTTACAACCGCGCCCAAAACGACGACCGGCGGCGACGATCTCCTTCGCGAGACCGGGAAACGGGCAGATCGCCTCCCCCGGCCCGGACTCTGATAGGGATGATCATGGGAGGCCTCCTCTCGTGCAATGACTCAGTGCGGTCCATCAAGCGTCATGAGAGGAAGACCGACGCCTCCCTGAAGTGGCACTCCGGGCCGGAGATCGACGCTCAGGACACGAGCAAGAGGGGGATATGTTTCACCGAGGCCGACGCGGCCGGGGTCCACCAGCCCCACAACGACCCCCTCGTCGTACAAGTCCGCGTAGCCGACTGTGACGTTAACCGAGTCCTCGTTGATACGGGCAGCTCGGTCGATCTCATCTTCAAGGATACCCTGGCCAGGATGAATCTAAACGGGGTCGAAATCAAGCCGCACTCCATCCCGCTAACCGGCTTCGCCGGGGACACCGTCAACGGAATCGGCACCATCGAATTGCCGGTCTACGTAGGTCGGGTGACGAAAATCGTCAAGTTCGTGGTCTTCGATACCACCCCGATCTACAATATCATCCTTGGAACCCCTTGGCTGCACTCGATGAAGGCAGTCACGTCAACGTACCACCAGTGCCTCAAGTTCCCCAACCAGGCCGGCATGTATACTCTTAAGAGTAACCAAAGGGTCTCTCGCGCCTGCTTCGCCATCGAGCATAAGCTGCGCCGCGCCGCGCCGGCCTGCTTGGCCATCAACGCGCTTCAGCCCGGTGAGACCGACGCCCAGGATCTCCCAGGGCGGGACCTTGTCGCCCAGGTCAACATCGATCCGCGCGACCCCGTCCGCTGCGTTGGCATCGGCACCGATCTCGACGAGAGCATCAAGCGAGAGCTGGTCGAGTTCCTAGGGCAGAACGTCTCCACCTTCGCCTGGTCAACCGGCGACATGCCCGGCATTGACCCAAACACGTGCAGCCACGAGCTCAACGTGGACCCGACCTGCAGACCGGTCAAGCAAAAGCGGCGAAAGCTGGGTCCGGAGTGCGCCCAGGCAGTCAATGATGAGGTCGAAAGGCTCACCGCGGCCGGTTCGATCACCGAGGTCAAATACCCGGAATGGTTGGCCAACCCGGTGGTGGTCAAGAAGAAGAGCGGGAAATGGAGGGTCTGCGTGGATTTCACCGACCTCAATAAGGCATGCCCAAAGGACAGCTTTCCCCTCCCTCGAATCGACCAAGTCGTCGAATCCACCGCGGGGAACGAGCTACTCTCCTTCATGGATGCCTTCTCGGGGTATAACCAGATCCCCATGCACCCCGATGATCAGGAGAAAACCGCGTTCATCACGGACCGAGGCATTTACTGCTACAAGGTAATGCCCTTCGGACTCAAGAACGCCGGGGCCACCTACCAACGGCTCGTCAACCGGATGTTCGCCGACCAAATAGGCCGCACTATGGAAGTATATATAGATGACATGCTGGTGAAGTCTCTGGTGGCGGCCGACCACGTCACTTATCTCCGGTCCTGCTGCCGGACGTTGAACGAATACAACATGAAGCTGAACCCGGCCAAGTGTTCCTTCGGCGTCACATCGGGCGAATTTCTCGGGTACATCATCACCCGGCGCGGGATCGAGGCCGACCCCAAGCAGATCCGAGCTATCATCGAGCTCAAATCCCCGGAGAGCACACGTCAAGTACAACGACTCACCGGGAGAATCGCCGCGCTGAACCGATTCATCTCCCGCTCTACCGACAAGTGCCTCCCGTTCTACCAGCTGCTCCGGGCTAACAAGCGGTTCGAATGGGACGACAAATGCGAGGACGCCCTCCGACAGCTGAAGGAGTACATATCCACTCCTCCCGTCCTGTCCAAGCCAGAGGAAGGCGAAATCCTCTACCTCTATATCGCCATCTCCGCGTCAGCGGTCAGCGGAGTGCTGATACGGGAAGACCGGGGTGACCAAAGATCCATCTCCTACATCAGCAAATCCCTTGACGACGCGGAGAGCAGGTACCCAACTCTGGAGAAGCTCGCCTTGGCGGTGGTCGTCGCAGCCAGAAAGCTCCGGCCTTACTTTCAATCCCATGCGATTGCCGTCCTAAGCACCTAACCCCTCAGAACCATCCTCCACAGCCCGAGCCGATCGGGCCGGATAATGAAGTGGGCTGTTGAGCTGAGCGAGTATGAAATCGAGTACCAAGGTCGGACCGCGATCAAATCTCAGGTCCTGGCTGATTTCCTAGTTGAGTTGGCGCCCGAGCTGGCAGTCAGCGAGGTCCCCGAAGTATGGAGCCTGCATGTCGACGGATCGGCCTCCAAGCATGGGTCCGGCGTCGGCATACGCCTCGAGTCCCCGACCAAGGAGATCCTCGAGCAGTCTTTCCGTCTGGCCTTCCCGGCGTCAAACAACGAGGCAGAATACGAAGCTCTGATTGCCGGCATGCGCCTAGCAAAGGAGGTCGGCGCGAAGAAAATCCGAGCTTACTGCGACTCCCAGCTCGTCGCCAATCAATTCAGCGGGGAGTACGAGGCCAAGAATGATCGCATAGACGCCTACCTCAAGGTAACCCAAGGCTTGGCCGCAGAATTCTCCGAATTCACTCTGACGAAGATTCCCCGAGGCGATAATACTTCCGCAGACGCCCTCGCCGCACTGGCCTCCACCTCGGCCCCAGCCCAACGACGGGTGATCCCGGTCGAGAGTATCGAGCGCCCCAGCATCGACCTGCCTAAAGGGGTCCACTTGATCAACCCCCAGGCCGCGGACCCTGACGAAGACGCGCCACCTCCCGAAGTTCTACCGCAACCCCCGGCCGAGCCCGAACTGCCAGACTGGCGAGTTGACCTACTGCTGTACATCGCAGATGGCATTCATCCCCCAGACCGGTGGGCCGCCCGACGGCTAAGAAAGAAGTGTGCCCAATACACGATGCTGGACGGCAATATGTTCCGGTGGAGCACCTCGGGAACCTTGCTCGGCTGCCTCCATGGGCAAGAAACCGTCGACGTGATGAAAGAAATTTACGAAGGCGCCGACGGAAACCACTCCAGTGGCCGGGCTCTCGCCCTGAGAATACGGAACCAGGGACACTACTGGCCAACGATGCTGCAAGACTGCGAAAAATTTGCAGCCCGGTGCGAGAAGTGCCAGCGTCACGGTCCCCTCATTCACTGTCCTACCGAGCTCCTTACCACTGCGGTCGCGCCCTACCCCTTCATGCGATGGGCCATGGACATAGTCGGGTCCCTTCCCCGATCTCGCCAAAAGCGCTTCCTCTTGGTCATGACCGACTACTTCACCAAATGGGTCGAGGCCGAAGCTTACGCCAAGATCACGGCAGAGGACGTCCGAAAGTTCGTCTGGAAGTTCATCATCTGCCGGCACGGGCTGCCCTACGAGATCGTAACTGACAACGGTGCCCAATTCACATCGGCCCTCTTCGAAGACTTCTGCGCGAAGTGGAAAATCAGACTAAGTAAGTCCACCCCGAGGTACCCCCAAGGGAACGGACAAGCCGAGGCCACCAACAAGACCATCCTCGACGGCCTAAAAAAGCGACTAGATGACAAGAAAGGGTCCTGGGCCGACGAGCTCGATGGAGTCCTCTGGTCCTACGGCACAACGCCGAAGACGTCGACATGCCGCACACCGTTCAGCCTCTCTCACGGCATGGAAGCAATGGCCCCATCCGAAGTCGGGCTCCCCACTCCTCGCCGCGCTATGCTCACCCAGCAGCCCGCCCTGAACGACACCGTCCTACTGAGCGAGCTGGATTTTCTCGAAGAACAGCGGGACCGTTCCCTCCTCCGAATCCAGAACTACCAGCAGCTCGCCTCCAAATACTACAACAAGAGGGTTCGAGGCAGGTTCTTTACCGAAGCCGACCTGGTCCTCCGCAAAGTCTTCGAAAACACCGCAGAGCTAAACGCAGGCAAGCTCGGCGCAAGTTGGGAAGGTCCTTACCTCATCTCCAAGATCGTGAAGCCCGGCGTCTACGAGCTGGTCACGATGAACGGCGACGCAATCCCGCGCTCATGGAACTCGATCAACCTCAAACGCTTCTACTATTAAGCCCCCGGACTCCATTCCGCTCTCCGCCTTTGTAAACAAACGAACTACGATTGGCTTGATCCCTTCTACTAAAGGGTACGTAGGCAACCCCTAACCAGGGCTCAGCTATTAATCTAATAAAACCTTTTTGACAAAGGAACGCGGTCCCCGACCTGTGCACAGAAAGCCGAGCTCCGACGCTCGCACTACAAAAAAAAAAAAAAAGCCGAGCTCCAAACGCTCGCACCTCTACAAAAAGAGAAAGCCGAGCTCCAAACGCTCGCACCTCTAACAAAAAAAAAAAAAAAAAAAAAAAGAAGCCGAGCTCCAAATGCTCGCTCTACAAAAACAAAAGCCGACCTCCAAATGCTCGCACTACAAAAAAAAAAAAAGAGAAAGCCGAGCTCCAAACGCTCGCACTACAAAAAAAAAAAAGAGAAAGCCGAGCTCCAAACGCTCGCACCTCTACAAAAAAAAGCCGAGCTCCAAATGCTCGCACTACAAAAAAAAAAAGAGAAAGCCGAGCTCCAAACGCTCGCACCTCTACAAAAAAAAAAAAAGAAGCCGAGCCCCAAATGCTCGCACTACAAAAAAAAAAAAAGAAAGCCGAGCTCCAAACGCTCGCACCTCTACAAAAAAAAAGGGGACCGAGCTCCGGTGCTCGCTCTCCCCGGCACACAAGTTATAAGTGCCAAAGCCGAGCTCCAATGCTCGCACTCCCATAGTACACAAGCAATAAGTACTAAAGTCGGGCCCCAGGGCTCGCACCTCTACTAGACACACAAGCATTAAGTGTCTCTAAGCCGGGCTCGCTACCCGCACCAAAAAAATAAGGTACACAAGCAATAAGTACCTTAAGCCGAGATCACCTCGCACCCACTAAAAATATTAAAGATACACAAGCAATAAGTATCTCAAGCCGAGTCGTACCTCGCACCCAATACAAGAGCACGGTCCACGACCTGCATACATGACAGGGTACGGTCTACGACCTACTCTACCGATAAAAAAAACCTCGAAACGGCACTTACAAAAAAAAAAAAAGAGGGCCAACGGCCTCGATTATCACAAAAAGGCCAACGGCCTCGTTATTATAAAAAGGGCCCACGGCCTAGTCATTACAAAAGCCTCGAAACGGCACTTACAAAAAAAAAAAGAGAGGGCCAACGGCCTCGATTATCACAAAAGGGCAACGGCCTCGTTTTTATAAAAAGGGCCCACGGCCTAGTCATTACAAAAGTCTCGAAACGGCAGTTACAACAAAAAAAAAAAGAAGAGAGAAAGGGCCAACGGCCTTGTTGTCATAAAAAGATGGGCCAGCGGCCTGGTCCTTACATAAACGGCCTACGGCCCGGTCTTTACAAAAGAGAGAAGAAAACAAAAAGGAAAAACTACAAAAAAAAAAAAAAAAAGAGAGAAGTTTTTACAAGGCCGCATCGGCCGGTCGGTCATCACCCCCGTCAGCACGGGTACCATCTAAATCGCCCGGGCACACCATCCTCTCATTGGTGCCATGCTCACCAAGGAAGGGCTGCTCGGACCTCTCTTCCTCAACCACGGCCTCACCGGATGGCGCGTCGGTGCCGGCCTCACCGGATGGCGCGTCGGTACCGGTCTCACCGGATGGCGCGTCGGTGCCGGCCTCATCAGCACACGGGGCCGAGTCCTGTGCTGGCAGATCTGCTTGGACGACCTCCGCAGCCGAGGAGGGAGCGTCCGCAGTCAGATCTACGAAGGGCGCCTCCGAAGGAGCGACGGGCATGAGCTGCTCGAGCTGGACGCCATGAGTGCGGTCTAGAGGGATGTCAAGATCCTCCGGGGTCAAGTCCGGAAAGTCCATTCCATCCAGCACGGCACCGAATGCCGCCTCATCCTCATCCAGCTTCTGGTATCGGTAGAACGGTACCGACACCCCGTCTTCGGCCTTCATCCTCTTGAGGCACGCCCTGACGCCGACCACCTGGTTGTACAGCAGGTGAGGCTCTAAGGCCCGGCTGCGCTCGTCGAGATGGGCGCGGATCTTCTCCATCTATGCGGACCACTTCCGGTTCAGCGCGTCCCACCGGGCCGTCACCCGGTCACTCTCCGCAGCCACGGCCACCTTCGCCCGGCCTATGGCGGACTCCAGCCCCTTCACCCTAGAGCGGAGTGTCTCCCGCTCCCCCTTCAGGAGCCCGAACTCCTCCTCCAAGGCAGCCGCCCGAGCCATCTCGGCGGCAGATCGGGCCCTCTCAGCCTCCAGTTCGCCCTGAAGACTGCCCACCTCTATAGCCCGGGCTCGCACCCGCGCCGCCTCCTCTTCCAGCGCCGCAGACCGGGCCTTCTCCTCCCTTAAGTCCTTCTCCAGCCCGCGAGTAAGAGCGGACTGGATCTGCGCGCCGGCCTCCTGGTGCCCCTGCAGGAAGCTGAGCGACGCGTCTTTCTCGGCGAGTCGCTTCTCATAGGCCTCCGCTAGAAAGGCGGTAAGGGCCATCGTCTGCAACAAACCAGCTGTTAGCAAAAACGTACAAACGAATCCTGATAGAAACAAGATCAGCAGCGAAAGCTTACCCGAGCTGCGGATCGCGCCACCTGGAGGAAGGTATCGGACTCCGCCATCTCCAGCGGGACGAAGTGCGGGTGCTTCTGCCCGAACATCATGGCCTGCGCCAGCTCGGCGCACTCGTCCTGATCGACGATGATCTGGCTGCTTCCGTCCTCGTGGGTAAAGGAGAAGCTATAGTCCCGAGGCCCATCGTCGGAACCTCCCGAAGCGCCGCCTCCATCGGCGCTGCGGTCCTCGACCTCCTGCACAACAGCAGGATCCTCCACGACGACGATCGCCTCGCCGCCCTCAGTCGCCCGCACTGCGACCTCGTCGCCACCTGGGTCCGGGTCTCCACGACACCCCCTGCCGGCACCTCGGCCGCATGCACCCCGGGCTCGACCCCGGTCAGTTCCGATCGGACTCCATCCCGACCCGCGGCAGAGGAGCCGCCCACCTCGGCCCTCTTCTTTTTCTTGCCGGCCTTACCACCGGCAACCTCAGCCGCCCTCTTCTTCGAAGGAGCCGCCTCGGAGGACTCCCCCCCAACCCGTGGTGCCGGGTCTCGCCGGACCGGCACCTCGGGTATCGGCGGCGGCGGCGCCACAAACGAGTCCGCATACAGCGGACTGGCAAACCGTGCTCTACCTGCAAAGGAAGAACCGTCAGTTCGGCAAAAAAAAAAAAAAAAAAAAAAAAAAAAAAAACAATTTAGCGACCTCCGGCCATTGCTGCTGTTATTCTCGCCGAAGTGAATGACCTCCACTCTCTTCTACGCACTGACCTGAGCACGGCAACGATACCCGCGTAGTCCGGCAGCTTGAACCTAGAAGAGTGAGGACCTGAAAGCAAAGCAAACAGCATCAGTCAGACAAAACCGAAGAAGAGAAGTCAGCTCGACCTGCAAATCCATACCCGGGGAAAAGTTCCAATCCCGGATGTATCTCGCCGACGGGTCGAGCCCAACCACGTCAGTAGCCCGGATGTAGAAGTAGCTGCGAGACCAGTCCTCGACCTTCGACAGCTTGCTCGCCTTAGACCCCGAGCTGGGTGCCTCCAGGACGTTCGCCGCGGGCTTGAAAGCGGCATAGAAGGTCCCAGGAATCCCAGGGTTTGCCTTCTGCTGGGTGAGTGCCTCGAACATAGGCACCGTCACCTCCACGTCGCATTCGTGCCACAAGGTCAGCAGCACGATCATCCCCTGGATCGTGGACGGGCAGACCTGCGAGAAGGCCAAGCCCCGCGCCCGGCAATACTGGACGAACAGCTCGGGGAGAGGAAGGCGCAACCCGCACTTCTGGAAGAACGACTCATACAGGCAGACGAAGCCCGGCCGAGGAGTCCACGGGCGCTCCTCTGCCCTGGGTAGCCTGAGCTCGACGCCAGCAGGAAAGTCGCACAAATCCCTCAGGAGAGTCACCGATTCCGCTGTGCTCCAGGTCGGTGACCCTCCCTGCTCGTAAGGAACAAGGGGAGACCTCACCCTGGCCACTCGAACTCCGCCTCCGCGGCCGCCCTGACGACCACCGCGGTCGCCCAGATGCCCCGTTCTACCCCCAGCTTGGCCAACGCCGCGACCGCCAGAGGAAGATCTAACCACCGTCTTCTTCCGGAGATGGGTCCCCGGGAGCAGCGTGGCGGCCCCCGAAGTCGAAGGAGCAGACTGTTCCCCACTGTCTGCGCCTCGACACGGAGAGGAGGCACGTCCGGAACCATCGGAGGAAGAACTTGGAGAATCGCTACCGCCACCACGGGAGGCCGATTCTTCGCTCGACTCAGCCCTAATACCGTCTAACATCGGCGCCATTGCACGGAGAGGAGGAAATCGAAAAATACAGAAAGAAAGCAAGAAGGGAAAGGAGGAAATCGGAGAGAAGAGGTTACCTTAGGGTTATGCGCAGAAGGTTTTAACAGGAGGAAGAAAGGGGGGTTAAATAGAAGAAGGGAGACAGTGAAGCGACGCCTGGACACGTGTCAAAAGAAGCACGGCCGCCCAGAAACCTAATGATGACGACTCCTCGTGCTCCCACGCCAAAAAGCAGGAGACGCCTCGATAAACGCGAAGTGTCTATCACACGCCGCGCGTGGGCGTCCCACGCGAAAAAAGAGGCGACCTTTCGCTCTCTCACGTGATGGGTACGCGCCAACCATCTACGGATTTTCGGGAAGATCAACACGTGCGAGCACGGAGAGACCGTCCTAAGATGCGCCGAACTAGCATCAGATCAACTTCGGCATGCTCGCTTCGCCTCGCGATACCGAACTGGGGGAGGGCCTATTGTTGGAGGTGGGCCTAGCACCCCCAATTAGTTAGGCCCATCTTAGGAAAGGCCCCTCTTCAGCTCGGACGCCGGCCTGAAAGCACCGACCTGCAAGGCTCCTCTTCGGCTCGGTCGCCGACCTGAAAGCGATGCACCTCGGGCCCGGCCTGACACTTCACCAAAGCAGGAGTGTCAGAAGAGCAGAAGGCACGTGGGAGCTGGTAGAGCAGTACCCTACCCGCGTAGGGATACGGCTTCGACTCGACGTCCCACCAACCCTGCAGAGCTGACGAAGGAGGAAGGGACACGTGGAGAAGAGTTGGCGAAACAGTGCGCTGCCCTGCAACACGCCACGCCGAGCTCATCATGACCTCCCTCCTCGAAAGCCGGAACACGCCTCCTAGTCCACCTTACCCGCGAAAGAGGCCGAAGACGCCACGTGGCCCCGAGATCCCGGGGAGCAGGAAGCCAACCCCGACTATATATACCCCTCAGAGTCATTAATGAGGGGGACTTTTGATTTCGGCCATTTTTACCTAGGACAAGTGACCTGATCTCTCTCTCTCTCTCTCTTTGTAACAAGGCAACAGTTTAGAACGCCGAACTGGACGTCCTTCGGAACCAGTTCGTAATTCTAAATTGTTCATTTCTCTCACCATCAATAAAAAGAAACACGGCCCCCGGCCTACTCATCTTTCTCCCGGCCTGCTTTAATAGTGGTTAAATTGCTCTAATTAACGAAAATCTCACCTCTCGTTCCGTAATCAATATCTTAAACATATTTAGTGATCCCCGGGATCAACATGAACCGAGGAGAATCGGCGAGAGTCGGGATGAATGCTAAATGAAGGAATAAAAACAAAAGTCGCCAGTAACTGAAGCGAGACTCAGCAAAAAAAAAGGGGGGATGTTACAGGGTGAAACATGTCTCTCTCTCCCAGTTCAAAATAAGAGGACGGTAATTCGACTCCACAGAGGCAGCGTTAGCCCGAAAGTAAAATTATGAATACCACCATCTATACCTTCTCGTTCGGGAAGATCCGAAAATACTTTTCGTCCAGGACGAGCAACAAACAATAGCATTCCGAGTGGAATGCTTCTTTGGAAAACCCAGACAAAAAAATCGCGTAAATGCCATAGTTATGAGCGACGGCGATGAGACCAAGCACTCGGCGAAGAAAGTTCGGGAAAAGCTGAGAAAGGCAAAGACATGTTTCGGAGAGATACCGAGTCAGGTTTTTTGGAATGGGAAAATGCAAACCACATTGGGTGAAAAATATTTCGTAAGCAAAACTATATCCTTCCAGATTCCTCTATGGGTTCTCTCGTGGAAAAGGGATGACAATTTCGACTTCTTCAGGAAGATTACAGTTTTCACAAAGAGCCTTTATGGATTCTGGAGTACAGCTGGTCTTCGGCCAAGGATTGAATTCACCATTGGAAGAGTGAATAAACGCCATTAAATCGAGAAGGGAGATGAAGAATCAACAAAGGAAACGAAGGAAGAGAAATCAAATCGATCAAGACTGGATTTTCGTCTATGAAGGCGATGACGGAGTGAAATTCCTTAAAAGGGAGTTAACCTCCGAGTTTAAAGAATTGGAGGGGGGGGGGGGGGCTAACTGTGGGGTGAAAATCATGGCCCAGTAAAATAGGCCCAATAAACCAATGGTAAAAGAGCCGACGAAGTCAAAAGTATAGACAAGGTGACGAGCCGAGCTGAAAGGTCCACCATGGTGAAGTTTACAGTCAAAGGGAAATAAATGCATACGTGTTAGTCAACCCCGACGAGACAAAAGATTTATTCAAACCGGTGAATTAAGGCACCAGAACGTAACGGCTGTAACCTCCGAATTAAAGACCATTCATGAATCAGGTGGAGTAAATGGAGACATTAAACACGAACTCGGAATATGAAGTAAGGACGAGGTCAAAGAGCAACACAACTTCTTCCATCGACAAATATATCTACACTTAAACACTTAGCAATTCTTTATTCTTGTAAAAACACTCTTGAGATCGAAATACTAATCTCAGTTTACTCCGCAATTGTTTTGTCCAAAACTGCTTTTTGATCTAGTTTGGTCTCCTCGAGCAACAAACTTTATGTTTATTGCTCGATAGTCCTTCAAATCTTTTTTTTTATTAAAGATAAGCCAGAATTCTCAATTTATTCATATTAGCTACATCATATATGCTTAAAAGTTTTTAATAAAGTGTTATGACATAATTATTTTGTATGTGTTTCCTAATATCTAAGAAACTTTCAGCATCATGTTCATTGCATCGGTTAGTAAAATTTGAGTTCGAATCTAATTCATTACCACCATAAGTCGTTAAACTTTACAGCTAAATCTTGCTTTAGAGCATTTGCAATGGGTTTCTTTCAAAAATGAAGAAAAAAATGAAAACTCCAACAGTTTCCTTCATTTTTATCTTCAAAAAGAATATTCCAAATATATTATATTTTTATTATATTATTAATTATTAATAAGACTCTTTATTTTTCAGTTTTACAAATTTTCACATATTTATTTTATTTATAGCAATTTTTCAACAAAATTATAATTTTAAATAATTTAAACATTAATTTATTATACAGATAAAATTACATTACATAATGTAAGAATAAACAACAGTAGAATTTTATGATGTACTAGTAGATATATTTTTTCCATAAATGATCAATTAACACATTTCGAAATGGGAAATGAGATTTTATATATATGATTTGCATTTTTACTTTACAATTTGATTGAATAAACACATAGTTTTAAAATTAATTGGTAAAAAAAACATATAATTTTATTTGGGTATAAAACAAAACAAATAAAAAACTGAAGACACATTTTGTAAATAAAAAAATTCACCTTAAAAATTGAAGAAATGAATAGTATTCCTTCAAATAATGAATGAACACTATTGATTTCTTTATTTTGAAGGTAAAATTGAAGTACCATTGAAAAAAATTTCTTCATTTTTATCTTTAAATTGAAGAAAAATGTGAAATTTGAAGAACCATGCTCTTATATTCAATCATTCCAAATTCATTTGAATGGTTTTTGTAGCTAGTGATATCGTATCTCATATATGCCAAGAAAGACCTACATGTTGGTTATAATGGGACAATAGGTCTTTCCTGGCATATATGAGATACGATATCACTAGCTACAAAAACCATTCGAATGAATTTTGAATGATTGAATATAAGAGCATGGTTCTTCAAATTTCACATTTTTCTTCAATCTGAAGATAAAAATGAAGAAATTTTTATATTATAGGTGGCCGGAGGAGGAGTCCATTGGAGGTGGACTAAGGAGGGTTCAGGGCGGAAGCATCTCTAAACTTAGGGAACCAACGGTTCACCTCGGAAGCCATACAAAGATTAGACCTACATGTTGTTTCTTTCATATTATATATATAGTGATTTTGGGCTTTCTGAAAAAAAATAACTTTTGATACTTCCATAGAGAAAACATTAAGAAATTTAGGAAGTGAAAATATATATTTTCTTTTAACAGGAAAAAATAATAAATATTTACTATGAGATTCGAGAAAATTCCTAGCAGCCCTAAAAATGAACTTGACGACCTAAAGATGATTTTCGAGAAAATATCTAGCAGTCCTTGTTGAAAAATTATTCAACATCGGGATAAATGATCAGAGTTCAAGTATTATTGTGATTATCATAGATGTTTCAAATGGTAAGAATTAGTCTAAATCTTGGTTATATGGGAATTAGAGTTTAAAACTTGTATATCTCTATAATATTATTTAAGAAAATATTTTGTAAAATAAACTTTGTTTTGTAAGTTATTACATGAAATGCCATTACAAATAGCAAAGAATAATTAAAATAGGAAAGAATATAATAGTCTTTTAAAATTATTGATTAGAATATGAAAATATATATTTTGCATTAAAGATTTTATTTATTATTTAATTTTTTAATTATTTTAATACTATATATTATCAATTCATATATATTCAAAAACAAATTTATTCAAAATTTTGCTATATTTTTTGTTATAACTTATTATATTTTATTTGAATATACATCAAAACAAAAGTTGAAAAATATTTTACTAATATTATAAAAAGTTAGACACAAATAAACTATTTTTTAAGAATTCGTAAACTAACCACAAAAACTAAAGTCATTTAACGGTGCATATTAGAGTTATGTTTTCAAAATTATAAGTTTTTACGGGTTATTGCGAATAATATTTTAATTCATTGCAAAATGGGTTAAATAGACAAATTATTATAAATTGACAGCTTTATCTATACTCATTAGTTAGCTATATTGTAAAATTCAGATAAAAACAATTTTTTTAAATTTTAAAACAATTTATTTTTAAAAAATTACTCCGTACTATAATTAGCGTATATTAAATCCTAGTTATATATTGATTAAGAGAATACAACTTATGAGTGTCGTGCACAGTTTAAGAGCACGATTAAAGGAATTGCAGAGATTAATGTAATTGATGTATACAAGACTGCTACTATATAGAATTTGAGTAATCATATGTGAATTGTGAGATACGATGACGTGGGTAGGGGTTATATATAAAAAAAAAAGAAAATTTGGTCACGTATATAAAAAAAGAAAATTTGGTCACGTATATAAAAAAAGAAAATTTGGTCACATGGATTATTCAACGAATAAATAACAGTCAACGAAAGCCTTCCATAATAATAATTTAATAATAGTTCCTCTCTATATAAGCTCTCCCCAACAGAAAATATAACATTTCTCAAGCTTCGATTTAAGCCCTAATTACATTCTTAGTATTCATTTAATTACTAGTTTACTTAACTAGGCTGAGAAAAAAAAATGACAACTAAGCTTGCACTTGTAGTCACACTATTTCTAGCCTCATGCGCTGTTACAAAGGGAAGATTATTTTCGACGAAGCAACTTGATCGTTATAGTTTTCCTCCTAATTTTGGTTTTGGTGTTGGTTCTTCAGCCTATCAGGTTAGGGTTTTTAAAATAAAAATGTAATTGTGTTGTATATATTGCCTAACAATTTTTAGAAATTAGTGTTAATGTTATATATATACGTATATACGTTCGTGTGATGCAGTATGAAGGTGCAACCGCAGAAGGAGGGAGGACACAGAGCATTTGGGACAACTTCACACATGCATATCCAGGTCTATGCTAAAAATATCCGTGAACTATTTTTAATAATCTGTGAAATATTTTTTGGCTGTCTAAATTGTAATTAACGTGGTAAAATTTTGCAGAAAGGACAAATATGGACAATGGAGATGTAGCAGTCGATTTTTATCATCGGTATAAGGTATATGATTTTATGATTTTTTTTTATTTTCTTAATTAGTAACTATTATTTTAATATGTTTGGCCACAGCATGCAAAACCTTAAACTAATAACTTTTAACAAATATTTACCATAAAATTCACTTACTGAACGAACAGGATGACATCAAGTTGATCAAGGAAATGAATATGGATACTTTCAGATTTTCCATCTCCTGGTCAAGAATATTACCAAGTGAGTAGTACTTTAAATTTCAAAATTTACTTAAAAACAAAAACTACATCATCATGTCTTAATATATAACTAATAAGTTGATCTATTAAAATTTGAATATTCAGGTGGAAAAGTAAGCGACGGCGTAAACAGCGAAGGAATTCAATTCTACAAAAATCTCATTGATGAAATTATCAAGAACGGTGAGAATCATGTGCCCAAACGAGTAGCTATATATTAAATATTAAAGTCCATATTTTTCTATTATTTTTGATCATATACTATATTCAAACATATATACACATGCAGGCATAAAACCTTTTGTAACTATCTACCATTGGGATATCCCTCAAGTTCTAGAGGATGAGTATGGTGGATTCTTAAGCCCTCGAGTCATGTAAGTTATAAAATAAAATAAAAAAATCTTCCATGCATGCATGACTTACCATATATTAAAACCAAACACGTAAAGATTATATTTTGTTCTTATGCTTTTCGTCGATATTGTCTGCTAAAACAGCGATGATTTCCGGAACTTTGCAAGAGTGTGCTTCCAAGAATTCGGTGACAAGGTCGATATGTGGATAACATTCAACGAGCCATATATTTATACCGTTGCGGGTTACGACAAGGGTACTAAAGCAATGGGACGATGCTCAAAATGGGTAAACAGCTTATGTGTGGCTGGTGATTCGAGCACCGAGCCTTATTTAGTCTCTCATAATCTTCTTCTAGCTCATGCTGCAGCTGTTGAAGAGTTTAGAAATTGTGACAAGGTATATTATCTAACTATATAGAAGGGCTGGAAAAAAAAAACATATAAGATCTTAAAATTCATTTGTGATCAAACTTTTTTTTTTCTTTTTTGCAAAACAGATCTCACAAAATGGTAAGATAGGCATAGTGTTATCACCTATGTGGGTCGAACCTTATGATGTTGATTCCCATGCTGATAAAGAAGCAGTTGCACGAGCTCTTGACTACTATCTTGGTTGGTAAGTTTGTCTCATTATTGACAATATTTATTATGAATTCAAATATATAAGTTCGTGTAAGGATTAATCTATATTTGTTTCTCTTGTGATTTTATGTAGGCATCTTGATCCTCTAATTTTTGGAGACTATCCGGAAACGATAAAGCAAAACGCTGGAAATAGATTGCCTTCTTTCACCAAAAAACAATCTGAAAAGATTAAAAACTCGTTTGATTTTATTGGGATGAATTACTACAGTGCTCGATATGTCACACAGCAGCTTCACAGCGACCTTTCAAGACTTCGTTTCTCGACGGATCAACACGTGGAGTACAAACGTAAGAACCTAAAAAAAAATAGGCTTAATTTTTATGTTACTGATTATTTTTTTTACTAAAACTGATAATTCTTGTTTTTTTCCCCTTATATTCTATTAGTGACAAATCGTAGTGGCGATTACATTTCTTCAGAATCGGTATGAACAACAATATCTCTAGAAATTATTCTTGACTTATAATTGAATTACAATTTTCATATAGGCTAATTAATTTAGAGTTTATTCTTTGTTAATTTCAGGATGATCTAAAATTTATCTATGTATATCCCGAGGGCATACGAAAGCTTCTAAATTATATTAAAAATAAATACAACAATCCAACTATCTACATAACTGAAAACGGTAAGAACGTTTTAAGAATTAATCTCAATTATTTTCACTTAATTACATCTATTTCCTTAATTTTTTTTTTAATTTAGCTTAATAATTAATCAAGTCAATATATTCACAGGATATGATGACTACGATGTTGGAACAATCCCACGTGAACAACTATTAAAGGACACAAAGAGAATAGAGTACCATGAGAAACATCTTCAAGAACTCCACAAAGCTATCACGTAAGAAAACTTCACTACTATAATAAACAAAAGTTGATTTAAGCAATGAGACTAATAATCTTATAAAAATGCAGTGTGGATGGGTGTGACGTTAGAGGCTATTCGACATGGTCGTTGTTGGATAATTTCGAATGGGAACATGGATACTCGATGAGGTTTGGTCTATACTACGTTGATTATGCAGATGATCTAAAACGATATGCTAAAGATTCAGCCATATGGTTCAAAAAGTTTCTCGAAAGATCGGAGCAATCGACACAGTTGGATCTGTTTAAGATCAGTATCAAGAAATGGTGGTCTGCGTTGCTGATGATCTAACTTCTTTGGAAGAATCAGAATCATGAGAAGCAATTAAACAACTGAGTCATTGTTTTATGGGAAATTATAGAATATAGATAGATACATGTTAGCACCATGTTTTTAATTTGTAATTTTAGCAGCACAACACAATAGTGGACGTTTGTATGTGAATAAATATTCTATTATACTCAAAACTAGTCCGCATATTGTGAGGGGGTATTTCTATCTATTGATTTTTATCACTCAAATAATTTTAATTTTTGTTTGATATATTTTGCGAAATCTCTATTTTCCAATAAGGGAGGAATTTAACAGATTTTTATAAATGACTAATCCAATAATTCTGGATTTAAATAATTTTAACAAATGGTGAATACAATAAGTATTTAAGTGTGGATTTTAAGAGATTTTGAGATTTTATTAAAATCTCTTGTTATTCAACTAAAAATTTTAAAATATCTTCCCAAATTCAGTGTTATTGAACATGAGATTTATGCAAAGTCACTTAAAATCATCTACAATCCTATGTTATTCAAACACGAATTTGTTACAATCATATCAAATCCACCGTTATTGAAAATATTTTAAGTATTGAGATTTTAATGACTGCAGGAGATTTTAGATGATTTTAGGAGATTTTCTTAGTTAAAAATATAAATATCATGATTTTATGTGGGATTGTAGGGGATTTTAATACAAAATTATAACAACTTCTTTAAAATCAGTCAAAACCATCAAAATCATCTGAAATCTTATTAAAACTCAAATCACTCTAAATACTCAGTTCAATACACCCCCTAAGATAGGATTTGAAGTCATTTTACAAAATCATTAATCCCATAAGGGAAGATTTGGAAAAACAAAATTAAAATCCTACCAAATCATTGATTCAATATATATGCCCCTTAAAAGTAATAGGAAAGGAAAAATTAAGGCAAACAAGTCTCATATATAGTCCTGTTTTTTCGGTAAGTCTCACAATTGATTAAAAGAAAATTAATAATACTAAAAAAAAAAATTTAACAAAAATAATAAAAGCAAAAAAGAATATTAGGTAAGAAAAAATGTCGAAGAGGAAAGAAAAAAAAACAAAAGAATTATGTTTTCCTTTTTGTAAGAAATAGAACACGTGAAAAGATGAAATAAAATAAATTAAACTCTGGAGAGATCTTGAGATCTTGAGATATTTCGATCGAGTTCCAAATTTATAAATTAATTATCGGTCAAAGAAGAATAAAGTAAAACAAACTTGTAATCTTTAAAAAATGAAAAAGAGACGCACATGTAGAGAGAGTCGGATTAAAACAAACTTGTTTTTTTTTTTGAACGAAAAAAACCAAACTTGTTTAATCAGTCGTTTTTAAGTTTTTGAAAAGTCGGAAGTTTCTGAGAGGGAGAGAGTTGGATTTTCAAGGGCACTGACTCAGTTTCATGCTTCCAGTAGCTCTTGTTCATTTTTGTATCTTGATGTTTTGGTTTCTTAGGTTTTATAGTCGAAAGCGTGTATATGTTCAATAGCGGGGTATTGCTAGTTTGGGCAACTTCTCAGCTATCACCTTAGATCTGGCCGGTTTTCGACATAAGCAGATTCTAAAACTGGAGCGCCTACCACTGGCTCGGATATTGAAGAAAACACATCGAAAGCTCCAATCTCTTCACATCACATGCAATAAACAAGTTAGGAGGGGGGTGGGGGTCGAAAGACTTGTATACTTTGTAAGAGTTATTTTGGGGTCACACGTGTATAATCAATGTGTTAGGGTCATTATTTAAAGTAGTCAAAATTTATGTAGTCACTTAAATATAAAATAAAAGACTATGGGGCATAAGTGTTATGAAAATCTAATGTAAGGATACATTCATTAATTTCGAATTTGATGAAATGCCGAATTAGAAATTGTTTCTATATAAATAGAAGGTTATAGTCCTCATGACAACCCTAATTAGAAATACAGAAATTCTCTGCATCCCATCATCAACAGAGACCTAAAGCTATTCAGGGTTTGCTTTTGAAGAACTATTCCCAAAAAATTCATAATCTAAGCAATAGATCCAAAAGGTACGCTTCCGCTTCTGTTCTTATTATTCAGAGACTGTCATGCTTTAATGGATTGTTTCTAATAATCATTACAATTGGTATCAGAGCATCATGTTCAGTTTCTGTTTGATAATCAGGTTCATTATGAATAAATTCGGATTTATTAATTGTGCAAAAATCATATTGTTGAAACTGGTTTTTTCTTTGAGATTCATGCTTAGATTAAGTATTCTGGAATCATGTGGTTTAAATATTGAAGTTAGATCTGGATTATGCATGTTTATATCTAGTTTTGAGCAATTGTTATAGAGAAAAACATGTTTAAGTTCCTGGAAATTCGGATTCAGATTATTGCTCATACGGTTTTGTTTTTCTGGAAATTTTAATAATTTTTTCGGAGGAAAGGGAGCAATTTTTTGGATCAATTTTGGTATAAAATTATGCAATTTCGATATAAATTTCATGCTCGTAAAGTTTTTTCGAAACTCATGTTAAATTTTCGAAAATTTGAGCAAAATTTCGGATCTGGATTCAGCCTTGGCGGCTGTTTCTCTTCTGGTTCGGTTTCTAGGGTTTCTTTTGTTTGAAACCCGCACAGGTTGAAGATGTCGCCAAAGTTTGAGTTTAAGTCTCGGACAAAACGAAAAAGCTCGAATCTCTCATCGAATCTAAAACCTCAGCAACTCGGTTATGCACTGTATTATGTTAATAAACAGTAAGAAAAAGTTTTGCCGCTGAACTAAAACACAAGTCATGCGTATCTATCTGTTTTGTTTGTTTTTGGTTCTCTCCGTAAATACATATATTCAACGAGGAATTCTAGTCATTAAAACCAACTCTTTGACTTATAATTTAAGACGATTTAATATAGATTCGATATTTGTGGAAACCCTTTGCTTATTGGTCAATGGAAGCTACTGAAGTAGTAGTTATTTGTCTTCCAACTCCTAACTGTAATGGAATAGAGAAGTAAATGTGGGAAGAGGAAGAAGAGGAAGTGGTGGATATGATGAGATGGAGAGAGTTAAAGAATCTATCTACTTTTGTTCCATTTATGGTTCCAAAACTCTATTCACTTAACTCTCTTACCTCCCGCCAAATCGTGGCCTCTCTTTCTGTTTCTGTCCTGTTTCCACCAATTCAGGCAACACAAGTTTGGATCTTTCTGTTCTAAGTCCCCTTGTACATTTCTCACATCTTGATCTTCATTTTCACAACGACTATTAGCTTTTCTAAACTCCATAGAGTTGTAGATTAAGTTGAAAACAATTGGATACCCGGAAAGTTAACTTTTCTTTTTTGTCAACGTCATTACCATGAACAAATTTCCAATGTGTTATAAGTAGTGTGGATGGATATGTGTTTAACATTTATATTTACCATGGACTAGATTAGGGGAGGATCCATGAGATTATTTTACCGGATGCATTAAGATTAAGTTAATAAATATCAAATTAGGTCCATAACAGTTTAATTGGCATGATGTCGCCAAAGTGACATCTCTTGTGGATATTTTTTTCATGAAAAATATTGAATATTTTATGTTTGTAAATTCATGCGAATACTAAATCGATCCAAATGTAGGTTTGTATTTGGCCGAATTGCATACATACATGTGATGATGAACATGTGACAATTATTAGGAATACACATGTGAATGATAAATCGATCCAAAGATATGTTTATTATTTATCATGCATTATTGTCAGTGTTTGATCGTTACAACAAGAGTATCGTTAGCAATTAATATTATTGTCCAAAGACTTGATATTGATGTTGCACTTGGTATCTTGAGATGGATTGTACAGTCTTTTAGAATTTATTATTGATTTGTTTCAATTAAGTAGTGAGTAACTAAAGATTGTTATCTCTTTTTAGTGAATTTCGCTACAGTATATGCGAACTTAAGTTTAATTTCAACTCTCATTGGCTCCAACTACAAGGAGTGGAAAAGTAAAGCTCATCTTTTTCTTGGGTGTATGGATCTTGACCATGTGTTAAGGATGAAACAACCTGCTTGTCCTACAGATATCAGCACAGCTGAGTATAAGGCAATTTATGAGAAGTGGGAATGCTCTAATAGCATTGGTCTAATGATCATTTTGGACACCATTCCAGAAACCTTTAGAGGTGATGAGGAGATCAAAGATCTCAAACAGTTCCTTGTTGAAATAGAGTTGCGCTTTGAAAGTGCTCATATTATTAATACCACTAAGGTTCAGGGCAAAAGAAGACTTGATATTGATGTTGCACTTGGTATCTTGAGATGGATTGTACAGTCTTTTAGAATTTATTATTGATTTGTTTCAATTAAGTAGTGAGTAACTAAAGATTGTTACCTCTTTTTAGTGAATTTCGCTACAGTATATGCGAACTTAAGTTTAATTTCAACTCTCATTGGCTCCAACTACAAGTAGTGAAAAAGTAAAGCTCATCTTTTTCTTGGATGTATGGATCTTGACCATGTGTTAAGGATGAAACAACCTGCTTGTCCTACAGATATCAGCACAGCTGAGTATAAGGCAATTTATGAGAAGTGGGAATGCTCTAATAGCATTGGTCTAATGATCATTTTGGACACCATTCCAGAAACCTTTAGAGGTGATGAGGAGATCAAAGATCTCAAACAGTTCCTTGTTGAAATAGAGTTGCGCTTTGAAAGTGCTCATATTATTAATACCACTAAGGTTCAGGGCAAAAGAAGACTTGATATTGATGTTGCACTTGGTATCTTGAGATGGATTGTACAGTCTTTTAGAATTTATTATTGATTTGTTTCAATTAAGTAGTGAGTAACTAAAGATTGTTATCTCTTTTTAGTGAATTTCGCTACAGTATATGCGAACTTAAGTTTAATTTCAACTCTCATTGGCTCCAACTACAAGTAGTGAAAAAGTAAAGCTCATCTTTTTCTTGGGTGTATGGATCTTGACCATGTGTTAAGGATGAAACAACCTGCTTGTCCTACAGATATCAGCACAGCTGAGTATAAGGCAATTTATGAGAAGTGGGAATGCTCTAATAGCATTGGTCTAATGATCATTTTGGACACCATTCCAGAAACCTTTAGAGGTGATGAGGAGATCAAAGATCTCAAACAGTTCCTTGTTGAAATAGAGTTGCGCTTTGAAAGTGCTCATATTATTAATACCACTAAGGTTCAGGGCAAAAGAAGACTTGATATTGATGTTGCACTTGGTATCTTGAGATGGATTGTACAGTCTTTTAGAATTTATTATTGATTTGTTTCAATTAAGTAGTGAGTAACTAAAGATTGTTATCTCTTTTTAGTGAATTTCGCTACAGTATATGCGAACTTAAGTTTAATTTCAACTCTCATTGGCTCCAACTACAAGTAGTGAAAAAGTAAAGCTCATCTTTTTCTTGGGTGTATGGATCTTGACCATGTGTTAAGGATGAAACAACCTGTTTGTCCTACAGATATCAGCACAGCTGAGTATAAGGCAATTTATGAGAAGTGGGAATGCTCTAATAGCATTGGTCTAATGATCATTTTGGACACCATTCCAGAAACTTTTAGAGGTGATGAGGAGATCAAAGATCTCAAACAGTTCCTTGTTGAAATAGAGTTGCGCTTTGAAAGTGCTCATATTATTAATACCACTAAGGTTCAGGGCAAAAGAAGAAAAATTAAGATTAATGAGAATGATGCTGCTAAAGGTACAATCCAAAGGAAGCAGACTAAGGTTGAAGATATCTGCTTCTTTTATAAGGAACATGGACACATAAGGGATGACTGCCAAAGGTGCCACATACCATGTGGAATTACGGGGATGAATCATGCTATGGTCTGTTCTGAAGTGAACTTAGTTGAAGTACCCAGAAACACTTGGTGGTTAGACTCCGGTGCAACTACTAACATCAGTGTTTCACTTCATGGTTGTCTAAGCTATCAGAAACCAACTGATGCTAAAAGACGCATTCATGTGGCTGATGGAAAACCGAGAGCTGTGGAGGCAATTGCACATTTGAGACTGTTGTAAAGTATTGGTCAATTTTTGGATTTGAAAGACACATTCGTGGTGCCGTCATTCAGACGAAATTTGGTTTATGGTCCTTACTTAGACAAATCATGATATTTTTGTCTAACAGGGAATGGAAAAGCAGTTGTGTCTTTGAATTCAGTCTTGATTGGGACCGGTACTCTTCTGGAAAATCACAGTCTTTATATGCTTGACAATGTAGCTTCTCAAGATGAAAGCTTAACTGTTGAATCAAGGGGTACTAAACAAAAATTCGAAAATGCAAGTTCAGAAACTATATGCACAAACGCTTAGTTCACATCTCTAGAAATAGAATTGAGCGACTTGTGTCGGATGGTATATTGGGTTCTGTTGACTTCACAAATTGTGATGTCTATGTGGATTGCATTCAAGGAAAACAAATTAAACAAAAGAAATTAGGTGCATACATAGCTACATAAGTTCTTGAGTTGATACATACGGATATTTGTGGACCATTCCCTACGGCATCTTGGAACGGTCAACAATATTTTATATCTTTCATAGACGATTACTCTCAATATGCATACTTATTTCTTATTCATGAAAAGTTAGAGTATGTGGACGTGTTCAAGAAGTTTAAGGTTGAAGTTGAGAACCAACTTGAGCGAAGGATAAAGTCTGTCAAATCTGATCGTGGTGGTGAATATTACGGTCGGTATGACGGTTCAGGTGAACAACGTCCATGACCATTTGCCAGGTATCTAGAGGAGTGTGGAATTGTCCCACAATATACCATGCATGGGTCTCTCAACATGAATGGTGTGTCAGAAAGAGGCAACCGCACTCTTAAGAATATGGTGAGAAGTATGATAAGTCATTCCACCTTACCTGAATCACTCTGGGGAAAGGCACTAAAGACTGCAGCTTACATTCTTAATAGAGTGCCAACTAAAGCAACTGCAAAACACCTTATGAGCTTTGGATTGGCAGAAAATCTAGTCTAAAGCATTTTCACATTTGGGGATGTCCAGCTGAGGCTATGCCTTAATTATAGGCCGTTTGAGAAGAAATTGGACTCCTGAACTGTGAGCAGTTACTTTGTTGGTTATTCTGAGCGATCTAGGGGCTATAAGTTTTATGATCCCATACAGAATAATATTTTTAAGATGGGAACATCTATGTTCTTTGAGGATGTTGAATTTGGGGAGAGAAATAAAGTTAAAGATATCATCTTTGAGGAAGAATCGGTTTTAGTTCCTAAACCGATTCATATAGTTGCTTTTGATAAAGCGAATTTGGAACCTCATATTGATACTAAAGCTCTTCCTCCAACTCAAGATGACGATGATATTAAACATGAAGATCAAATTCATGATCCTCAAGAGCTAGTGCAGTAAGAACAAGTGCCTTTGAGGCAATTCACTAAAGCAAGGAAAAACACTATTCCAGATGATTATATAGTTTTTCTTATGGAACAAGAAGAAAATTAAACCCTATTGGAAGATGATCTTATCAACTTCCGTGAGGCTATGATTAGTTCCAATTCAAAAAAGTGGTAATGTGGAAAGCTATAAGGCTCGTCTAGTAGCTAAATGCTATACTCAGAAAGAAGGGATTGACTACAAATAAACATTTTCTCCAGTCTCATCAAAGGATTCTTATAGGACAGTCATGGCCCTTGTTGCACATTATAATTTAGAGCTTCATCAGATGGATGTCAAGACAGCGTTTCTCAATGAAAACATTGATGAGACAATTTATATGGAGCAACCTGAAAACTTTGTATTAGGTGATTCAAAGAAGATGGTATACAAGTTTAATAAATCCATCTATGGGCTCAAACAAGCTTCTCGTCAATGGTAACACAAATTTCATGAGGTAATCATCTCATTTGGTTTTGAGGTGAATTTGGTCGAAGATTGTGTGTATCAAAAATTCGGTGGGAGTAAGTGTATTTTCCTGGTTTTGTATGTCGATGACATACTACTGGCCACTAACCATATATGCATGTTTCATGAAACTAATAAATTTCTTAAAGGTAATTTTAAGATGAAAGATCTTGGTGAAACAACTTTTGTATTATGAATCCAGATTCATCGAGATCGAACTCGGGGAATTCTAGAATTGTCACATAAGAGCTATATTGATAAAGTACTTAAAAGATTTGGTGATGAGGACATCGGCTCTAAGACCGACCCAAACGAGATGCCCATCGTCCCAGAAGGTCCCATGACCCGTTCCAAGGCCAAACAGCTCAGAAGAAGATTCGGAACGGCCATACAGGCTTTCGTCAATTCACCCGGGCCAGGCGGACCATTTCAAGTTCTTGCCGAGAGAAAAGAGCCTGTACGGGATGATCGTCCGAACGACCTGATCGTCACTGAGGGAGGTCAGTTCTCTCGTACAAGTGACTATGCTAAGACTAACAGGACATGTGGTTTTCGTCCCAGAGCCACAGAACCAGTTCTAGCCGAGAAACTATACTCGGATACGGTTTTACCCGAGACAGAAGAGCTTAGTCCAAACGATGGCCCAGACGAACTAATCTTCACTGAGGGAGGTAAGTTCTCTCGACCAAGTGGATATTTTAAAGCTAACAGGTCGAGTAGTTTCCCTATTAGCGATGCAGAACAAACAGCTGCTTCACACACAAGCCACCTAGCCGGTAAGGACCAACAACGGGCCAAAGAAGGCGTTGAAGTTAAGGAGTTGCCGGGACTTGAAGAGGATGACTTCTATGATCAAGAAGACCTCCTAGAAGACTTCACCAAGCTGCTGCACGTCCAAGACGCACCAAGGCCAGAGTCGCCTTCAAAGACGCCTCATGCGCCACCTCCGGCCACTTCACCTCAATGTAAGCTGTTTACATTATACACTGTCTTTGCAGGGACTTCAAGCTTCGACAACGATTAAAGAGCTCTTCAAAACGACGTCAAGACAAGAGTTTAGAAGTCGCGGCCATACTTTCCTTTTTTGAGTTAAATGAAACGATGAGTTTATGTCTTTTTAGAGTCTTTTGTTTCGCGTAGTTTTATTTTAAACGTCCTGTTGTTTTGAGTCTTTTCTTGTTGTTTTTACGAGAACCCTAGAAGGTTCAGGCTGAAGGGCTATTAATAAAGCCCCACACGCAGCATTGTAGACACAACTTTTACCCTAGATTAATAAAGAGCCGCACTTTCTTACAAGTGATCTTGAGAAGCGATTTCTCATCCCCGGTTTTGTTCTTGCTCGTGTGACTCGGCCAAGATCAAATCCTTCACCGTATCAGAGAGTAATCTCCCCTCTGTGTCGTGAACTCACTCCGCCATCAGCCCATTCCCCGACTCCACACGAGAGAAGCGATCGCCATCGTGTCGAGTCTATCCACCATCGACCATCAACCGGCTAAAGGAGAGGGCGACCGCCTGTCTTTAGTCCCACGACTATCCCGGTTAAGACCTCACCACCGAGGCTTACACCATCTGGTATCAGAGCCAAAGGTTCCACCTTTGGTTTTCTATCTCTTAGCTTCGAGTATTTTTTTCATAGATCTATCGATAGGTTGTTATTTCATTCAAAAAAAAAAAAATATTGTTGCTAGGGTTATTAGTTCTGTCTTGTTCTTCGTGTTAGTTTAAGAAAAGCAAAAAAAAAAAAAAAAAAATATAGAATTTAGTTTAGTAGTCGTATATTTGTTTCCGCAATTTTCAAAAAAAAAAAAAAAAAAATATTTACCGTATCGGATTGGGGGAGTTTAGGAAATTTTCCCGGGGGGAATTTTAGGAAGTTTTCCCCGCGTGTTAAGACTTGCCGACTGCTCAGAATATTTGCTCGATCGTTTAGGAAATTTTCCCCGCATATTAGGACTTGCCGATTAATTAGGAAATTTACCGTATCGATTTGGGGAGTTTAGGAATTTCCCGGGGATTTTTTAGGAAAAATCTTTCCCCGCGATTTTTAACCATTGCCGACTGATTAGTATCCTTGCTAGGACCTCTAGAAAATTTGGGCAAAGTTTTTAAAGTCGTTTAAGTAATTTTTCTGAATTTTTCTTGCATACCACTCGGTATTTGACGAATTTATCTTTGAGTGTTAACGAGAAAACAGGATCGTCGACATGGAAGACGAAGCCGACAACGTTTCCCAAGATGCCATGATGCAGATGCTGACGGCCATGAGAGACGAGCTGAGAGGACTTGGCCAAAGAATCGGCCAAATTGAGCAGCCACAACCGGGACGAGCCGACGATGCGCAACAACCGGCAAGGAGGAATGCTCCTGTGAATGACCGGCAAGATGCGAATCATGAAGACCGTGACAGCATGCCGGAGATGGAGGACGAGTATCCCCCGGATCCAAGACGTCACCTGAACCAAAGACGACGTGACCCCATTAGAGGGCCTCGGCCGATAGAGCGTGAGCCCAATCACGACATGAAATTGTCACCGCCTACTTTTGCAGGAAAGTCCAACCCGGAAGTATATTTGGATTGGGAAAGACGCATGGAGTACATTTACGAGTGCTATGGCTATGGAGAAGGCAAGAAGATAGCCTTGGCAGCCGCACAACTCACCGAAAATGCACTCGCATGGTGGGACAGGACTGTGGCCGAGAGGAGAAGGCAACTTTTTGGGCCGATCCAAACGTGGCATGACATGAAGTATCTCCTACGACTAAGGTATGTGCCGGATCATTATCACCGTGATTTGCAAAAGCGTTTCAGGAAGCTAGCTCAAGGCAACCGGACCGTAGAGGAGTACTTTGAAGAATTTGAGAAACTTATGAACTCGTTGGAGTTAGAGGAGTCCGAAGAAGCCTTGATGGCTCAATTCATCGATGGACTTCAAGAACGTATAGCTAGGAAGGTGGAGAGAGCTCGGTATAGTGGACTCCATGAGCTACTACACCTCTCGGTGCAAATAGAGCAACAAATAAAGCGAAAAACTTCACTCGCCAACCGAACCAAGGTCAACCCGCCTTGGCAAGCAAGTGGCAGCAAGCCGGTCGACAAAGGCAAAGCTGTCGAGATCGACTCTCGGTTCAAGGGCCGAACCAATGATTTCCCGAAGGCTTCCCGACCCGACCAAGGTAAGTTCCCTAATACTAATCAATCTAGAACTCGTGATATTACCTGTTTTAAATGTCAGGGAAGAGGACACTACGCCCGAGAATGCCCAAACCAAAGAGTTATGATCATTACGGCAAGTGGTGGATATGAATCTCAAGACGAGATCGAAGAAAAAGTAGATGGAGCTGATGACGACGTTGAGTACCCGGATACTGGTGAACTACTAGTAACTAGACGAGTCCTTAGCGTGCTGGTTCAGCCCGAAGAAAAAGTTCAACGGGAAAACTTGTTCCACACCCGATGCACCATTAACAACAAGGTATGTAATCTTGTAATAGATGGAGGATCTTGTGCTAATGTGGCTAGCAAGTTTATGGTAGACAGGTTAGGCTTGGAAAAGACTAAGCACCCTAGGCCCTACAAGCTACAATGGCTTAATGACACCACGGAGCTCAAAGTGACCGAGCAAGTGAGTGTACCTTTTAGTGTCGGCAAATACCAAGACCAAGTACTTTGCGACGTAGTGCCGATGCAAGCTGGCCATCTCCTGCTGGGGAGACCGTGGCAATTTGACCGTGCCACACTTCACAATGGCCGGACCAACTACTACTCATTCGTACACAAGGAGCGCAAATACAATTTGGCCCCTTTAAGTCCGACAGAAGTGCAAGAACTTCAAGCCAGAATGAGCAAGGAGACCAAGGTAAGTGTTTCTAACTTATACATCAATGCTGGTGGTTTAAACCGTGCTATGAGTGCCGAGGGCACTATATTACTAATGCTGTTTAAAGAGTGTCTCAGTACAGAAAACAGGGAAATAGCATTGCCGCCGGAAATGGATGCTTTGCTAAGCAAATTTAGCGATCTCTTCCCGGAAGAAAACCCACCAGGCCTGCCCCCTCTACGGGGAATAGAGCACCAAATAGACCTTGTTCCCGGCGCGGCCTTACCGAATAAAGCCGCCTACCGAATGAATCCCGAAGAGACCAAAGAGTTGGAGAAACAAGTCCGGGACTTATTGGACAAAGGCTACATACGGGAAAGCCTTAGCCCATGTGCTGTTCCCGTGTTGTTAGTGCCAAAGAAAGATGGCACATGGAGAATGTGTGTGGATTGCCGAGCTATAAACAATATTACCATCAAATACCGGCACCCTATCCCACGCCTAGACGACATGCTAGATGAACTAAGTGGTTCCACTATCTTTTCAAAGGTGGACTTGAAAAGTGGATACCACCAAGTCAGGATGCGTGAAGGAGATGAATGGAAAACAGCCTTCAAGACCAAGCAAGGGCTGTATGAGTGGCTAGTCATGCCCTTCGGCTTGACCAATGCACCGAGTACATTCATGCGATTAATGAACCAGGTTCTTCGTTCCTATATAAGTAAATTTGTAGTGGTTTATTTCGATGACATACTTATATATAGTAAGAACCTACAAGATCATCTCAAACACCTAGAACTAGTGCTTAAATCACTTCGCAAGGAAGGCCTTTATGCTAACCTTAAGAAGTGCACATTTTGTACTAACCAACTTGTGTTCTTAGGTTTTGTAGTAAGTGAACAGGGACTACAAGTGGACGAGGAGAAGATCAAGGCCATCAAAGATTGGCCCACACCGACGTCTATAGGACACGTCCGGAGCTTTCATGGATTGGCAAGCTTTTACCGACGGTTTGTGCGGGATTTCAGTACTGTTGCTGCCCCACTCACAGCTGTGATCAAAAAGAACGTGCCATTCACATGGGGAGCAGCTCAAGAAGCTGCCTTCAACGACCTCAAGAACCGGCTCACTCAAGCACCGGTTCTTGCCTTGCCCGATTTCGACGAAATGTTCGAAGTGGAGTGTGATGCATCCGGCTTAGGAATTGGAGCTGTGCTACATCAAAGGAAAAGACCCGTAGCCTTCTTTAGTGAGAAACTAAGTGGAGCCACGCTGAACTATCCGACGTATGACAAGGAGCTCTACGCTCTTGTCCGGGCTTTAGAGACTTGGCAACATTACTTGCTGTCCAAGGAGTTCATCATCCATACGGACCATGAGACCCTTAAACATTTGAGAGGACAGACCTCACTAAAGAGAAGGCATGCCAAATGGCTTGAGTTTGTGGAGACGTTTCCCTACGTCATCAAGTACAAAAAGGGGAAAGAAAATGTCGTAGCCGATGCCTTGTCAAGGAGGCATGCTCTCATATCGACAATGGAGGCCAAAGTGCTAGGATTTGAACACATCAAAGGCCTCTACAAAGATGACCCTGATTTCCAAGAATGCTACGCCAATCACGGCAAAGGAATATACGGTCAATTCTATCTCCAAAATGATTTTCTTTTTAGAGGTAAACGTTTGTGTATTCCACAGGGATCAATGAGAGAGCTAGTGCTTAGTGAAGCACATGGAGGAGGATTAATGGGACACTTCGGTGTAGACAAGACCTTGGCCATAGTGAAGGATCATTTCTATTGGCCACACCTCAAGAAAGACGTGAAGAGATATTGTGCGAGATGCGTCCAATGCCTCAAAGCCAAATCCAGGTCACATCCTCACGGTCTTTATCTCCCTTTACCTATTCCTAACGCCCCATGGGTAGATCTTTCGATCGACTTTGTTTTAGGACTTCCCAAGATACGGCATCAAGATTGCATCTTTGTCGTTGTGGACCGGTTCTCTAAGATGGCACACTTCATCCCGTGTGACAAGACGAATGACGCGACCAACATTGCTAATTTGTTCTTTAAGGAGGTGGTGCGCCTACATGGAATCCCAAGAACGATCGTATCCGATCGCGACACAAAGTTTTTGGCTCATTTTTGGAGGACCTTGTGGAGGAAGCTAGGAACCAAGCTCCTTTTCTCCACTACTTGTCACCCCCAAACAGACGGTCAAACGGAAGTGGTAAACCGTACACTTGGCACTTTACTTAGAGCCACTCTCGGTAACAACATGAAAACATGGCTTGATTGCATTCCATTCATAGAATTTGCATATAATAGGGCTGTTCATTCGGCCACTAAGCTATCTCCTTTTGAAGTTGTCTATGGATTTAACCCGCTATCTCCAGTAGATCTAGTGCCTTTGCCTCAAATAGAACAGGTTAATCAAGACGGGCTTAGGCGTGCCGAGCTCATCAAGGAGTTGCATGAGAGAGCTAAAGCCAATATTGAGAAGAAAACCGAGGGGTACAAGAGAAGCCATGACAAAGGCAGGAAGGAGCTCACCTTTGAGCCAGGAGATTGGGTCTGGCTACACATGACCAAAGAAAGATTCGCGGACAAGCGTGCATCCAAGCTCGCTCCAAGAGGCGACGGCCCATTCAAAGTTCTAGCCAAGATCAACGACAATGCATACAAGCTAGAGCTACCAGGTGAGTTTAATATCTCACATACGTTCAACGTTGCTGATTTATCTTCTTTTGACACAGGAGATCCAATTTTGTGGACAAAACCTCTTGAAGAGGGAGGGAATGATGAGGACATCGGCTCTAAGACCGACCCAAACGAGATGCCCATCGTCCCAGAAGGTCCCATGACCCGTTCCAAGGCCAAACAGCTCAGAAGAAGATTCGGAACGGCCATACAGGCTTTCGTCAATTCACCCGGGCCAGGCGGACCATTTCAAGTTCTTGCCGAGAGAAAAGAGCCTGTACGGGATGATCGTCCGAACGACCTGATCGTCACTGAGGGAGGTCAGTTCTCTCGTACAAGTGACTATGCTAAGACTAACAGGACATGTGGTTTTCGTCCCAGAGCCACAGAACCAGTTCTAGCCGAGAAACTATACTCGGATACGGTTTTAGCCGAGACAGAAGAGCTTAGTCCAAACGATGGCCCAGACGAACTAATCTTCACTGAGGGAGGTAAGTTCTCTCGACCAAGTGGATATTTTAAAGCTAACAGGTCGAGTAGTTTCCCTATTAGCGATGCAGAACAAACAGCTGCTTCACACACAAGCCACCTAGCCGGTAAGGACCAACAACGGGCCAAAGAAGGCGTTGAAGTTAAGGAGTTGCCGGGACTTGAAGAGGATGACTTCTATGATCAAGAAGACCTCCTAGAAGACTTCACCAAGCTGCTGCACGTCCAAGACGCACCAAGGCCAGAGTCGCCTTCAAAGACGCCTCATGCGCCACCTCCGGCCACTTCACCTCAATGTAAGCTGTTTACATTATACACTGTCTTTGCAGGGACTTCAAGCTTCGACAACGATTAAAGAGCTCTTCAAAACGACGTCAAGACAAGAGTTTAGAAGTCGCGGCCATACTTTCCTTTTTTGAGTTAAATGAAACGATGAGTTTATGTCTTTTTAGAGTCTTTTGTTTCGCGTAGTTTTATTTTAAACGTCCTGTTGTTTTGAGTCTTTTCTTGTTGTTTTTACGAGAACCCTAGAAGGTTCAGGCTGAAGGGCTATTAATAAAGCCCCACACGCAGCATTGTAGACACAACTTTTACCCTAGATTAATAAAGAGCCGCACTTTCTTACAAGTGATCTTGAGAAGCGATTTCTCATCCCCGGTTTTGTTCTTGCTCGTGTGACTCGGCCAAGATCAAATCCTTCACCGTATCAGAGAGTAATCTCCCCTCTGTGTCGTGAACTCACTCCGCCATCAGCCCATTCCCCGACTCCACACGAGAGAAGCGATCGCCATCGTGTCGAGTCTATCCACCATCGACCATCAACCGGCTAAAGGAGAGGGCGACCGCCTGTCTTTAGTCCCACGACTATCCCGGTTAAGACCTCACCACCGAGGCTTACACCATTTGGCATGCAGGATTGCAAACCAGGTGATACCCCAATCGCTAAAGGAGACAATTTTTGTCTTAATCAGTGCCCTAAAGGAAATTTAGAAATTCAGGAGATGCAAAAGATTCTCTATGCGTCGGCTGTAGGGAGTCTGATGTATGCTCAAGTTTGTACGCATCCGGATATAGCGTACATTGTTGGAGTTTTGGGCAGATACTTAAGTAATCCACGTTTGGACCATTGGAAAGCAACCAAAAGGGTCATAAGGTACCTGAAGAGAACAAAAAAAAATACATGCTCACTTATCAGAAATCAGATAATTTGGAGATCATTTGGTATTCTGATTATGATTTTGTTGGATGTCAAGATAGTAGAAAGTCTACATGAGGATTATCATGCATCAAACAAGGGAATTTGGCTGAATTTTTATCACTATGCTGCGAATTCAATAATGAATTGAAATACCACTAAAGTTATATATTGTGAAAATAAGTCAGTTGTTTTATGCTCCAATAGCAACATAAGTTCTTAGTTATTAAGGAGTGGGTACAAAGTGGAAAGTTTTTTATAGAACAATTAAGGACAAACTCCATATAGTAGATCCTCTTACAGAAGGTATTCCACTGAAGGTCTTTCATGAGCATACTGCTCGAATGGGCGTTTCAGTGTTAGAGGATCATTTGGTTTAGTGGGAGTTTGTCATTTGGTTATTTGGTTCTATGTTTTGGTTGTGTTTATGCATATTTTCTGATCAGAAATAAAGTTTTCGGTTTACACTATGTACAATAAAGTTAAAAGATCTCAATAAGGTAGGACCAGTTGAAAATCGACATGTATTGATCACTTTTCATGTGATTTTCATGTCATACTTTTCATAATTGATCAATGTCATTTGACTATATTGATTTCAGGGACCATGGAAGGTTTAGTTATTTTTTTATTATAACAAAGACCGTTATGATCCTATATTTCTATAGTCGATGGACGTGATTGTTTATGCCCTGCTACATAATGACATTTTTGAGCTCATCAAGTATATCACAATTTTGGATAAATATGTGACCTAGTGGGAGATTGTAAGAATTATTTTGGGGTCACACGTGTATAATCAATGTGTTAGGGTCATTATTTAAAGTAGTCAAAACTTATGTGGTCACTTAAGTATAAAATAAAAGACTATGGGGCATAACTGTTATGGAAATTTAATGTGAGGATACATTCAGTAATTTATAATTTGATGAAGGGCCGAATTAGAAAGTGTTTCAATATAAATAGAAGGTTATGGTCCCCATGGCAACCCTAATCAGAAATACAGAAATTCTCTGCATCCCATCAACATAGACCTAAAGCTATTCAGGGTTTGCTATGGAAGAACCATTCCCAAAAAATTCAGAACCTAAGCAATGGATCCAAAAGGTACGCTTCCGCTTATGTTCTTATTATTCAGAGACTGGCATGCTTTAATGGATTGTTTATAATAATCATTACATACTTTTCCTCTAAATAACCACGTGATTTTTTTCCGTGTTTTGCACTCACTCACACGGTATCGGAATAGACTTTCCGATGGGTCACCCATCCTTAAATTGATTCAACTCAAACACGCTTAACTCTGGAGTTCTCTATGAACAAGTGTTAGAAAAGATAAGTGAACTTTGATGATATAGGTAGCCAAAACCATTTCTATAAACATTTCTACATGCACAACCATATACCAGAATTCGAAGTATTACACAACCGAAAACGATGGCCTGGCTTGCTCTTTATATTGTTCTAATTGGTGGAACCATGGAGTCTTCCCCTGTCTTGCCTTGAGTCTCTATTATAAAATTATGGGAAAAAACTAGTAGGAATTCTTCGGTTTGCTTTGGTTGAGGGTATTTTTATTCTTTTGTGTAATTTTTTTTGTACTTTTTCCTTTTGCATCCTAGAGACCGGATTTCTTTCTCGGTAATCTCGTGGGCTTGTGACTCACGTATGACTTGTCGGAACTTGTTTTTGGACAAATGGCTTTGGCCAATATTCCGGTGGATTTTTCTGGCAACTCAGTTGTCGGAATGATCGAAATCTTGGAATCGTTGTGAGCACTATAACATAGTGTATTCATATATCAAAAACAGAGTTCGTTTGAATGAGAAATTGATGTACAAAGTGGGTTGCTTGATAAGCATAAAATGGAACAAATGTCATTTGTCCCACATTGGAAGTTGTAGCTGAAATCCTCTTGTATATATAGTAGAGAAGTCCTAACAATGTTAATAACCTTAGGAACATTGGAAATGAGAGAAGAGTGAATCCTTGCTAAACCACATGCACACGCACCGAGACGAGTCGTTAAGAGCTCAGGATCGGGTGTGAGTTTTGGTGTGGGTTCGGGTAAATGGACCTTGGTCCAATAACATGTCTTTTTGCATCAAATTTTTATTTATGTAATTCATCACTACATAGATTTAAATTTGGTCAAAATTTCTCTTAATCAATAGAAAAATAAACTTGGTCAAAAAGTTTACAATTCTTCTAATCATATGGAGAATTAAACTTGGTCAAGAAATAAACTCTCATCTACAAATGAATAATTGATTTAATAAAATCAATTGTACAACCTCCACAATTCATCATAATGCCTCATATTAAATTAGATTAATGGAGTATTATGGAGAATATGATTGAGACTTAAGTCTTTTGTCTCTCTCATTCTTGTGGCAACAAAAGTTGTTCATTATCCCCTTCATCTTCTTCTCTTTGTTTTTATTATTTTTCTATCAGAGTACAACACAAAAAAATGGTTTGAAAACTTATGATTTTGGGTGATGCAAATCATAGGAAAAATGCAGTTGTACCCTGGGATTGGGAACACCATGAAATCGTCACACTACAGAGCATTTTCAGAATTAAGGAAAGAGTGTGTCACCTCTACAAATCCGTTCTTCCCAGATTCATGTTTTTTTGTATCATTTTAATATTATATATTTATCAATATATTTATGTAATTCACTTTGCAAATATCAATTTGCCCTATTGTAGAATTATGTTCCTATATGACTAAGACTTGTGACTCTTGTAAAACTCTCGTGTTTATAACTGCTGTTAATCTAACTTTGTATGATATTTTTATATCTTATTACTAGGATTTAATCCGCGCTAATTATAGCGCGGATTACTTTTTTTAAAGAAATTGTTTTGAAATTTTTAAAAATTGCTTTTATCTGAATTTTACAATATATTTAACTAATGATTATAAATAAAGCTGTCAATTTGTAATAATTTGTCTATTTAATCCGTGTTGAAATGAATTAAAATATTATTCGGGCTAACCCGCAAAAACTTATAATCTTAAAAACATAACTCTAATATGTACCGTTAAATGACTCTAGTTTTTGTGGTTAGTCTACGAATTCTTAAAAAAAAAAAAATTCTTGTGTCTAACTTTTTATAAAATTAGTAAAATATTTTTCAACTTTTGTTTTGATATATATTCAAATAAAATATAATAAATTATAGTGAAAAATATAGCAAGATTTTGAATAGATTTTTTTTTTTGAATATATATGAATTGATTATTATTTTAAAATATATAGTATTAAAATAATTAATAAATTAAATATTAAATAATCTCTTTAATGCAAAATATATACTATTATATCATTTCCTATTTCAATTATTTTTTGTTATTTGTAATGATATTTTATGTAATAACTTACAAAACAAAGTTCATTTTTAAAAATGTATTCTTAAATAATGTTATAGAGATGATAATAAAAAATGACAAAAAGATACGCACATGTAGACCAATAATAATAACATGGGCGAGTTATTAAACTAACTTTGGAGAATGTGTTTATTACTGGAATGCATAAAATATTTCAAAATTACTAAACTAACATAGTGTACCGATATTACCTTTATGGTATTTGTTGGTAAAAACGTAATTACAAAACTGTTATTACTTTTTTTGCTATGTATATAAAAATTGGTTTTATTTATAGAAAGTATGTGCGCTAACATAAGAAAGTCTACTGTAAAGAACGGTAGATTTGTTAGATTTTGGTGAACTTTAATTTGAAACTGTATATTTGTTTGATGGATTGTAGATTTGTTGTGATTTGGTACACTTATTTTGGTAGACATATTTTAACGACTCGATAGAAATGTTTGAGAGCGGTAGATATATTAAATTTTTGGTAGGTTTCTTTGTTTTGATAGTACATTTGTTTATGAGTTGGTAGACTTGAACGACATTTCCTTTGACTTTTTAGTAGATGTTTGACTTTATTGGTATATTTATTTCCATTGGTGGTATATTAATCTTACAAACGGTAGACTTATTTCTTTTGGTGGCAGAGTTATCAATTGGCAATTATCGGATGGTTCTTTTTGTCGTAACGGTAGATTTATTTTCTTGACGGTAGATTTATATTTGTGCGGTAGATTTATTCATTATGGTTGTAGATATAAAACCATCAAACATCTTGGTCACTTCATTTTGTAATGGTGGTAGATTTATTATTAGACACAGTAGATTTATCTATAATGGTGATAGCTTTACTAAATCTTTTGGTATTTATTCAAATAACCTTCAGTTGGTAGATTTATCGTATCTGCGTTGTGGTAGACTTACAGTGACCATAGATTTATTGAATTTGTTTGGTGGTAGGATTTTGACTTATTTCAAAATAACAAATAACGTGTTTGCCCTACAACAAAGCTCAAATATGCGAAAAAACCAAGCACCCATCTTCAACAATTAGGGTTCCTTCGAGCCCAGATGTGCAACAACCACAACCGAGGATGAACTCAGATCCAAACTTCCCAGGCTCGTGTGTCGCCCCGCTGCAGAATTGTATGTTGCCACAACCTCGAGAGTTACATCGGATGTGACAACTGATGTTCGATACCAAAAGAACACACACAAACTGACCTACGTTCGGTATGATGAGCCACCCCGAGAACGAAGTCCTAGACGAAGCAAATTCGCCCCCTCTTGAAACAACGCCCCCGATGATGGTGCAAGAAATTACGCATGCAAAGGTGCTACTCGCCAAAAGGTCCCAAGGGGCGATCCCCAGGAAAACTCCGAACGATTGCCTTAACAGAGGGAGAGCTTGAAAGGGAATGCCAAGAGAAAACAGAGTGCAACGGTGTCTGAGATCCAACAGCAAAAGAGAGGAAAGCATAAACTTGACTACTCGACGGCGAAAGAGATAACAAAGGGGATGGATGAGCAGGAGAGCCTGTTCCCACCAGGGAGTAGTAGCAGTCAGAGAATCGTGTTACTCAAGTAACCCGTAGGTAGAAAGGAGTTGTAGCCATTTCTGGGACGGGTCGGAGCATTTAACCAGATGGTCCCGCTTCTATCTATTCAAGGTAAAACTTAGAAAAAGTATTTATACTTTGTCAACTTTTTTTGTTATTATAAATTTGTTTCAAAATTCATTCCATATTCATATATTAACTGTCTTGGTTTCAAAATTAATTTATTCATAGATATTAGAGCAAAATTGTGTTTATTACTTTGTTTTTTGATTCGTAGATCAAATTAAAAATTTGTATTGATTAAATTAGTTAAGAAAAGAAAATAGTTTTTGAATTTCTTGTTTTTTGTTGTTTTCATAGAAAACAAATATAACGAGAATGAAACTGAATATGATGAAAAAACTTATTCACTCTTATTATAAGAAGTGAGGTATAATCATTGAAAAATCATTTAAAAGTTACCACAACATATATATTACCACACAAAAGTCCGGTCTTTACTTCTTCAAGAAAAAATTAACAAAAAATATATTTAATATACGTCGATCTTTTGTGATTTTAAACTAGTTTCAAAATTTATTTTATATTCATATATTGTCATGCATGGTTTCAAAATTAAAGTTATCATGGATCTAAAGCAAAAGTTGTGTTTATTAGTTTTTTTAATTTAATAGATTAAATCAAAAATTTGTATTGGTTAAACTATCTAAGGAAATTAAAAATAACTTTTAACTTTATTACTTTTTGTTGTTTTCATAGAAAACATATATAACGAGGAAGAAACTGAAAATGATGAAAAAAATTATTTTGTTGATTTGAAGAAGTGTTGTAAATAAAAATATTTTGTGTTAATATTATATTTATTAAATAGCATTTGATTATTTTGTTACATTTTTTGTTGGTTTTGGTATATTAACGTATAAGTATTCGATCAAATAATACGTTTTTCAAATGAAATATATATATATATATATATATATATATTCAAAATAAGAACATTGATCAAACCCACAAATTATATATAATTTATGAGATTAAAAATATAATATTTTATATTTATTATTATAATCACCAATATACATAGAGTATTTCTAATCCAGGGCCATGGATAAGTGCAAAATTAATTCTCTCTCCTCGGATACTATTTATCCTATACTATTTACTATCAAAAATAAATCTTACCCCTTTGTTTCCTATCTAATTACATGTTTCTCTTTCTGTAATTACATGGAAACATGAGTTGATATATAACAATGGACGTTGGTGTCCGTGACGACGAACAATGGAAACGTTTCCGATTCGTGTTACACAACTCCGATAACATGAGTTGTTTTGATAATCGAATAGATAATTCATAATCAAATATGAGTTATCTTGATAATATAAATTATCAATATGAGTTATCTTGATAATCAAAAATATATCTATTATCAAATATGAGTTATCTTGATTTTAAGAGTTATTGATGTGAGTTATCTTGATATGTAAATATGAGTTATCTTGATAATCAGATTCTGGAATCCACTTTCTCGTTTGCAATATTTGTAGGGGTATATTGGTCAGAATCTACACAATACTTTTTGCAAAACTAATATCAACTTATTGTACGCTAGTTACCTAATTTTTATTTTATTATAGGCTATATATTTAACTTACCATATACATATAGTAATTTTTCAAATAAATATTAGTGATCGCATATAATTTTTATCAAAATAATATTAAACAGAATCTAGTATATCAAAATAAAAAACAAAACAAAATAAATGGAAATTCCGGCTAGAAAAGGCATAAATCTAACGAGGAAGGAATAATTAAAAAAAAAAAAAACCCTAAAATCCACCAAAACCACGCACAAAGTCCATTTAAAATACCTTTTCCTATCGTATCACGATCCTTCCTATACATCGGAGATTATCATCATCCAACGAAGCGCTTCATCTTCTCCTTTCCTTTCTGGCGATTTTCTCTTCCTCGGCTGAAACCCTTTTGGATTCAGCCTCTTCTCGGTATGTTATCTTATTAAAAAGGTTTCAGCTTTCTCACTTGAATTCGCTTCTAGATCTTAATCTATGGTGGGTTTTATATATTGAATTACTCCTGTTTTATGATTTTTGATTGATAATCTTACCGTGTTTTGTTAAGAAAGGTCCGAAATTTATCATCAACTTCGCTGCAGAAACCATCTGATTGTAGATTTTACTATGACCTCTTTGCTTGCATGATGATGTTCAAAAGCTGGAACCTTCCCCGAATTCTTATCACTGAAATTCTCAAAGAAAAAAAGTTTGAA
The DNA here is from genome assembly GCA_030161315.1 of Eutrema japonicum. Lineage (NCBI taxonomy): Eukaryota > Viridiplantae > Streptophyta > Magnoliopsida > Brassicales > Brassicaceae > Eutrema > Eutrema japonicum. Next base: position 19,967,172 of record BSQW01000006.1, on the reverse strand, counting down.
ACTTGATTCTGTAAAATTCCTAAGTCAGTTTGGATATTAACAATGTTTGTTGAGGCCATGGATTGATTCCGATTTGATTGAGATGTTATTTCTAATCCACTTGTGGAGATCATCTGTTGGAAGATTACTATGAATATAAATTTTTGCAGCTAATGTGTTATAGTTTTACTTCTATCTGATTCCTTTTATTGCTGTTCTTGCCTGCTTGGGAATTACTTTGAAATTCAAAATAGTTATGGATAGTTTTATATGTGTAAGTGTTTTAGTTTGGCATCTGTAAGAGCTCATGGAACCTGTGTTTATCCGGTTGAAGTTTAGATAGTGGACATACTTGAAATCGAAAAATTGCGTCTAGGTTTTGTAAGCCTTCTCCACATGTGAACTGCGAGTTGGACTGTTAGGTCTATGTATCTTAAGTATTTCCAAGATTCACAAAGTAATAGTATCAGTACCCTTGGGGCTAGCACCAGACTTATTAGGAATTGTTAAAACCATTTATTTGTTGTGTGCCAAGTGCCAACATATCTACTCGTTTTATTTTGAATATATCATTCTGATAAGCAGAATGAGGATGTTTTTGAAGTTTCAATATGATTTTTTATGCATGTTATAGAACTTCCAGGATACAAAAATGATTTACATGTAAAGATTACCACTGAGAAAACTTTTTAAAATACGAGTCGGGCGGGTGTTTTAAACTATATGGATTTATCGGCACTATAGGCTGACTCAATGAGCATGATTGTGACGTTTATGTGTATGTCTGGCAGGTTTGCAGTTGGATTCCGATAGCAGCAAATATGGATGACTGGGGTAAGACTATGCTTGAAGTGTCCTCTTAGTTGTTTATAGCTTTGGTTGGATATGGAAGCAGAGTTGGATCATTTGCCAACGCGAAGAGTTTTGCATTACAAAATTGAATCACTTGCATGTGGGTAATTTATTGGAGTTCTATTGCTTATGGTTTCTCTTTTCTGATTTCAGAGGACGAGCAAATTGCACCGCTTCCAGCCAAAGTTGAACTTAAAAGTAACTGGGATGATGAGGATGTGGATGAAAATGAAATTAAGGACTCATGGGAGGATGATGATGAACCTGCTTTGGTATAGCTTTTACTCTCTACAAATCTTTCTGTATTTGCTACTGCACATAATTTGGTTTGAGATTCCAGCGGCCACATTTATCTTGGCGTTTTTGCGATTTTTTCATTTCCTTTATGACAATTTAATTTTTATCTCTTCTTTTTTTAGTTTTGAAACTTAAATTTGTGTCTGTGTAGCCGCCTGTTGTCAAGCCTGCTCCCGAGAAGTCTCCTGAAAAGGGTCCTAAAAAAGCAGCATCCAAAACTGTTGAAAAGAAGGGTAAAGCAGCCGAAGTTCCAAAAGAAGCACTAAAGGAGGAACCTTTAGATCCTATTTCTGAGAAACTTCTCATGCAGAGGTAGAGTTTATAAATTCTACCCTTTCCCACAAAGAATACTTCACCTTAATCTTCTACTTTGTGGGAGAAGAAAAATATCATTTATGAGAAAGATTTATAAACAGACCAAAAGGCTGTGTGTTCTTAATACATTATGTTCGTTGTATCACAGGCTTGTAGAAGAAGCGGACTACCGGGCAACTGCTGAACTCTTTGGAACGAAGAGTGAAGAAAAAAACCTTGATATGTTCATCCCCAAGTCTGAAAGCGATTTTTTGGAATATGCTGAAATGATTTCTCAGAGGCTTAAACCATTTGAGGTACGCTGTATTTCTGTCTTATACCTTTCTTATCTTGGCTATAACAGACGCTCGCGCCAATCTTTAAATCGTATTTTGGTTTCTGTTGCAGAAAAGTTATCACTATATTGCCCTACTCAAAACAGTCATGAGACTTTCGGTGGGCAAGATGAAGGCAGCAGATGTTAAAGATGTTGCTTCGTCTGTTACAGCAATAGCAAATGAAAAACTAAAGGCGGAGAAAGAAGCTGCTGCTGGCAAAAAGAAGACAGGTATGTGCACTGACAATCAGTCACTTTCTAAACGCACTCTTGGTTCTTGGAGTGACAAATATTGATTCTGTCCCGAGTTTTGTCTATTTCCCGTTGATGCTTCTGCCTATAGCAGTTTCTCTTTGGCTTATAGTTTCATAGATTTATTGTTCTGACTATTAGTTTCGTGATCATCAATTGGTTTTTCATTGATTTACCAGGTGGGAAGAAGAAACAACTTCTTGTAGATAAGCCCAATGACGATCTAGTGGCTGGTCCTTACGATGCCATGGACGATTTCGACTTCATGTAGATTAAAGAGCTTTTTTGAGGGAATGCAATTTGGATTGTCTGGCGTCTATTTCATCATTATCAAATTAGAAAAGAGCAAGAAGCAAAAAATTCTTATTTCTGGAAATATAGTTTGAACAATTAGTTTTGGTCTAGAGATTCTCTAAAGAGTCATGCTTTGTTTTGTTTTGTTTTGTTGGTTAAAAGCTAATACTTTAATCAATTTGATGTTCGTATAAATTTATAATTGACAGTGATAAATCTCTCTAGCAATTCTATTTTTCTTATGGGATTCTTGCACTGATAAGTCATTTTTTCAAAACATCTTTTGTGTTTTAGCACTTTCTAAAATGTGTAAAAATTACACGTGTTAAATTTTTAATTGTATTTTTGTACTGTATGTTTCAATGTGTATTACAATATACATACCAATAAAAAGTATGGGCAAAATCGATTTATTTGTGTACTGCATGTTTCAATGTGTATTACAAAACACATACCAATAAAAAAACAAGTGCAAAATCGATTTTTTAATAGAAAAAGTGTTATATTGTATTTATTGGAAGTGTTTGAATACAAAAAAAAAATGTTTTAAAAAATTGACAATGCATGCAAATATCTCTTTTCTTATTTCCAAAGCATGGTTGCTTTTGAGATTGTCCAATTTTGTTCGTTTGTCTTGCACCGATAAGAGCAACCCCTTATCACTTTTTCAGGTTTCAATTGGCTTATTTCGGTTCTATCTTCTTTGATTTGACATAAATTTACCGAAGTCTAAGGGAAATTGGTAATTGCGGTTTCGCCAAGGTTAAGTTCGGGTTCAATTATTTTTTCTTATTTATTTTATTTTACTTCAATTCCAAAATTCTTATATAGTTCTATGTTTGATGATTATCTCCGTGCATAAGTTTTTTCTTATAATGAAAATTCAGGTTCACATATATACTTATTTCAGTCACATAGCTAGTTGTTATATGTACTAATGTTATCCGACTTCAAATCTGGTCGAATATTATATATGTGAGCTACGATTTTGTTTTGGACAATTGGGTCTGTGATTTCTGGATGTGGGTTTAGTGGTGCAGCTAAAGCCCAATATGAAGAAACTGAAGAAGAAGCCCAAGAGGAGCTTCACGTCTTATTGCGCTGCTTGGTTTTTTGTCGATTTGTACAATCCCGACAAATTGGGACAAAAGCAGAGAGTATAAAGAAGAGTCAAAGAGAAGAGTCAAAGAGAAGAGTCAAAGGTAAGGGTAAGTGAGCAAGAGAGATTTGCAACACAGAGAGAGAGAAATCAGGTGAGAGGGTAAGAGAAAAAAGCTTGTAAGGGGTGAGTGAAACTTCATCTTCTTTTTTCTGGGTAATTTCTCTGTTCGGTGAGTGTTGTGAGTTGGGGTATGATCACTTGTAAGCAGCTTCTCTTGATACTCTTGTGTGATGGGTTAAAGCTCACCGAGACGTACCATTGCCGGTTTGGCGTGGGAACTCGTTATTTTCCTGTGTCGTCTCTTCCTTTACTTTCTGCACATAAACATCAAGCAAATAATCAATATATCAAATACATAACCAAAGCTTACAACTTACTACAGTGGTATCAGAGCAAAGGTGTGAGGCATCCCAAGTGATAAAGTTTGAAGCTTTTGGAAGATTGGTTGATTTTAAGAAAATGAAATAGAAGTTTTAGTCTCATAAGGTAACGGATCCTATCTGGCCTGAGACTTACTGGTTTATTCTTAAAATCTGAGATATTATTTTAAGTATTTGAGATTTGTGGCTTGGTGAAGAATCATTTGTGTGCTGGTAGTTGGTATTGGAGTTTGTTGCTGTTTTTCTGTTGTGATTTTTTGATCAGATCTAAGACATAAGAACATGGAACCCACTCAAGGAAGATGGGAAGTGGATAAGTTTGATGGAGAAGGAGACTATACCATTTGGAAGCATAGGGTTCTAGTTCGGCTTGAGATCCTTGGTCTCGACTCAGTGTTGAGGGTTGATGGTGATGATGAAACATCTGCAACAGACACAAAGGGTAAGGCCACTGAAACAGAAGAAGTAAGGCCAGATCCCAAGAGGCTAGAAAAGGATCGAAGAGTTAGAAATCTGTTGAGTATGAGTCTAACTGATATGGTGTTAAGGAAGGTTGGGCTGAAGCACAAGACTGCTCAAGCTATGTGGGATTCTCTCGAATCTCAGTATCAGGATAAATTTTTACCAAATAGATTCTACCTCAAGCAAAGGTTCTACAGCTTCAAAATGGAAGAAGGCAAAAATCTGGACAAAAATCTGGACACTTTTAATAAGCTGGTTTCAGATTTGGCTAGTCTAGATGTAGAGTTGAGTGATGAAGATCAAGCTGTTATTCTACTCAACAATTTACCCTCTCAATTTGCTCAACTAGTTCACACTCTCAAGTATAGAGGAGGAACGGAAACAATAACTCTATAAGAGATTACCACATCAGCTTATTCCCTGGAGACTGAATTGAAGCAGAAGGGAAATTACTTGCCAACAACAACAAGTAATGAAGGTTTGATTGTTCAAGCTCGTGGTAGACCAGAAAATAAGAATGTGTCAAAAGGAAAGAATAATCACAGAAGCAAGTCAAGGCCTAAGACTAAGAGAGTTTGCTGGTTTTGTGGGAGTGAAGGACACTTTAAAAAGGATTGTCCTAAAAGATCTAATGGAGAAGCCAGTGTCGGGAAAGCCGAGAACTCAGAGCCTCTTATGTTGACTGCTTCAGAACTGTCTACAAGAGACAGATGGGTTTTGAATTCTGGATGTTCATATCATTTGACATTAAAAAAAGATCTTATGTTTGATGTAGAAAAAGTTGATGGAGGCAAAATTCTGATGGGAAATGACACATACTGTGAAATCACAGCAATTGGGAAAATCAGGATAGTTAACTACAACAAAACATCAGTTGTGTTAACAAAGGTCAGATACTCTCCTACATCAAGAAGAAACCTGATCTCTTTGGGTCAATTGGAACAACATGGCTGTTGGTTTAAATCCAAAAACTACATAATGCAAGTGTTCAAGGATGACAGGGAAGTTCTTGCAGGTGATTACACAGACACATTGTACATGTTGGATGGAAAACCAGAGCTAGAACATGCTAATGCAGCAATGAAATCAGATGATAAAACAGTCTTATGGCACAGCAGGTTGGGACATATGAGTGCAAAGAATTTACAGTTGCTGGTCAAGAAAGAGTTGATCAAAACTGGGGAAATTTCAGAGATGAATCAATGTGAACTTTGCATTTTGGGAAAGTCTCATAAGCTGCCATTCAAGACAGGTAAACATACATCTAAGGGTCCATTAGAGTATGTACATTCTGATTTATGGGGATCGCCAAATGTCACTCCAAGTTTGTCTAAATGTCAATACTACATTTCTTTTGTGGATGACTACTCGAGGAAGGTTTGGGTTTATTTTCTCAGATCTAGGGATGAAGCGTTCATCAAGTTTGTTGAATGGAAAGCTTTTGTGGAAAATCAGTGTGGGAAGAAGTTAAAAGCTTTAAGGACAGACAACGGTCTTGAGTATTGTAACAAAGTGTTTGATGATCATTGCAAGCACCGTGGGATTATGAGGCACAAGACTTGTCCCTACACTTCACAACAAAATGGAGTTGCTAAGAGACTTAACAGAACCATTCTTGAGAAAGGATTGGGAGAAACGTTTTGGGCTGAAGCTGCATCTACTGTGGTATATATGATCAATAGGACACCATCTACGCCATTAAATTTTGAGATACCAGAGGATGTTTGGTCTGGAAGAAAACCAGAATACTCCCACATGAGAAGGTTTGGCTGCCTGGTTTATTATCATGTGGAACAAGGGAAATTGAAGCCAAGGGCTAAGAAAGGAGTATTCATGTGTTATCCTCAGGGTGTTAAAGGTTACAAAATTTGGAGTGGTGAAGATAAAAGGTGTATTGTGAGTAGAGATGTCACTTTCTGTGAAAATACTGTCTACAAAGACATAGAAAATTTTCAAAGGAAGAAATCCAGAAGCCTAAGCCCAAGGGAAAGAAGAAAGTTACATTCTCTATGCCTACTGATCAGTCTGACAAGGAAGAAGTAGATTCTCCAGGGGAGAATTCAGCTGGAGGTGGAGTCATTTATGAGTCAGTTGAAGTTGTAGCAGATTCTGAAGATGACTCTGAAACAGAAGATTCACCACAGAATCTTCGAAATTATCTCTTAGCCAGAAATATAGAAAAAAGCAGATTAAACCCTCAAGCAGGTTTGATGATTCTGATGTAGCAGCCTATGCTTTGATAGTGGCGGAATTTATGGAAGAAGAAGAGCCATGAACCTATCAAGAAGCTATGAATGGGAAAAACAAACTCAAATGTACAAGAGATACAAAGGGAGAGATGGAGTCTCTTATTAAGAATCATACTTGGGATCTAATACAAAGACTAGAAGGACAAAGAACTATTGGTTGCAAGTGGATATTCAAACTCAAACCAGGAATTTTAGGAGTGGAGGAACCTAGATATAAAGCACGGTTAGTTGCAAAAGGTTTCTCACAGATTGAAGGAATAGATTATCATGAAGTGTTCTCACCAGTTGTGAAACACATTACTATACGGTTGGTATTGTCTATGGTGGTCAATCTGGACCTGAAATTGGAGCAGTTGGATGTAAAAACAACATTTTTAAATGGGAGTTTGGAAGAAAGAATCTTAATGGAGCAACCATAGGGTTTCGCTAAGGGTGATAATGTGTGTCTACTTAAAAAGTCTCTGTATGGATTAAAGCAGTCTCCACGACAGTGGAACTTGAGGTTTGATCAGTTCATGAAGACACAAAACTTTACAAGAAGTCGGTTTGATCCTTGTGTCTACTTCAGGTCATATGATGATGGCAATTATGTCTATCTACTCCTCTACGTAGATGACATGTTAGTTGTTGCTAAGGATACGAAAGAAATAAGGAGGCTAAAAGATATCTTAAGCAAGGAGTTTGAGATGAAAGACCTAGGACCTGCAAAGAGGATCCTAGGCATTGATATTATCAGGGACATGAGTAAGGGTGTTTTAATGCTTTCACAGGAAGCTTATATTGAGAACGTTTTGAGAAATTTTGGTATGGCTGAATCAAAACTAGTCTCTACACCTATGGGATGTCATTTCAGACTTTCTAGTACTAAGCAGGAAGAAAAAGGTGAAGCAGAGTTAGAAATGAGAAACATACCTTACTTTAGCGCTGTTGGGAGTCTCATGTACGCCATGGTTGGCTCACGTCCTGATATAGCACATGACGTTGGTCTGGTAAGTCGCTTCATGAGCTCTCCTTGCACAGAACATTGGAAAGCTGTTAAATGGATACTGAGGTATATCAAAAGCACATCAAATTTGAAGCTCACTTTTAGAAAGTCTGATAAATTTGAGGTGAAAGGTTAATGTGATAGTGATTACGCAGCTGACCTAGATAGAAGGAGATCCATTACATGCTATTTGTTCCAAGTAGGAGAAAACACAGTGAGTTGGCGTTCAGGGCTGCAACAAGTAGTTGCTTTGTCAACGACATAAGCATAATATATGGCCTTAACAGAAGCTGGTAAAGAAGCGGTATAGTTGAGTGGAATTACCGGTGAATTGGGATTTCCTCAAAAGGGTGTTGAAATCTTCTATGACTCGCAAAGTGCGATCTGTTTGGCAAAGAACATCACCTTCCATGAGAGAACGAAGCACATGGTTGTCAGGATGAACTTCATCAGGGATGCTGTTGAAGATGGATCAATCGTGGTATTGAAAATTGATACAAAAGTGAATCCGACAGATATTCTGACAAAATCAGTGTCGGTGAAGAAATTATAAGAGGGGAGAAGTCATCTGAGAGTTCTCAGAGACTGAATTTTAGCTCGGTAAAGAGCTAGGTTTCCGAAAAGGAGATGTCGGAATGGAGAAGAGGAGCGGCGTGTTTCTCAGAGGTGAATGTCCAAAATTGAATCGAGGTGGAGATTGTGAGCTACGATTTTGTTTTGGACAATTGGGTCTGTGATTTTTGGATGTGGGCTTAGTGGTGCAGCTAAAGCCCAATATGAAGAAACTGAAGAAGAAGCCCAAGAGGAGCTTCACGTCTTATTGCTCTGCTTTGTTTTTTGTCGATCTGTACAATCCCGACAAATTGGGACAAAGGCAGAGAGTATAAAGAAGAGTCAAAGAGAAGCAGGTGAGGTTAAGTGAGCAAGAGAGATTTGCAACATAGAGAGAGAGAAATCAGGTGAGAGGGTGAGAGAAAAGAGCTTGTAAGGGGTGAGTGAAACTTCATCTTCTTCCTTGATCTTCATCTTCTTTTTTCTGGGTAATTTCTCTCTTCGGTGAGTGTTGTGAGTTGGGGTGTGATCACTTGTAAGCAGTTGCTCTTGATACCCATGTGAGCTGGGTTAAAGCTCACCGAGACGTACCATTGCCGGTTTGGCGTGGGAACTCGTTATTTTCCCGTGTCGTCTCTTCCTTTACTTTTTGCATATAAACATCAAGCAAAGAATCAATATATCAAATACAGAACTAAAGCTTAAAACTTGCTACAATATCGACAAAAACAATTTGTTTATTTTGAGCATAATATGGTCCATGCGCAAAGATAACACGCATAAATCGAGAAATTATCTAAATTTTAAATTAAAAAAAAAAGAGAGTTATGTGACTAAAACAAGTTTGTTAACATTATAATTGAAGATGCAGATATCACAGGAGTCATCACAGGATATGCAGAAGATTACAGAAACTGATTTAAAGAAGAAAGTTGAAGTGGAATCAATGTGGGCCTAAGCCCAATCTTACACAACCATCGACTTGAAGAATTCACAAGTTAAAAGAAAAAGGAAATTAGACTTTTCCTAGTTCAAGAAGGATTAAGAAAAGGTTTCATGTTAGTCGGTATAAATATAGGACTGAGTTGGTTTAGAAACTTGGTGCAATAAAGAGTTTGAAGTTTCTAAGGCTATAAAGGTTTTTAGAGTTTCTTTGAGAGAGAGATTCGATATAAACTTGCAAGCATTGTATGTCTTGTTCAAGTTTAAGGAGTGCTAGATTTTCTTAGAGATACTTGTAAGTTCTCGCTTTTTGGTAGACTTGTAAGTTACCATTAAAAAGGATAATCTAGTGGAATTTTTTTGAGAAAAACATGTGTTCCTTACATATTGCATATGTCTCTATAGCTCTTGCTTTTTCAATTGGTATCAGAGCGGGACACCTAGTCGAGCGAATTTTCCTCTAACACAGGTGTGATCCTGCAGAAAAGATGGCGAGCTATAGGACACTTATGGTCGTGAACTCTACTGTTCTGAACAAGACTACTTATGGTTGGTGGAAATCAAAGATGACCGCAACAATCAAGAGTATTGATGAAGACGCGTGGACTGTTGTTGAAGATGGTTGGGAACCACCAACTAAGACAGATAAAGAGGGGAAAGTTGTCTCAAAACCTTAAGCAGAATGGACTAAGGACGAGAAGATTCTGGCTAAGTGGAATTCCACAGCTCTTAGTGAAATTTTCAGATCTGTGGAAGTAAAACAGTTTGAGCTGATTCAGAGTTGTAAATCTACTAAGGTTGCATGGGAGACGCTGCAGCGTGTGTACGAAGGAACAGACAATGTCAAGAGAAGTCGTCTTGATATGCTTGCATCAAGGTTTGAAAACTTACGGATGGATGAACATGAATCAGTTGAAGATTTCAGTGCTAAGTTGTGTGCAATTGCGAATGAAGCATAAGTACTTGGGAAAAAATTCAAAGATAAGAAATTAGTAAAGAAGCTTCTGAGGTGTTTACCACCAAAATTTGCAGCACAAAAGACGTCCATGAGAGTCTCTCTGAACACAGATACTCTTAAGTTTGAAGAAGCAGTTGGGATGATTGAAGCATATGAGATGGAATTAGCTGCTGAAAAACCTGAGAAGAACACATGAATTGCTCAGGTTTATGAGTCAACATATGACGAGTATGATGCTGAGTTAAAACCTGAGTACAAAGAGATTTGTGATACACTGGTTAGAATCACAAAGGAGAATGTGGGTTTAATCAAAGAAAAATCATGTATCAAGGTCACGATTGAAAGATTGGAGGCTGAACTAAACAAAGAAAACGGTAATTCGCTGCAATTACAGTTAGATTTGGATAAAAAGCTCAAACATATCAAAATGTTGAATTCTGGTACAAAACAACTTGACAAGATTCTGACCACGGGAAGAACAGAAAAATCCTGCAGAGGTTTGGGATATCAGGGATCAAACTATCAAGATAAAACTGTGTCTGTGAGTGGTGGAAAGCTTCAGGATGAAGAAAAATCTTATGGAAAAAGGAATCTTCAGACTAAAACATGTCAAAATCTAAAAAATCAGGGTTGCTTCTATTGTAGAAAATATGGACATATCAAAGCTCACTGTTACATGTTTCTTAACAGAATAGACAGTCTTTGGAGACAGAGAAATTTTACTTGGAATGGATGGAAGAATCAAGTCTGGATGAAGAAAAAAGATATCTATGGTAGAACTTATCCTCGAGTACAAGAAAAGATGCTTCGATGTAATACAGTCTCCATAGTCAACAGAACCTGCATTAGTCTTAAAGATAAATCAGAAGAGCAAAAAACAGCACAAGCTAGAGTTCAGTTTGAAAAAACACAAAAAAAGCTTGATGATGATTAATAAAGGCACAAACCAGTTGGATCATCTTCTAAACATTGAAAAACCTGATATGAAACGACGTGGTTGTGGATTTGAAGAGAAATTATTGGAATCTGATTCAGTTTTTATTTCTGATGAAAAAACTGAGATTGCAGCAGCATCTGCTACAGAGCCAGAAACCAGGACTGATACAAAGACCGCAACAAAAAATCCAGAATTGCAGAGTGAACGCCAACACACTTTCCAACCTGTTAAAAGTAATTGTTTTAGATTCAGTCAAGAACTCAGCCATGAAGGTTTAAGGCTCAATAAGGTTTTGGTTAGAAAAGATGATAGTGCGATGGGCTATCAATTACGGTTTGAAGAGCAAAGACGATCTTCCAATTAGCTTTTGGCTATGTTGTGACTCAAACAGGAGGATATTGTTGGGAAAACAGATTGAAGTTATAGATGTTGAGTTCACAAACATAGTAAAAAAGGAGGGGTGGTTGAAAAATCAGATTGATTAATAATATATAGGTTTTGAAGGGGGTACATGGATTCTTCAAAAGAGATGTAGTTCATTGCTGCAAAAGAGATATCATGATGCAAATATTCCAGGATTCACAGCTCATGTAATCACCTGAAAGAGTTCGAATTTTGATTGTCTCGGAGAATAAAAAAAAAGAGACAAAGCGAGGATGAGATGATTCAGGTCAAGAGGGTTATCTGGAATCATCGGGACAACGAGCAATACAAAATTGAAGCTACGAAACGAAACGTCTAAATTTTGTTTCCAGAATTTTGAGAATTGAAAATCTCAAAAGGGGCAAACTAAATTCATCACAGTAAAATGTTTAAAGAGGAGATTGAGAAAACCTGAGAATTCTAGAAGAAACAGTGGTCATGTTTGCTTCGTGGAAAGGAGTTTTGAGGATGGTCCGATGGGTGAGCTCCGACGGACACGGAGAGGGACAATTGACGGTGGGATTCGCCGGATTAAACCAATGTGGGTTTCAGAAACTCACCGGAGTTGCAGATCGGGACTCGCCGGAGAAGCTTCGATGTCATCATCGAGAGAGGGAATAATGTCTCGAAGAATCTGTAGGCGTCGTAGCCAATAATGTCTTGAAGTTTCTAAGGCTATAAAGGTTTTTAGAGTTTCTTTGAAAGAGAGATTCGATCTAAACTTGCAAGCATTGTCTGTCTTGTTCAAGTTTAAGGAGTGCTAGATTTTCTTAGAGATACTTGTAAGTTTTCGCTTTCTGGTAGATTTGTAAGTTACCATTAAAAAGTATAATCTAGTGAAATTGTTTTGAGAAAAACATGTATTCTTTATCTGTCTCTATAGCTCTTGCTTTTTCAATAATAAGTCTTAAGTTCATTTCACTGCATCTAGGAGCATTACATTTTTGAAACCTTTTAATTAGATTTGTTTCATCTACCACAATCCTCATTAAAAACTGCAATAAATTGAACAATATTTAAACATGTGTTGCTTATCATCACATTGTTGACGTAGCGGAAGCTATTGGTAACGTGAGGGTAACATTGAATTCTTAGAATATTTTTTTCTAATAATTTTCTAGTTCTTTGGTAGGTAGGCTCGACTCTTTATCAAAACGTTTCCTTTTTTAAACTATTTTATTTTCCTTACAAAACGCACAAACTCCAATGGATCCTTGATTCGAGGTGGTCTCTTCACTTGTGTCCTAAACGTCTCCACATGTCTTGTCTTTTATCTTGGTTCTACTCTCTCTATATATCACCACTCTCACTCTCTCTCTCTCTCTCTCTCTCTCTCTCTAATTGGAGACATCAACAACTATGGCCACCGATATGCCAATCCGAATTGGAGTAATGGGCTGCGCCGAAATCGCTCGCAAGGTCTCCCGTGCAATTGACCTCGCTTCAAACGCCACTATCTCCGCCGTTGCAAGCCGGTCCTTAGAGAAAGCCAAACTGTTTGCTACCTCCAATGGCTACCCTCAATCGGCAAAGATCCACGGCTCCTACGAATCGATTCTTGAAGATTCAGAGGTTGATGCTCTTTACATTCCTCTCCCAACTAGCCTCCACGTCGAGTGGGCTATACGTGCCGCCGAGAAAGGGAAGCACATCCTTCTGGAGAAGCCCGTGGCGATGAACGTGGCTGAGTTCGATAAGATTGTTGCGGCTTGCGAGATCAATGGTGTTCAGATTATGGATGGTACCATGTGGGCTCATCATCCTAGAACGGCTAAGCTTAAGGACTTCCTCTTCGACTCAGACCGTTTCGGCCAGCTCAAAACCGTAAGTACTCCAGTCCATGTGTTACTCTTTTCGAAACATGTTGCTGTCAAATTTTAATAGCTCTTTTTCTCAGATTAGCGTTGTTGGAATCAAATATAGTAGATGTTCTCAAATTAACAACTTGCTACTCTGTTTTAGTGATTGTCCTTTTTTGTTTTGTTAACACCTCTTTGAGTGATTGTCATTGAGTAATCTTATGCATGGTAGTAGTTTTTAAGTTAGTTTTTGGTTCTGTTTTTAAAAAAAAAAACTCAATATCATCCAATCAAAGATTTTAAGAATTTGGTTTTCCTAAACGCTATAATAACTAGTTTTTTTTCCCTTGCGTTTCCTATTTTATTAGAAAAACTAAAATCTACTTATCTTTACGGCTAGTTAGGAAAAAAATTTGGGATATGAACCATGAAATAGGATATTTGAATTTCCCGGATCCAGATTCGGGTAATTAATAATAAAGATCAATTCATAAAATATATTCTTAAAATATATGCAAAATATTTATATAATTAGTTGAAAAATATCTTAAAATATCACCAAAATTAAAATTTATTTATAAGAATTAGAGTATATTTTTGAATACCCGTAGCAAATATGTTCTAAGATGTTTATAAAAATCAATTTTTTTTTTATATGATACTTAATTTCTATTGAATGTTATTTTTCATTTAATATTTTATTTTATTTTATTACTTTTAATAATTTATAATGTTATTTTAATTATTGTTAACTATTTTGGCGAATCTTGATAACCGTAGGTATTGGCGGATCCGGATCCGGATAATTTTCTTTTGGATACAGATCCGGATCCGTATGTCCTAATATTCGAAGGTATATGATCCGTGCTCCCCCTACTTATTTTGGATTTCTCAAAAATCAAAAAATATATATATATATATATATATATATATGTACATTTATCTTTGAATTTCGAAGCCATAATGTTTGCTTTAAAGGGGTGGGACAGATCATATATCTGGAAAATTTTGGGATATCCGGATCCATATCTGGGGTTTTCGGATATCCGTCTAGATATTAAGATATACGTGGATATCCGGATCCGGAAAAAATAAAAAACAAAATATTAAAATATTAAAAATAATGATAGAATTAGACTTTTATATAATATTTTGTAAAAAAAATCTGTAATTATAAAAAATATTTAAATTTTATTTAAATAAATATAAATATATATATATATATATATATAAATTTCAATATATTAAAAAATTATTTATAAAATATAATTGTTTAATATATTTAAAAGATACGGATCCGGATGTTCGGACTTTATAATTTAAGTATCCGGATCGGGATTCGACCCCCTCGGATATCCGGATTTTCGGAGCGAATCTCAGATCTGATCTCGGATCCTGGATAATAGTTCCACTCCTATTGCTTCATATAGAAAATACCATTTCGATAATCAGTTTGTGGGTTGTGTAATATTTTCTCAGTTTCCAGAGATTCACAGTAAACAACATATATAACTTGTGTGGTTTTTGATTCTTTAATTAATTAAATAGTGTCAAGAGCTGTTTCTTGAAACTCTTTCGTTCTACTCGTTATTGGACACTGCAGGTACATAGTTGCTTCACATTTTCTGCAAACCAAGATTTCCTCGAAAACGACATCCGTGTGATACCGGATCTTGATGGTCTTGGTGCGCTAGGAGACACTGGATGGTACGCGATCCGAGCAGCCCTTTTAGCCAACAACTTCGAGCTTCCCAAAACCGTCACGGCCTTTCCAGGGACTGTCCTAAACGAGTCAGGAGTGATTCTCTCCTGTGGAGCATCTCTGAGCTGGGAAGACGGACGAACCGCAACCATATACTGCTCCTTCTTGGCAAACCTAACAATGGAGATAAAAGCCATTGGAACAAAAGGCACAGTTCGTGTTCACGACTTTGTTATCCCGTTTCAGGAGACCGAGGCATCGTTCACCACTTGCACTAACGCTTGGATCAATAAGCCCGCGACTGCATGGGTTAATCCTCCGACCGAACACACAGTTAAGACAGAGCTCCCGCAAGAGGTGTGTATGGTGAGTGAATTCGCCAGGTTGGTTGGAGAAATCAAGAACAAAGGTGCAAAGCCTGATGTGTTTTGGCCGAGCATTAGCCGGAAGACACAGCTAGTGGTTGATTCTGTCAAAGAGTCTGTTGATAAAAACTATCAGCAGATTAGTCTCTCTGGTCGTTGAAGAAAACGGCTCAAATTTAGCAATGTTGTATTTGCATGTATCCTTATGGTTGACATTGATGTGATAAATCTCTTTAGCGATTCTGTTTTCTTGTTTCCAAAGACTTTGTTCGTTTCATGGTTGATTTTCAGGTTTTTGAATTGAATGTTAAATGTCAAAAAAAAAAAAAACTGTTTTACATTAATTAATGCTTCATATTTTGAGCTTTTGAAACGAAAAATCTATTTAGTATGTTTAAGTACTAAACCAAAAAAACAAGACTCCTCATATTTATCCCCTAGGGCACGAATAGAGTTGGACGATTTTTCATTGTCTTGTCTATGAGCTTGACTAGTCTTATCAATGTTGAAGATTTCTCTCCATGCCTTCTCATATTTCTTTCTTGCCATATCCCTTATACGGTTATACTACGGCTTGAAAGACATACCTCATAATGAAGAGATTTTCAGGTTTTCGAATTTTGTTCTTTTGTCTTGCAGTGATAAAAGCGTCCTCTTATCACTCTTTTTTAGGTTTATTTCGGTTCAGTCTTCTTTGATTTGTGACATAAACTCGTCGAAGTCGAAGGGAAATTAGTAATTGTTATTTCGCCTAGGTTTTGTTCTATTACAACATATTCTTGTATGTTTTGACGCCGACGTCGTCCTAACAAAGGGAACTCTCGAATAGATTACAAGTATATAGTGATTTATGCCTAAATCTTTGCTGATGAAAAATAATAGTTAGCCTTTTTACTTTACCGGATCCTCTCTTTCTATGTACTCGGGTTTTACTAAGTGGGATTATTGAACTAGGCTTGGGCTAAATCCTGAAAGGTGTTGGAACAAAATTTATAAGAGTTTGAAGGCTTTATAAATATGTGTATGTGTGAATTGAAATAAGACATTTGGACTAAGTAAAAAAGCCTTGTGAATGTAAAAAGGAAAAACCTTAAAAAAGGGAAAAGCTTTAAAAAGGGAAAAACCTACAAAAAAGGAAAAGCCTTAAGAAAAGGAAAAACTTAAAAAAAGGAAAAACCTAAAAAAAAGGAAAATTGAGGGACATGTAAAAAGTCTCACATCGCTAGTTGGAAATAATTTCCTCTATGATCTTCTCCTATATATAGGATCGCCTCTCTTGAGAGAAATGCATCCAATCACACACAGAAAACACACTTACAAAAGAAAAAGTTCCTTTAATTCTCTACAGCTTAGAGGAAGTCTTTATTCGAGAGTATCGTAGTATAATGTTCGATAGATATGATATCAAGTGTAGATGATACATATTATTTTGGTTGTATCCTGGGACTCATGGATCTATTAAAACCCGTCGCACTACGGGAGATTCTTAGAGTTAAGGAAAGAGATTCATCTCGCCTCCTTAGATTTATTTTATTGCTTTATCGTTTTATGAATCGTCTGTTCCTTACTGTTTATTTATATAAATCGTGATTAAATCTCTCCTGTCTATTGTGCGATAATTTTGGTCCTACAATCTTAACTCTAAGAAGATCCAATTTTTGTTATTACTTCAATTGGATCTTTAATCACGAGTAAATAAACGTTTTCAAACGGTTTTCTAAAACGATTCTTCTACTGCTGATGATACTCAAACGTTATCAAAAAGCTTCTTAGCAACTTGAAACGTGTAGTAGAGGCAATCTCCATCTATTCTATTTTTAAGAAGATGTTAATCTGCTAGTGATACTCAAACGTTATCAAAAAGCTGTTTAGCAACTTGAAACGTGTAGTAGAAGCAGTACTGCTTTAAACATCTTCTAAATACCGTCTTTAATTGCGATTAATGAACGGTAGAATGAACGAACACAAATCATGTTCTTGATAGGTTCGATTGCGATCGAAGCCTTGTGAGTATCGATCGACACCTTATGGTATCGATCGATACTAGACAAAATTGTATCGGTCGACACTGAGGTGCATCAATCGATACCATGCAAACAGTTGTATCATATGACACTAAGGTGCATCTATTGATACTTTGCATCGAGTTGTATCGATCGACACTGAGGTGTATCGATCGATACTGTGCATCGACCTAGCTGGGTGTATGTTGATCGATACTGTGTAATATTAACATGTATCGATCGACACTGTGGTTTATCGATCGATCATGTGTAAAAATTCACTTGCATCGATCGACACACAGGGTGCATCGATCGACATTATATGTGTATCGATCGACACAAGCTGAGCATCGATCGACACCGAGGTGTATCGATCGATACAAGCTGATCATCGATCGACAACGAGGTGTATCGATAGATCTTATGCAAAACTCACATGCATCGATCATCACCAAGGGTGTATCGATCGACACTGAGTGCATCGATCGACACCATATGGGTGTATCGATAGACATTGTGTGTGTATCGATCGATACCAAGGAGTATCGATCGACACCAAGGAGTATCGATCGACACCAATGCGATTTAGTTCGATATTAGAATTGCGATTCTTAAAGTTTATATATCGATACTAATTGAAAGTTGTTTCTTTTGTCTTAACAGAATGACAATTGTTGTGGAAAACAACTCTGGATTGGTGGAGAAAACCAGTGAGAAGGTTGAATCGACTGCGAGTCAGATCGAGACGGTCAAAGTTCCATCTGGGAACCATGTCGCTCCTCCAACCAAGTTTGATGGGACAACATTCAAGATGTGGAAAAGGAAGATGTTCTTCTATCTGACAACATTGAATCTGCAGAAATACACCAGTGAGGTGAAACCTGTTCTCCCAGAAGATAACACTGATCCACGTGCGCTTGCGAGTGTCCACGCCTGGGAACATGCTGACTTCTTGTGCAAGGGCTATATTCAGAATAGCCTTTCGGACTCTCTGTTTGGGGTGTACGAAAATGCTGAGACATCTAAGGATATGTGGGATTCCTTAGACAAGAAGTACCGCATTGAAGATTCTGGTACTCAGAAATTCACTGTGGCGAAGTTCGAGCAGTACAAGATGGTGGATTCAAGACCACTAATGGAACAAGTCGATGAGGTGCAGAGGCTCCTACGCGATATCTTTGCTGAGGGAATGCGGCTGTGTGAAACCTATCAAGGTTGCTGCATCATTGAGAAGCTACCTCCTGGTTGGACGGACTTCAAGAACTACCTCAGGCTGAAGAAAAAGAAGATGAGCCTTGAAGATCTGATTGTTAAGCTCCGCATAGATTCTACGAATCGGGAACAACAGATCAATGTAGGTATGAAAATTCGAGAACACAATGCGAACATGGTTGAACACCAAAACCCCAATCAAGGCAAGTGGCAGAACAAAGGTCGCCTAAACAAAGGCAAAGGGAAGATGCCACCAAAGAACTTCCAAAAGTTCAAGAACAAGAGTGGTCAGAATGGTCAGACTTCTCAAAGGTTCTTAGGATTGTGTAACTTCTGTGGGAAGCAAGGACACAAATCCGTCAATTGTCGTAGCAAGAAGGCTCAAGCCAACTTGACAGAAGCTGACATGTGTGTTGTGGTCACTGAGGCCAATGTTGCTGAAAGCCATCCAAAGACTTGGTGGTTCGATACTGGTGCAACCAGACACATCTGAATGGATCGAGAGATGTTCTCCACATACACAAAGACCAAGAATGGTGAAAAATTCTTGATGGGTAATTCTCCCTCGTCGACAATTGATGGTCACGGGAAGGTTGTTCTGAAGCTCACCTCTGGACAGGAACTGATTCTCACGAACGTAGTCCATGTACCAGATATGCGCAAGAATCTGATCTCTGGATCGCTCATAAGTAAGCATGGATTCTCTGTGAAGCTGGAAGGTGATAAGCTGATCCTAACAAAGAATGGTATGTATTTGGGTAATGGTTTTGTTTGTGATAATCTGTTTAAGATGTCTGTTGAGGCAGTAATCCGAAAGGATAATGTAACCAAGGCTTCCACCTCGAAGAACCCTAAGATTAATGATAAGAAACCAAATGCTTATCTCGCTGAGTCTTTTAATATTTGGCATGAACGATTAGGACATGTTAATTTCAAGTCTATGAGTAGATTAATGAACTGAACATGATTCCTAAATGCAAATTAAGCAAAGACAAATGTGAGGTTTGTGTCCAAGCCAAACTCACTAAAACGCCATCACCCAGCGTTCAAAGAACAACAGAACCTCTAGGTTTAATTCACACAGATTTATGTGATTTGAAATATATTCAAACCAGAGGAGGCAAGAAATATTTCGTGACTTTCATAGATGATTGCACGAGATATTGTTACATCTTTCTACTGCGAAGTAAAGATGAAGCCTTGGACAAATTTAAAGAATACAAGCTGGAAGTTGAAAACCAACTCGGCAAGACCATAAAAAAGGTCAGAAGTGATAGGGGTGGTGAATATAGTGAACCATTTGATGCATTCTGTAGAGCACATGACATTATTCATCAAACAACTGCTCCCTACTCACCGGAATCCAATGGAGTTGCTGAAAGAAAAAACAGAACTCTTAAGGAACTGATGAATGCAATGTTGCAGGAATCTGGGTTAACCCAGAACATGTGGGGGGAAGCTCTGCTTACTTCTAATTATATCATGAACAAAATTCCACACAAAGTCACAGGAAAAACTCCTTATGAACTTTGGAATGGTAATGTACCTTCGTATATATACCTGAAAGTGTGGGGGTGCCTGGCAAAAGTTGCAGTACCACTTCCGAAAAAGGTCACCATCGGACCTAAAACGGTAGATTGCATTTTCATCGGATACGCACACAATAGTAGTGCCTATTGATTTCTGGTACATAAATCAGATATACCAGACATTCATGTAAACACAATAATGGAGTCAAGGAATGCATACTTCTTCGAAAATGTGTTTTCATGTAATGATAGAGAAAATCCTAAACGAACTCGTGACGAACGAGATGCTAGCAATGAGGCAAGCACTTCAGCCACTTCTACAGAAGTAGAAGAAGCCGAACCGAGACGAAGCAAGAGAGCTCGTAAGGAGAAGACATTTGGCTCTGAGCTCATAATGGCATTCCTAGCGGAAAGTGGTCCAAGAACTTTCATGGAAGCGATGTCTACACATGATGCACCTTTCTGGAGGGAGGCATCTAACAGTGAAATCAACTCAATTATGCAAAATCATACTTATGAGTTGGTAGACCTACCTCAAGGTTGTAAACCTCTGGGCTGTAAATGGGTCTTCACCACTAAGCTAAAAATCGATGGCTCTATAGACAAATATAAGGCCAGGCTTGTGGTACAAGGATTTCGTCAAAAGGAAGGATTGGACTTCTTTGACACTTATTCTCAAGTGACGAGAATTACTTCGATTCGCATGTTGATTGGAATCGCAGCTTTAAGAAACCTTGAAATACATCAGATGGATGTTAAGACTGCTTTTCTAAACTGAGATTTAGAGAAAGAGATCTATATGAATCAACCTGAGGGTTATGTTGCTCCCGGACAAGAGAAGAAAGTCTGTAGACTTGTCAAATCGCTATATGGACTCAAGCAAGCTCCGAAGCAATGGCATGAAAAATTTGACAGTGTAATGATGTCAAATGGCTTTCACATCAATGAATGTGATAAGTGCATCTATATCAAAAGTACTTCACAAGGTTATGTGTTGTTGTGTTTGTACGTAGATGACATGCTAATCATGGGAAGCAACAAAGATATAATCATTCAAACAAAGAACATGCTAAGTGGAAAGTTTGATATGAAAGACATGGGATTAGCTGATGTAATTCTAGGGATTAAGATTATTCGAAATTCAAAAGGAATAATTATGTCTCAAGATCATTACGCTACAAAAATCCTAGAGAGGTTTAAAACCTACTCCAATGGGACTGAAAAAACTCCACTTGATCCTCATCTTCACTTGACAAAGAATTCAGGTGAATCACTGTTACAAGTGGAGTATGCAAGAGTCATCGGGAGTCTAATGTACTTAACGAATTGTACTAGACCCGATTTAGCACACTCGGTAAACGTACTAAGTCGTTACACGAGCAATCCAGGTCATACCCATTGGAGAGCCATAACTAGGGTATTAAATTATCTAAGATACATTAAAAGTTATGGACTGCACTTCGGTAAAGAACCAGCAGTGCTGGAAGGGTACAGTGATGCCAATTGGATTTCAGATTCAAGAAACTTCAAATCCACGAGTGGATATGTCTTTACTCTTGCTGGTGCAGCAATATCCTGAAAATCTTCCAAACAAACACTCCTGGCCAGATCAACCATGGAGTCAGAGTTTGTAGCTTTAGACAAAGCTGCTGAGGAAGCAGAATGGCTTCGAAACTTTTTGGAAGATATCCCGATGTGGGAGAAACCAGTGCCAGCATTACGTGTACACTGTGATAGTCAGTCGGCTATCTCTCAGGCACTGAGTAATCTATATAATGGCAAGTCTCGTCATATAAGAAGACGACATAAGACCATTAGACAATTGATCTCAACTGGTGTAATAACGATAGATTACATCAAGTCGGCTGATAAGCTAGCGGATCCGTTTACCAAAGGTTTACCGCGAGATCAAATTATAAAATCATCAAAAGGAATGGGTTTAAAGCCTATAGAAAAAGATGATGTTTGATAGTTACCCCACCTATGTGACTGGAGATCCCAAGATCTAGGTTCAAAGGGAAACAAAATTAAACTGATTCGAATTGAGCACTGTGAGACTATGTCTCTGCCCAGTTCCTAGGATGATATAACAGTGCTACCTGTGGATAGTAAGGATAAGCGTTGGCTTTTAATGATTGCATAGCTATGTAGATAGGGGAGTGTGACAGGACACTTCTGAAAAACAAGCTAATAAAAGATCACCTAGTGAAGTGTGAAATGGGGCCGTTTCTAGGAGAATGAAAGAGAAAGCTATATTCTCCAAATTCACTCACGAATACCAGGAATGTTTAAGGCCAAAATGAACACAATAGAGAACAAAGTTCTACGAGAAGATGTCTCTGTGCGATACATGTTGTCTAAGTTTACATAAAAATCCGGGCGGTTCAAGACATTATGTTCACCTCCTGGCCGAGTAAACTCGACAGATATTAAAAATGTTTGGTTCAAAGCTAGAAAATGCTACCTCTCAGATACAGTTACATTTTCGTATACTCTCGAAAGTCTGTCTACGTCTAGATAAGTCTAGTCAAGTATGTCTAGTAAAGTCTAGTCTGTTCAATTTTCATATGTTTAGAGTCATTTCTATTCATGTGGGGGATTGTTGGAACAAAATTTATAAGAGCTTGAGGGCTTTATAAATATGTGTATGTGTGAATTGAAATGAGACATTTGGGCTAAGTAAAAAAGCCTTGTGAATGTAAAAAAGAAAAACCTTAAAAAAAGGAAAAGCTTTAAAAAGGGAAAAACCTACAAAAAAGGAAAAGCCTTAAGAAAAGGAAAAACTTAAAAAAAGGAAAAACCTAAAAAAAAGGAAAATTGAGGGACATGTAAAAAGTCTCACATCGCTAGTTGGAAATAATTTCCTCTATGATCTTCTCCTATATATAGGATCGCCTCTCTTGAGAGAAATGCATCCAATCACACACAGAAAACACACTTACAAAAGAAAAAGTTCCTATAATTCTCTACAGCTTAGAGGAAGTCTTTATTCGAGAGTATCGTAGTATAATGTTCGATAGATATGATATCAAGTGTAGATGATACATATTACTTTGGTTGTATCCTGGGACTCATGGATCTATTAAAACCCGTCGCACTACGGGAGATTCTTAGAGTTAAGGAAAGAGATTCATCTCGCCTCCTTAGATTTATTTTATTGCTTTATCGTTTTATGAATCGTCTGTTCCTTACTGTTTATTTATATAAATCGTGATTAAATCTCTCCTGTCTATTGTGCGATAATTTTGGTCCTACAAAAGGTTGTAATATTAGAGTTGATGGCTCTGTTTGGCCCGAGTAATAAGTTATCTGTTTTGTGGGTTATAGATTTCAGTGCGTCGGCTTTAGTGCTAAAGCCACCAACAAGCGGTATGGTGTTTTCGAAAATTCTTTTAACGCCCAAAGCACTCTAAATTGCGAATTTACGTAGCAATTTCTTCACGATATTAACCGTTAAAAACTTAAAAATCAAAAGATGTGGTGAAAGAAATCTAAAAAGTATTTATAATGCCACACCTCTCTTGTTGAATACATGGATTATAGAGGACATAATTGTATGTATTGTCATTTAATCGAAGATTTATTAGTTTTTTTTTTAAATTTTTTTTGAAAGTATAATAGAAAATAACATTTTTTGAGTGAAAAATCGATTTTACTCCTCTTATTGCTACATCGTATACTGTCCATTATCGTATACGTCGTATTGTACATGGATAAATTTGGGTTAAACAGTGAAATAAGTGTTACTTTCTACTAAGAAAGAGCAAATGAGTCAGTGGTTGCCACACCTCTGCTGCCATCTTACCGGTGTCGAGTTCGACTCCACATGCCCTCTATGTGTGGGTGTATTTGGCTATTGGGCCGGCCTGTTGTGGCCCAAAATGATGACAAAAAAAAGTGTTACTTTCTATTACAATTTAAAAAAAATGACAACAAACTAATGAATCTTCAAATAAATGACAATTCTTGCAAAATCTCCATTATAGAGATATTAATCCCACATTAATAAAATATGCTACTTTTTTTTTGAAAAAAAAAATAAATAAAAAGGAAGCAATTAAGTGTGGGAATTAGTGATGAGGAGAGAGCATGTCTTTGACGTAGCCACCAAGCCATGGATCCATGATCTCTGACCTAATCTCCCATGTCGGATCAAAAGCTTCCCATGACATACTCTTGAGATCTTCCACCGTAACACCCGACTCTTCAAGGGACACGTGTCTATTCCCCTTATTACCATTACTAGTACTCTCACGGATACTCTCGTCCTCGCTCAGACCAATGAAATCTTCACGATGACCTGATGATAATGATCTCTCACCGTCCTTCTTCTCGTGAGGATCAGTAGAAGAAACGCATGAATCTAGTACTCTTGATTCAGCATCATTGTCATCCTTCTTCTTCGGTAACCCCTTGACCACGCTACTTAGTTCGTTGAAGGCTTCAACTTCGTCCCACCAAGACCCTAATATCGGCTTCTTGTCCTTCGGCTCTAGGGTTTCCTCCTCCTCCTCGTCGTCGTTGATGGTGATGATTGCATCAGTAGAAGAAGATGGTGGTCTCAAGGAGTCGAATGTCGGAGGAAGAACGAGGAAGCAGAGTTCCTCGTCGGTCTGACTCGAAAGTTGCTTCTGCGACTCATCATGAGTCGTCTCTTGTTTCTTCTCAATGGCCATGTTTCATTTCGTACCAATTATATTGAGCCAAAATCGAATTTAGAGACTATGAAGCTAAGCTCTTAATTTGGTTTTTGATGGTTTAATTCTTCGAATACGCTCTTTAGTTTATATAAAGAAGTTTGGGAGTGAGCCCTCTCGGGAAAAGGAAAACTACACCTTAACAAAAAAATGGACAAAAAAATGGAAATTGTTTTTTTTTCCACATAAGGGAAAAAAAGGAAACTTCTTTGAATAGTTACATCATCTGTACCAAGGTTTAGCCGTATTGAACCAAGGGGCATCTCTCGAAATGGATAGTTCTACAAACTGATCCCACATTTGTTTTTGTATGATGCGGTTTGTGTCACCATAAACAAAGGAGGCAAAAAACACTTTTCCTTTTGTGTAACAATGAAGTTTTTGCAAGAAGATAAAACCTCAAAGGTTCTCCTCTTCGGCCGTGAGTCAAACTAGTTTTTATTGAAAAGTTCGGAGTTTAAAATTATTGGGATTTTTGTATAGGCACACAAGCTACAACATATCTTTTTTTTTACTTTTGATAAAAGGGTATTAAATTGAAATTGCTTAATAATGTACAAGAAAATTACGAAATAAGAACAACACTAGCGGATTCCGTAAACAAATGGAATCAAAAAGCAATGAAATCAAGTGATACTAAAAGGATAACTCGTTATGTAGCTTCAATCAAAGAGAATCTTGCTTAGACATAAGCAACCACACGGAAACTAAAGGAACAACAAGATAACAATCAAAACCGCAGCTGATATGAGGACCGTCTTAGCCGAGACAAGGCTTCAAAACAACCAAGGTAGAGGAAACAGAGCCACACCATTCCTCCGAAGATGCAAACCAGAGAGCCACAATCAAGCCAGAGAGCCAAACCACTCAAAGAAGAAACACCACACAAATACAAGAGATCCAAATACCCGATGAGACAAAACTAGATGGTACCAAATGCAAATCGAAACCCAACTGGGAACTATTCTACAATCCATACATCAAACCAAGCTTGAGAGGAACACAACTCGACACCAGATAGCGAGAGCCGAATCAAATAGATGCATGATATATCATGGTTTTTACCCCTTTTAAGCCATGATATAAGTCCGTTTTATAGAGTCTTTCTAGTATTTTGGAGTCTTTTACAGTCTTTTACAGGTTTTAGCACGTTTGGAGCATAATTGGAGATATTGGAGTTTATTGGAGCATTTTGGAGCGAAGCAGAAGTTCGTGTTGCTGAATACCCGATTTTAAGCGTCAAGCATCGATCGATATCCATCGCAGCAGACACGACCCGCGACTTAATAAAGAGTTGAAGAATTGCATAATGGTCCAGAAGTCTTTATTATTTACAAGAAGCCCCAAAACGTGATTTATGTTATTTAATTGGATTTTACAGCCACTTTAATGGCTACGCTTTATTTTACTTTGGTTTTGTGAGAGAGCTTTTGAAGGGAGACAAGTCTGAAAACTCTGTTCGTCCGAGAGAAGATTTCGAACCCTCTTATTACTCTTTCTATTTTATTTGATGATTTATTCAAACATGTTTATTGCTTCAATTTCCATGTCTGAGTAGATCCACTTTAAGTTTAGGGTTTTCTCATAGGAATTTCTTTGAATGCTAGGTTGACTTATTGTTAGGGTTCATAATCTGAATTATTTATTCGCCTTAGGTTGTTCTCAAAGCTAATTCTAGATTGATCACATAGAACTTAGATCTTAGGTTAATCGATTAGGCACGACAGTGCAATTGAGTAATCTGATAGAATTTAGGTGAACAAATTGATTATTCGCAAAGAGATTTGGTTTAATTGATTTGTGAACATATCAAACCTGAAATTAAAGCTGATTTATTCTTAGGAATTTGCAAAGAGATTTGGGATTCTAAAGTTTAGATTTAGATAATTCTCGCAACGACAGTTGGTCAATTATACTTTAGTGATTTGAGTTTAAGTACCGTGCGTAACCTGAACCCTGATTAGTTAGTTTAGTCTGCATTCATTGATTTTCTGAGAAATACCCTAGGCCTATATTCTCTCCATCGAATTTACAACACTTTTACTGCTTATTGTTTTTATTTCATCTGATTTGCTTAGCTTGATTCGATAACATATAATCTATTGTGTGATTTCTTTGAGTCCTTGTGTTCGACCCCTGATATACTACAGCAACTGCTTTCGTACTTTTTAGGGTATTAATTTGAGCATATCAAATTTGGCGCCGTTGCCGGGGACTTCAATTTTGCCATTAGATTTTAGCTGTCGAATTTCGACTAAGTTCGTCGGTATCGATCGATACTACCTAGTATCGGTCGATACTCGTCGTTTTCTTTTGTTGATATCGATCGACACCACTAGGTATCGATCGATACTCATCACATTTTTTTTGATTACTTACGTGCTTGACTCTTGTTTTCAGGTGTATGCCTAATCGTGAAACCAGAAGGAACAAGAGCACTCAGCTAGTTGAACTGTCTTTGGAGCAGCTAGCACTTTTGGAACGCACAAACAGAAAGACAAAGCAAACATCAGGGATAAACAACCCAGTGGTATTAAGAGCTGATGAAGCTGGAGTCTTGAGAGACCAAGAGGGTCAAGTGTGCAATGAGAGAGGGCAGCAACTTGATGAAGCTGGAAACGTCATTGTCCCTCCTGCTGTTGTTGGTCAGATTGTCGCGCCAGCTGCGCAAGCTAACGTTGGGAATGCTGGGTTTGATCGAGGTAGAACACTTGGTGAGCACAACAGACCTGATCAGTTCTATGCCAATCGAGCTGCGATTCGCATCCCAACTTTTCATAGGAATGACTTTGAGCTGAAACCTGCGTTTTACGCTCTTGTAAGTCAGAATCTTTTCCATGGTCTATCTCATGAACACCCCATGGATCATATCAAACGGTTCGAGGATTTGGTCACTGGTATGAAGTACAATGGAGTGCCCAATGAGTTCCTTTTCTGCAAACATTTCCCATACTCTCCTGTTGGGAAAGCTTCTTATTGGCTGAAGCAGTTGGCTCCTGATTCGCTAACTACATGGGATGAGACGAAGAATGCATTCCTGATCAATTTCTATGATTATGCTAGATCCGAGGAGCTCAGGAACAAGATCTCTCAATTTGCTCAGGGTCCGACAGAGGCATTCAAAGCTGCTTGGATTCGTTTCAAGTCTTATCAGAGAGATTGTCCACACCATGGGTTCACTCAGGTTCAGCTGCTGGGCACTTTCTACAGAGGGGTTGATTGGAGGTACCAGATGGGTATGGATGCTGCGAGTAATGGGAACTTCAACACCAGGTATCCAGATGATGCGGTTGTGTTGATTGAGAACTTGGCGTCTAGTAATAGCACCAAGAATGCTGATTTTGAGCGGAAGAAGTAGGCTAGAGGAGTAGATGGATCGTAGATTGCTGAGGTTCGGGCCAAGCTGGATTTCCTGATTGGGAAGTCGAAGAAAGCTGTACACTTTGCTGATGAAGTCGTGAATGTGGAAGAAGAAGAAGTGGAGGATGTTAACTACGTTGGTGGTTCTGGTTTTCAGAGTCAGCGATTTGGGTATAACAACAACCGAAACTTCAACAACAACAATCAGCAAGGTGGGTACAAGTTTGAGGGGAACCAATCTGGTTTTGGAAAAAAACAATTTACTCAGAAACCACTGTAGAGCAGCGATTTCACTCGCAATTATGGGAACTCTTCGTACCAACCAATCTCTCCAAAGTCCACAGATAATAAGATGGAATCCATGCTTGAACAACTTCTTCAGGGACAGCAGAAGTTGCAAGTGGATTTCAATGGGAAGTTTGACTCTCTGTACATTGATCTGAATGGGAAAATTGAAGCTATCAATCAGACCCAGAGGAAACTGGAAACTCAGGTCGCTCAGACAGCTGTAGCTGTGAAAAGGCAGGAAGGTTTTCTTCCAAGAAAAACTGTGAATCCAAGGGCACACATCAATGCCATCACCTTGAGGAGTGGAAAAGAGGTGATTACATGAGTGAACAACATCCCAATTACAGAGAATCTCGTCGATCTTGCTGAAGAAGATGATTGGGATTCTGAAAACCCCCAGGTATCGATCGATACCAGCCAGTGTCGATCGATACCCATCGCGACACTTAGACGAGAGGATCCAAAAACCCGTGTATCGATCGATACTCCTCCAGTGTCGATCGATGCTGAGACGCAGGTCATGAAGAAGCCCGAGATTGTCGAGGAGAGGGTGTATATACCCAATATGCCTTATCCTATGCCTCCTAAGATGATAATGAAAGAATGGGAGGACGCCAGATGCAAGGCTATGCTGGATAAGTTGGTTGTGGAGCTTCCTTTTGTTGATGCTATTAAAACTCGTCCAGCTTTCAGGAGGTATGTGAAGAAGATGGTGTCTAGCAATGTGAACCTTGAGGAAGGTCTCATGATGATTACAGCTCAGTGCAGTACGATTCTACTTAACAATATTCCCAAGAAGTTACCAGACCCAGGGAGTTTTGTTTTGGATTGCACTATCTTCACAGAGAGATTCGAGCGTGCTCTCTGCGATATTGGGTCGAGTGTGAACCTTATTCCACACTCAGTTGCCAAGCGAATGGGGATGACAGATTTCTAGTCTTCAAGGATTTCGCTGGTACTTGCCGATCGCTCAGTGCGACTTCCAGAGGGACTACTCGATGATGTCCCAATCAAGATTGGGAATTGCTTGATCCCAACAGATTTCATCGTCCTGAAGTACGATGCTGAGCCTAAGGATCCTCTTATCCTGGGCAGACCATTCCTTGCAACTGCTGGAGCCTTGATTGACTGCAGGAATGGACAGATAGATCTCAACATCGGTGATTTGGTAATGTTCTTTAACATGGAAAAGATGATGAAGAGGCCAACCATCGATGGGCAGACGTTCTATGTAGACACCTTCCGTGATATAGCTGAGGAGTACTTCCTAGAGATGCACCCTGAGGATCCACTTGAGAAAGCATTGGTCTGTTCGGCCACTTCAGAGCTCCATTCGTGTGATGATACTGCTGGATACTCGAAGATGCTCGATTCAGCATCACCAGTATCGATCGATACCCCTTTAGTATCGGTCGATACCCTGCGGCCAGAAGGAGAGTTGGTCGACAGTTCTAAGCAAGCTGCTGGGCTTGGATATTGGAGTGCAGAGAATGCTCCTAAGGTGGAATTAAAGCCACTTCCAGCAAATCTGAGGTATAGCTTTCTTGGTCCTAATTCCACATACCCTGTGATCGTTAATGCTTCCTTGAACAACACAGAGAATGCCTTACTGCTGAGCAAGCTGCGCAAGTATCGCAAAGCTCTTGGCTATTCTCTTGATGACATTTCAGGTATAGCACCAGACTTGTGCATGCATCGGATTCACCTGGAGGATGAGTCTAAGTCTTCGATTGAGTGTCAGAGGAGGCTGAATCCGAACCTGAAGGAAGTGGTCAGGAAGGAAGTGATGAAGATGTTGGAAGCAGGGATTATCTATGCTATCTCAGATAGTTCTTGGGTTAGTCCAGTTCACGTTGTGCCTAAGAAAGGAGGTATAACTGTGGTGAAGAACGAGAAGGATGAGCTGATCCCTACAAGGACAATCACTAGTCACAGGATGTGTATTGACTACAGAAAGCTTAATGCGGCTACAAGGAAGGATCACTTCCCGTTGCCATTCATTGACCAGATGCTGGAGAGGTTAGCGAGTCACCCATACTACTATTTTCTCGTTGGGTACTCAGGCTTTTTCCAGATTCCTATACATCCAGAGGACCAGGGAAAGACGACTTTTACATGTCCCTATGACACATTCGCCTACAGAAGAATGCCGTTTGGATTATGTAACGCTCTAGCGACCTCTCAGCGATGCATGATGTCGATTTTCACAGACATGACTGAGAAGTTTATGGAGGTGTTCATGGATGACTTTTCAGTATATGGGTCGTCATTCAAGGATTGTCTGGATAACTTGTGCAAGGTACTTCAAAGATGCGAGGAGAAGCACTTGGTTCTTAATTGGGAAAATGCCACTTCATGGTACAAGGTGGCATTGTTCTTGGGCACAAGGTTTCTAAGGCAGGGATAGAAGTTGACAAGGCTAAGATTCAGGTCATGACAAGCCTGCAACCTCCACGATCTATATCTGAGATTCGAAGCTTCCTTGGTCATGCTGGGTTTTACAAGAGATTCATCAAATATTTCTCTAAGCTCGCACGCCCAGTCACAGCCCTGTTATGTAAGGAAGTCAAATTTGACTTCACATCGGATTGCCTTGCAGCCTTCGAGGAGATTAAGAAGGCATTGGTGAGTGCTCCTATTGTCCAACCACCTGATTGGAGTTTACCTTTTGAGGTTATGTGCGATGCGAGTGATTTTACTGTTGGAGCTGTGTTGGGTCAGAGGAAAGACAAGAAGCTCCATGCTATTTATTATGCCAGCAGGACTTTGGATGATGCTCAACGAAATTACACCACCACTGAGAAGGAGTTACTTGCAGTTGTTTTCTCTTTTGAGAAATTTCGGTCCTACTTGATTGGGATCAAGGTTATTTTTCACACAGACCATTCTGCTCTCAAATACTTGCTAAAGAACAAGAACCTCAAGCCTCGTCTATGCCGATGGGTACTCTTGCTGAAACAACCGCACCCATTTTTTTATGCAATTAATTATTAAAATTCCCATAAATAATAATAACTGAACCTCACCAAATAATTTCCGGTTCAAGATTAAAAATCCGAATAATCAAGCTCATAAATTATTAAATAAAGTAATCAAATAAACGACAAGTCTAGATCACCCCCTCTTTCTCGCCCTGATCCCACGGTCACACTTTCTCTTTTCCTGCATCAATTAAAATATAAGAGATGCATAAGTATTTCGAAAAATACTTAGTGAGACAATCCTCCCATCTACAGGCTAACAAATAATTAAGATAATTAATATAGACTATCACGAAAATACCGAATAAATCAAACATTTCATGAAACACTCGATCTAGACCCTCCGAGATCGTAAACGGCCTATAATCACGAAATCACATCAATTATCAAAATTATTTAATTACGCCTATGGTCCTGCACTCACCTTATTCCCGCACAGCAAGTTTCACGAGAAAATTCAGCAATTTTCTAGAACTCCCCGGGATGAATAACCTTCTATTAATCCACCTAAAAATAAAAATAATAAAATATTCAAAACAAACCAAATCTTAATTAACCAAACTCGATACGTCTTCTTCCTCGTCTTCCCTTCGCCGGCGCGACCACACCACCGCCGGAGCTCCCCCCCGAAACCGCCATGATCCAGCCTCCGATCACCACCACGAGACTCGCTACACACGGCCGGCCCTAAATACAGCGACCCTGCCACAACACCGCCAACCCACGGATCTCACGCACGACAAAACCAAACGACAAGGGCGGAAGCCTTACCGTGAAGAGGGAGGCGCGGCTCGAAGCTTCTCCTTGCTTCCACGCCGAAACCAGCGCAAATCCTTTTCCTTGACGGCTAGGGTTCGATCACCGCACGGACGAGGAGATACATACACCCATATATACTATTCAAGTTTCCTTATTACACCAATCGGTCCTCGCACTTCCTCCCCTTCCGAAAGTTAACCCCAAACTTTCAAATTATCAATTAAACCCAACTGGAAAACTTGATTTAACTCCCAACTTCTAATTATTCAATTTCAACCTCAAAATTGAATTAGGGATGTTACACTTGCTCCAAGGGTTCGACATCGAGATCAAGGACAAGAAAGGAGTTGAGAATGGCGTTGCTGACCACTTATCGCGATTACAGGTCAATGAAGTCGTACCTATTGATGACTTCTTGCCAGAGGAGGGTATTTACTTCATTGAAGCTCAACTTGTCTACTAATCCTCTAGTAGACCCACCACTCAACACATTCAATGAAAACACCTCTTTATTGAATAATCAAAAGCTCCAAAGTACATCGATTAATTATAACACCATAAAATAGACGAGTACAACAACGCAATAACTCCCAAAATCCCAACACCATGGTTACAACGATATGGAAACACCCGGCTAACCCTCCAGTTTGCCGAACCACTTGGGAAATTTGCGCTTCAACTTCGCTTCCGGCTCCCAAGTCACCTCCTCGGCTCCATTGCAGTCCCACAGCACCTGCATCTCAGGAACCTTCTTCCTCCTGATCACTCTCACCCGACGATCTAGGACTCTCAGAGGCCTCGCCTCCACCACCATGCTCGGTGTCAAATCTGATGGCACCCCCGTGACCACCTGATCATCCTTGTGCAGACATTTCTTCAGCATCGACACGTGGAACACCTTGTGAAATGCCTGCATAGACTCCGGCAACTCTAGCCGATAAGCCACCGGTCCGACCCGCTCCAGCACCCTGACGGGACCCATATATCGCGGACTCAACTTAGTCTCGGAGATGGACCTGTTCGGACCCCTCAACATGGCCATCTTCAGATAGACCAAATCGCCAACTGCGAACTCCAGCTCCTTCCTACGCCGATCTGCGTAGCTTTTCTGACGATCTTGAGCTTCCTTCATGTTCAACTTCACAATCCGGACCTTCTCAGTCGTCTCCTGCACAAAGTCAGCCCCCAACAGGCTCCTCTCCCCCACTTGTGTCCAACACAACGGGGTCCTGCAAGGCCTACCATACAACGCCTCAAATGGTGCCATGCCGATACTAGCCTGGTAGCTGTTATTGTACGCAAACTCCACTAGATTCAGATGATCCGCCCAATGTCCACCCCAATCCAACACACACATCCTCAACAGATCCTCCAACGTCTGGATAGTCCTCTCCGACTGCCCATCGGTCTGGGGATGATAAGCTGTACTCATGTGTACCTTAGTGCCCATCTCCTTCTGGAAAGCGCCCCAGAATAACGAGGAGAACTTCGGATCTCGATCCGACACTATACTCACCGTTACCCCATGCAGCTTCACAATCTCCCTGACGTACCTCTTGGCCAACACTTCCGCACCGTCGGTCTTCTTTATGGCCAAGAAGTGCGCAGACTTGGTCAACCTATCGACGATGACCCAAATAGCGTCCTTGGTTCGCGAAACCGGCAGACCCACCACGAAATCCATGGTGATCATGTCCCACTTCCACTCCGGAATGGGTAAACTCCTCAACAACCCGCTCGGAACCTGATGCTCAGCCTTCACCAACTGACAGGTATCACACCCCGCAACCCAGTTGGCAACATCCTTCTTCATCCCTACCCACTGGTAATACCGTTTGAGGTCACGGTACATCTTGGTAGCTCCTGGGTGAATAGAGAAACGGCTCTGATGTGCTTCCCTCAGGATTTCCTGCCTCAGCACTTCGTCCTTCGGTACACACACCCTGCCCCTCAAAAGGATAGTTCCATTGCTGGAGAACTCATACTCAGACCGCTCTGCCCTGCCAGCCTGCATTAATTCCGCATCCAACTGCTGTGCTACCCGCACCCTAGTCAGAATATCCGCCTGATCCACCGCCTCCAAACCCAACGGCTCAGGCTCCTCAGACACATCACACAGTCTCAGGGCACTCACCATGCCTACCAACGCCTCTGTATCTCGCTCAGTGTCTAAAATAACCCGCTTCCTGCTCAAAGCATCGGCTACAAGATTTGCTTTACCGGGATGGTAAGCTATCTCCAGGTCATAATCCGCAACAAGCTCCATCCATCGCCTCTGTCGCAGATTCAGCTCCGGCTGGGTAAAGATGTACTTCAGACTTTTGTGGTCTGTGAACACCTGAACCTTACCGCCATACAGATAAGACCTCCAGATCTTCAATGCAAACACCACTGCAGCCATCTCAAGATCGTGAGTAGGATAATTGCATTCATGTTTCCTCAGCTGCCTGGAAGCATATGCGATTACCTTACCCTGCTGCATCAATACACAACCGAGCCCCAGCCTGGACGCGTCTGTGAACACGACGTACGGCTCATCCTGCTTCGGCAAGGCCAACACCGGAGTACTCACCAGCATCTCCTTGAGCTTAACAAAGCTCTCCTCACACTGGTCCGACCACACGAAAGGAACGTCCTTCCCGGTCAACTTGGTCATGGCCTGCGCCATACTAGCAAACCCCTTGACGAACCTCCTGTAATAACCCGCCAGACCCAGAAAACTGCGAATCTCCGAGGCATTCTTCGGTCTCGGCCACTCCTCAATCGAGCGAATCTTCTCCGGATCCACTGAAACACCACGGTCAGATACGACGTGCCCCAGAAATCCGATCTCCCGCTGCCAGAAACTACACTTGCTCAGCTTAGCGAACAACTTTTGCTCCCGTAGCTTCTCCAGAACTTTCCTCAGGTGAACCATGTGCTCCTCAGGACTCTTCGAATACACTAGAATGTCGTCGATGAAAATGATGACGAACTCATCCAGATACTCCTGGAACACGCCGTTCATCAACCTCATAAACGCAGCCGGTGCATTCGTCAACCCAAACGGCATCACCACAAACTCGTAGTGCCCGTATCTCGTCCTGAAAGCCGTCTTCCTGATGTCCGACTCCGCTATCGGGATCTGATGATAACCCGATGCCAAATCAATTTTAGAGAACCACGAAGCACCCTGCAACTGATCTAGCAACTCGTCGATCCTTGGTAATGGATACTTGTTCTTCACAGTAACCCGGTTCAGCCCCCGATAATCAATGCACAACCGGAAGCTCCCATCCTTCTTCTTGACGAACAGTACCGGTGCACCCCACGGAGAACTGCTCGGTCTAATGAAACCCTTTTCCAACAACTCCTCAAGCTGCTTCTTAAGCTCAGCCATCTCCGCTGGAGCCATCCTGTAAGGAGCCTTAGACAACGGGGTCGTCCCCGGCTCTAACTCAATGGTAAAAGGATCCGACCTGGATGGTGGTAACCCGCTCAACTGCTGGAACACATCCTCGAACTCCCAGACCACCTCAATATCCCGCACCGCTGACTCCCCAACCTCCCCAGGTATCGAAATGGTAGCCAAATAGGCCTCACAACCCTGCTCGATCAAACGCTCCGCTTGAACCGCGGAAACGACGATGCCTCCCGGCACCGGTTTCACTCCCTGATAAACCAGTCTTCTGTTAGCATGCTCGAAAACCACACGACCCCGGTGACAATCCAAATGAGCCTTGAACTTTCCTAGCCAGTCCATACCCAAAATGATGTCATAGAGTTCTACTGGACACACTATCAAATCCGCTGGCATCAGCTCCCCGGCGATAAGAATGTCGACACTCTCCACCCAGCCCTGAGTCCTCAACAAACGACCCCCAGCAACTCTCACCACACCCGAGTGGTGCCCAAACCCCTCTTGGATACCTCTCCCCGACACCCAATCTGGTGTGGCAAAACTGTGGGACGCTCCGGAGTCAAACAACACATGTGACTCTACCCCGGCCACATTAAGGGTCCCTAAGCACGAAAAGGATTTAAGGCAAACAGCAAACACCAAATACAGAGCGAGTAACTGAAATTACAATCCAACAAGAACATAGTTAAGGTAACTAACCAGTAATCGGTCTGCTGCCGCCCGCCTCGCCTGACTCCGCGCCTATGGTGAACACCCTCGGTGCCACTGCGGCCCGTTTCGGAGGCGGTGCATCGACCCTCACAAATGGCTGAGCCAACTTCGGACAATCCTTCTTGATGTGACCGGGTTCCTTGCAATGGAAGCACACCGGACCCCCTCGAGAACAATCCGCCACGCGATGTCCATAGGCTCCGCACCCGAAACAACGTGGTCCAGAACCCGCTTCCTTGGAAGTATCCTCCCACTTCCTCTTCTGTCCCTGCTGCTGACCAGACTTACCGCCCTTGCTCGGAGCAATACTCTGACTTTGAGGCCGTCGCGGAACCTCTGGTACTGCAGCCTTTAAACTAGCCTCCTGCCTCATCCCCTCCTCAAGCTGCGCTGCACACTCCACCAGTTCGGATACCGACTCGAACTTGCGGACTATGCATCGATTCCTGAGATCGATACGCATACCTCGCATGAAAGCACAAATCAACTCATACTCGGTATCTGCACCCCGACCAGCAAACCGCTTCAGCCGGTTAAACTCGGCCTCGTACTCTCGAACCGAACGAATCCCCTGTGACAAGTACAGAAACTCCGCCTGTAACCTGTCGCGAGCCTCCCGCGGAAAATACTTGAGATCGAACTCCCTCCGGAACTCGTCCCAAGACAACACTACTTCCGCCCTCCTCGCAGCAACACCCTGCCACCACTCATGTGCATCTCCCTCCAGATAATGCACCGCCAAGTCAACCCTATACTCCTCAGGGCATCTGATCGACTGGAAGTTCCTCTCCAACCTGGACCTCCACTCATCAGACTCAATCGGTCGAGCACCACCACTGAAAAACTTGGTGCCCAACCTCTGCATATGCTCCATCACCCTCAGGTACGACGGAACCCCTGGCTCGGCCTCAGCAACCACTCCCGGAACTCCCGGAGCAACAACACCCGGCATCGCGGCAACCCCCTGTGGCGCCACTGGAGCTGGAGCCGGTACCACACCAGGTAACCTCTCCAAGAGCTGGGCCAACATACCCAAAACAGCCGCCATCGGGTTCGGGCCCGCACCCGCCTGAGCACCACCCGGCGCCGGCATCGCACCATACACGGCCGCTGGCTCCGACTGACCTTCCCCCTCGGCGTGATCATACGCCCCCTGCTCCACCGTGACACTCTGCGTCACATTCGCAGCTGCTCTGCCACCTCTACCACCTCTGCCGCCACGGCCTGTTCTGCCGCCCCGACCACGGCCGCCACGACCACCCCGACCTCTGAGACCTTGCCCAACGCTATCAGAATCAACCATCTGCAATAACCACTTGTTACTACTTGACAACAGCAATAGTAAAACAAACACGAGTCTTACCGTGGAATCTCATTGAAGGCTCGAAGAGGATGATCTAGAACTTCAAGCTCAACAATTGACTAACTCACATAGACAGTTCTAATAGCGGAAATTTTTTTTTTTTTTTTTTTTTTTTTTTTTTTAAAAGCCGTCCTAGAACCGTAAATGCTCTGATACCAAATTGAAACAACCGCACCCATTTTTTTATGCAATTAATTATTAAAATTCCCATAAATAATAATAACTGAACCTCACCAAATAATTTCCGGTTCAAGATTAAAAATCCGAATAATCAAGCTCATAAATTATTAAATAAAGTAATCAAATAAACGACAAGTCTAGATCACCCCCTCTTCCTCGCCCTGATCCCACGGTCACACTTTCTCTTTTCTTGCATCAATTAAAATATAAGAGATGCATAAGTATTTCGAAAAATACTTAGTGAGACAATCCTCCCATCTACAGGCTAACAAATAATTAAGATAATTAATATAGACTATCACGAAAATACCGAATAAATCAAACATTTCATGAAACACTCGATCTAGACCCTCCGAGATCGTAAACGGCCTATAATCACGAAATCACATCAATTATCAAAATTATTTAATTACGTATATGGTCCTGCACTCACCTTATTCCCGCACAGCAAGTTTCACGAGAAAATTCAGCAATTTTCTAGAACTCCCCGGGATGAATAACCTTCTATTAATCCACCTAAAAATAAAAATAATAAAATATTCAAAACAAACCAAATCTTAATTAACCAAACTCGATACGTCTTCTTCCTCGTCTTCCCTTCGCCGGCGCGACCACACCACCGCCGGAGCTCCCCCCCGAAACCGCCATGATCCAGCCTCCGATCACCACCACGAGACTCGCTACACACGGCCGGCCCTAAATACAGCGACCCCGCCACAACACCGCCAACCCACGGATCTCACGCACGACAAAACCAAACGACAAGGGCGGAAGCCTTACCGTGAAGAGGGAGGCGCGGCTCGAAGCTTCTCCTTGCTTCCACGCCGAAACCAGCGCAAATCCTTTTCCTTGACGGCTAGGGTTCGATCACCGCACGGACGAGGAGATACATACACCCATATATACTATTCAAGTTTCCTTATTACACCAATCGGTCCTCGCACTTCCTCCCCTTCCGAATATTAACCCTAAACTTTCAAATTATCAATTAAACCCAACTGGAAAACTTGATTTAACTCCCAACTTCTAATTATTCAATTTCAACCTCAAAATTGAATTAGGGATGTTACACTTGCTCCAAGGGTTCGACATCGAGATCAAGGACAAGAAAGGAGTTGAGAATGGCGTTGCTGACCACTTATCGCGATTACAGGTCAATGAAGTCGTACCTATTGATGACTTCTTGCCAGAGGAGGGTATTTACTTCATTGAAGCTCAACTTCAAGACGTTTGTCCAGAAAATCTGTAATTTTCACGAGTGTAGACTTTCGGTATCGATCGATACTCACCTAGTGTCGGTCGATACCCGTCGCTATTTGGACCTGTTTTGCCTGCAGAGCACTTCGACTCTTATGATGTCTATCTAGCTGTTGTCTCTAGTCCTGCACGACCATGGTACGCTGACATTGCCAACTACCTTGCTGTAGAGATTGAGCCAAAGTATCCCACAAAGTACGCAAGGAAGAAGTTTATGCACGAGATGAGGAGGTTTTTCTAGGATGAGCCGTACGTATACAAGCACTGCTCAGATGGTATCTACAGAAGATGCGTTGCAGAGTCTGAGGTGCCAGCGATTCTTTTTCATTGCCATGGGTCTGAGTATGCTGGTCATTTTGCTACTTTCAAGACGGTGTCCAAAGTTCTTCAAGCAGGCTTCTGGTGGCCTACTATGTTCAGAGACGCGCATGCTTATACCTCACAGTGTGATGTCTGTCAGAGGAGAGGGAAGATCAGCAAGAGACATGAGATGCCACAGAATTTCATCATTGAGGTTGAAGTTTTCGATTGCTGGGGCATCGATTTTATGGGTCCCTTTCCCTCGTTACACGAGAACAAATACATCCTTGTTGCTGTGGAATATGTGTCCAAATGGGTGGAGGCGATTGCTAGCTGAACCAATGATTCTTCGGTGGTCGTTAAGTTGTTTAAGACCATCATTTTCCCTCGATTTGGAGTATCTCGAATTGTGATAAGTGATGTTGGTTCTCACTTTATCAACAAGATTTTCGAGAGGTTGCTGAAGAAGTAAGGTGTAAATCATCGCGTGGCTACTCCATATCACCCTCAGACCAGTGGGCAAGTCGAGGTCTCCAACAGGCAAATCAAGGAAATTTTGGAGAAGACAGTGGGTGCCTCTAGGAAGGATTGGTCTAAGAAGCTGGATGACGCGCTATGGGCTTATAGGACTGCTTTCAAAACACCACTGGGTACTACACCGTTCCACTTGCTGTATGGGAAAGCATGTCACCTTCCAGTGGAGATAGAGCACAAGGCTGCATGGGCGACGAAGTTGCTGAATTTTGACATCAAGCCTGCTGCTGAGAGGAGATTTATTCAGCTGAACGAGCTGGATGAGATTAGGCACCACGCCTACGAGAACTCGAAGCTGTACAAGGAGAGAACTAAGGCCTATCATGATAAAAAGATCATCTCTAGACATTTCGAGCCGAACGACCATGTACTTCTGTATAACTCTCATTTGCAATTGTTTCCTGGTAAACTGCGTTCTCGTTGGTCAGGTCCCTTCACAATTAAAGAGGTCAGACCACATGGTTCTGTCGTGCTGATTAGTCCTACAGGCGATGAATTTACTGTCAATGAACAGAGGGTGAAACACTATTGGGCGAAAGCCGAGATTCCAACAGGGCAGATAATGCCTTTGGATGATGCACCCACAGCCTGAATGGCGTTACAGTCAAGCTAATGACGTTAAACGAGCGCTTGATGGGAGAAAACCCACTGGTGTGTCTGTTTTTGAGTCATTTTTCTTTTTACTTTTCGTTCTGTGTTTATGTCAGGATACAAGGAGCAAAACTCGAACTCGTCTGAGTGGCGATCGATACCACATTGGTATCGGTCGACACCAATTGCGAATGAGACGATTCATCATGTCGACTTAAGCCTAGTATCGATCGATACCAGGTCGTGTGTCGGTCGACACCAGATGTTCCAGCACGGTAACTTCTTGTTTCTCTTAATTCTATTATGTTCTTTTGTTTTCTTTCACCAACCTTAGGCTAGATAATACTGGGGACAGTGTTGTTCAAGTCTGGGGGAGGTGTCTGCTGACATTGTGTTTGTTTTTCTTAAAGTCACTTTTTTTATCGAGTCAAAAACGTTTTATTGAGTCAAAACTTGTTGGAGATGATGATCATGTGCTTGAATTGTTGTTTTGATTTTGTTTTTGAGTGACCAGTGTTGTAGGATCAGCTCTAAATCGACTAATGAAAAATCCAAAGACTGACCGATTGACTAGAAAACATCCATGTCTCCAGCAGAGTTCTTCTGAAGTCTGAGCCAATTTTTTGCACTTCATCGATGTGGTTAGTGTTTACAGAGCTTGATTCATCATTCATATCTGACAAAGGAACCCATATGTTTAAAGTAATGATATCTCTCTCCCCTGTTATAAGTTGATAAATAAGAGCATAAAAGATGAAATGATTTTCTTCTGAGTAGAGGGCTAGGAAAATTTCCAGCGATCCCATTATTCTACTTAAGAGGGAATGATCCCATAAAGGTTGAAGCGAGGTTAGGAAAATTTCCCGTGATACCACTATTCACCTAAACCTTTAATACATAGAGAGAGAAGAACCGGGGATTCGGTGGCAAATACCATCAATACTAGCGTTTCGGACCTTGATGTGTATATGCAGATCTAAAAAAAAAAAGGGAGAACATAATAAGAAATAAGTCTGGGGGAGAGAAAGTGATACAAAAAGTGTGAAATTGGATGGTTCCTTGTCATGATATTGTATGGTAAAGAATCTAGATGGTTCTTGAACATTGGCTGCAGCGATGAAACTGGTGATGAGGGCTTTATTTGAACAATGCTGCGAGATAATGTATGGAGTCTGAAAAAGTTGCGAATGTCTACGGAGAAGTACATGGTGGTTAGATCAAAGGCTGGTTAGGTGATATTTGGGTGCTTGGGAAAAAGATCTTTGCGATGGTTCCTGAATAGGTGAGTCTCCGTGTTTTCAAACCTCGTTCTCTGGTTCATTCTTCTATTTGCTTGAGGGCAAGCAAATGGTAAGTCTGGGGGAGTTGATATATCATGGTTTTTACCCCTTTTAAGCCATGATATAAGTCCGTTTTATAGAGTCTTTATAGTATTTTGGAGTCTTTTAGAGTCTTTGACGGGTTTTAGCACGTTTGGAGCATAATTGGAGATATTGGAGCTTATTGGAGTATTTTGGAGCGAAGCAGAAGTTCGTGTTGCTGAATACCCGATTTGAAGCGTCAAACATCGATCGACACTGCCTAGTATCGATCGATACCCATCGCAGCAGACACGACTCGCGACTTAATAAAGAGTTGAAGAATTGAAGAATGGTCCAGAAGTCTTTATTATTTACAAGAAGCCCCAAAACGTGATTTATGTTATTTAATAGGATTTTACAGCCACTTTAATGGCTACGCTTTATTTTACTTTGGTTTTGTGAGAGAGTTTTTGAAGGGAGACAAGTCTGAAAACTCTGTTCGTCGTCCGAGAGAAGATTTCGAACCCTCTTATTTTTCTTTCTATTTTATTTGATGATTTATTCAAACATGTTTATTGCTTCAATTTCCATGTCTGAGTAGATTCACTTTAGGTTTAGGGTTTTCTCATAGGGATTTCTTTGAATGCTAGGTTGATTTATTGTTAGGGTTCATAATATGAATTAGTTATTCGCCTTAGGTTGTTCTCAAAGCTAATTCTAGATTGATCACCTAGAACTTAGATCTTAGGTTAATCGATTAGGCACGACAGTGCAATTGAGTAATCTGATTGAATTTAAGGTGAGCAAATTGATTATTCGCAAAGAGATTTGGTTTAATTTATTTGTGAACATATCAAACATGAAATTAAAGCTGATTTATTCTTAGGAATTTGCAAAGAGATTTGGGATTCTAAAGTTTAGATTTAGATAATTCTCGCAACGACAGTTGGTCAATTATACTTTAGTGATTTGAGTTTAAGAACCGTGCGTAACCTAATCCCTGATTAGTTAGTTTAGTCTGCATTCATTGATTTCCTGAGAAATATCCTAGGCCTATATTCTCTCCATCGAATTTACAACACTTTTACTGCTTATTGTTTTTATTTCATTTGATTTGCTTAGCTTGATTCTATACTATTTAATCTATTGTGTGATTTCTATGAGTCCTTGTGTTCGACCCTGATATACTGCAGCAACTGCTTTAGTACTTTTTAGGGTATTAATTTGAGCATATCAATGCTAAGGAAACTCACCAAAACAGCGAGATACGAGGAGAAGAAAGAAGGCACCCTGAAGCAAAGCAAGACTCGGAGAATGCAGCCAAAGAGCATAACTCAAACCGGCAATAAGTAGAGAACTTCCCTATTGATGGAGATACCAAACAAACGTCAATCTTCATGGTACATAGAAGAGAAA
The DNA here is from genome assembly GCA_030161315.1 of Eutrema japonicum. Classification (NCBI taxonomy): domain Eukaryota; kingdom Viridiplantae; phylum Streptophyta; class Magnoliopsida; order Brassicales; family Brassicaceae; genus Eutrema; species Eutrema japonicum. The sequence goes on along the minus strand of BSQW01000006.1, from coordinate 19,924,069 downwards.
GAATGAGGGGACCACTCCCTAGAAGCAGAAGGGGCAAGAGGCGCAACTGAGGGAGAGAAGAGGAGGAGACTGCTAACCAAACCACCAAACGCTAAGCCTTACTTCCGGAAAGCAAACTAAAACGAACCAAACAAACAACTGAGACACAACAAGATGGGTGAGAGCAAAACCAGGAAAGGAAAACCTGCAAAGCATCGACACAACGCAGGGGGAGATATCAAGACCACCACTATCTTCGAGTAACATAGAAGGGAACCAAGTGACGCCATGACCTAACATTTACCACATTACCGCCGCCCCGACCGCCACTAAATCAGATCCTTACAGAAGAAACCCTAGTCTAACCAAATCTATCCCTAGATCCGTCCTCGAGAGATCTAGAAGCATGAATAGGGCATAGATAGGACTCACCACATGAAAGAGGAGCCACAGAACCGTCGGCTCTGGAATCGCCACCACCAGCGCCACCTTGACCGGAAGAGAATCCCTCACCCAAGCTTGAAGTGCCGAAGAGAAAAGCCTAGAGGGAGAGTCGAACATCGAACATACAGAGATGGTATCCCTCTCTTGATAGCGGAGGTTAATTTTTATATTATCCATTACCATATATTACAATTACTCTATTTTTTACTAATAACATCTAGTATAACTTAAAATTTTGAATGACTTGAAATCTTATTAAAATACATCTATAGTTATCGTAACTCGAATTACAACGGTCAAAATTTATAAATAGGAATAATCGGAGGATTTTGGCTTATTTTTAATAACAGAAGAATTAAATAGCTTTTGAACAATAAACATAAAGTATATTGCTCGAAATGAGCTGAATTGATCCATAAGAGATTTAGACACAAAAATGGGAGTAAAATAAGCTTAATATTTCGTCTTTAAGAGTGTTTCACACAAGAACAAGAACTACGAAACGATAAGAACTAAGTGTGTAGTGCTAATTGTGAGTGAAAGAAGTCGTTGTGCTCCTTTTACTTGCCCTTGCTTTTATACTCCAAAGCCGTGTTTAACGTTGTCATTTACTCCGCCTGATTCGCCATGAATGGTCTTTAATTGGGAAGATTCGGCTGTTACATCCAAACGTCTTTAATCGCCGGTTTGAATGAGTCTTTGGCCGTGTCGGGGTTGACTAACGGATTAGCATTTATTCCCCTTTGACCGCTAGTGACTCCGACATCCCTTTCAGCTCGGCTTCTCACCTATTTTCTATCTTTCACTTCTGTAAGCTTTTTACCATTGTTTATTGGGTATAATTTACTGGGCCAGAATTTTCACCCCCACAGTTAGCCCCCCAATTCTTTAAATTCGGATTTTAAATCCCTTTTTAGGAATTTTACTATGTATTTACCTTCAGTAAGCGGAAAAGTTGGCCTAACGATTCACTTTCCTTCCCATTGTTCGTTCATCTTCTTAACTGTTCATCTTTCTCCGATTAAGTTTCCTTTATGGCGCCTCGTTACTCTTCCGCCGGTAAATTCTGCCTTGGATGTCGACCAGTTGTACTTCTGAATCCATACACACCCTCCGTGAAGACTGTAATCTTTCAGAGCTGGTTGATATAATCATTCCTTTGTCGCGACTCGGTGAAAGCTCCGGAGGGGTACTGCTAGCCTTGGGCATTCGGGTATTCGGTTCAGTTATGGGTATTTTGGGTAGGGAGGTTTAGGATCCATATAGGTACCGAAATGTTTTCAATTCGATTACGGTTCGATACCTGTCAGTTTCGGGTTGGTTCGATTTCGAGATTTAAGAATCGTAAAATATCTGAAACTTTTAAGATCTTAATCAGTTTGGGTATTTATTTCTCGAAATGCCTAAAATATACCCAAAAATATACCCAAAAAAAACTAAAGAAAATATACCTGGAATACCGAAAAATATACGTGAAAACCCTGAAAAAAACTAAAAAAAAAATACATGTAATACCAAAAATATACCTGAAAACCCGTAATATATTTAATAATTTTAGGAATATAATTATAATTCGGGTATCTAATCGGGTATCGGTTCGGTTCCGGGTATTACCTGATACCCACAAGTATCAATGAGGAGGAACCATCGAATATTTTGGGCATAACCAAAACCGATTGGTTCCGGTTATTTTAGGTCGGTTCCGGTTCGGGTTTTTGATTTCGGTATTTATGCCCATTCCTAGGTACTGTTGTGCATATGAAATATTCTTCAACTATTGCAGTTTGCATTTCTCCATCCCTAAACTCCTGACTCAATACCTTTCAAAGACGGGCCTTTTTCTCTCCCAGCTTTTTCTAAATTTTATTCGCCAGATATTTGGCCTTATTACTATAGCCAACCACTCATATTCTTCTCTGCATTTGCGTCTTGGTTACCCGAAGAAGAATCCTTCGTGTCTTGGAATCTGTTGTTTGTAAACCTCCCTGGACGAAAAGTCATATCGGATCTTTTGGACATGGAATGTGAATGGTGGAACTCATACTATTACTTCCAGGTTGATGCTGCCTCCATGGAGCAAAATTCACACCCTATTCTTTCGGACTGGGAGAGGAAAACAAGTTTCACTCCGCGAGCACTCTTCCATTGACTTTGATTATATCGTTGTTCTTTCCTTTTTAATATTCACCCCGACTCTTGCTGATTCCTCCCGATTTCTGACTCTTCTCGAGAAATTATAATTTCCATCAAACATGGACATGATATGACTACTCAAGGTTTCCCAGATGGTTCTACGTACTCTTTCCCTTTTCTGATACTTGGTTGCTACATATCCTTTTTACCATCCTTCTGATTTCTTTCCCTTTTTTTTTACTGTCGGATGCTTCTTTCGATGTGGACACGCCTCGCGCTTCGGTCAGGATTGTTCACAAACGAGGTAAGCCTCATCGCCCCTCGCCTTCTTCTGAGTGGAGGATTCTTGACCCATCTTCGTTTTTAGATAGAAGTCTTGTTATTTCAGACGTCCCAAGTTCTTAAGCTCCTCCGCGGTTTGGGAAGTAAAACACTAGGAAGTTCTTGCCCCCTCTTATTCGAGTTTTCAAAGTGTCGCGATCAAGGACGAGGCCTCAGATGATGATATCATCCCATTAAAACGTCATAGACGGGAGTCTCCTACCTCGACTCATTCTCAAGGCGAAGTGCCTGCTCCAACCCAAGGTGATGGTTTTGAGATTGCTTCACTGAACGAGGTTATCGAGGTGATTTCCTTGTGGGAATCCTCCTCTCTCGTCGTTAGATGGTAGGGGCGATCCTCCAGAGGTTAACGAGGTGACCCCTCTTCATAGAGAGGTTTTTAATGAACCCTTTCATGATAGTACCCCGCCTTCCCATGTTCGGCGTGACCTTCTATGGTTATCGAAAATGAGTTGGTTCCGTTCTTGCAACCTCTAATTTTCCGGAGCCTGTCTGGGGAACAACGTCTGTTTGTTGCGAGATACATGACTCGAATTATCCATGAGAATCATGACCGCCTGATCTTTGACCGTGAAGGAGGGTCCTTTCTTCGCTTGAACATTTTCGGTCCCGAAGTGAGGGAAACACAACGCAACATTTTAGAATCAGCCATTATGCGGGACCGAGCGACTACATTTGTGTTAAGCATGTACTCTAATTCGTCTAGCCCTCTTGACCTCGACGCACTTTCTGAAGAGGGGTTCCAACAGTATACGACTCTGAGTGGCGCCTACCATCAGGTTTGCTCATTTCTTTTGTCTTTAGAGAAAGGATTTTTTGTCTCTAATTTTGATCCTTGATTCTTTTGTCTTTCTAGTTTCTTGCTGCTGCATCGAACTCGTTTGGTGACTACGAGTGTGAGCTGGCTGATCGAGCTCGTGATTTCGTCCCACTAATTGACTTTGAAATTATGAAGGAATCCCTGGATGAACATGTCTCTGCTCTCTGTGGTGAAAAGATCAGTTAGTTGGGTCCGAGGAAACTCTGAAAAAGAGACTTGCTGAAGTTGAATAAAGGGCCTCCGAACTCGAGGAAAATCTAGGAAAAAGATCGGGTTCACTCTATGGAGATAGAAGATGTGAAATCTTCTTCCTTTCAGTCCGGAAGAGAATCCGTCTTGACTCTGTTCAGTCCTGATCTGGTCCGAGCCTAGACCCTTATCGACCGCCTTAGGGATGCTAGCAAAAATGGGAGTAGAATGAGCTTAATATTTCGTCCTCAAGAGTGTTTTACACAAGAATAAGAACAAAAGAAATGATAAGAACTAAGTGTGTAGTTGCGAGTGGACGAAAGTCGTTGTGCTCTTTGTCCTTGCCCTTTCTTTTATACTCTGAGTCCGTATTTAACGTTGTCATTTACTCCATTTGATTCACCATGAATGATCTTTAATTGGGAAGATTCAGCCGTTACGTCCATGCGTCTTTAATCACCGGTTTGAATGAATATTTGACCATTGTGGGGTTGACTGAAAGATTAACATTTATTCCTTTTGACCGCTAGTGACTCCAACCAGAGCCGTGTCTAGACATACGAAGTCCGTAAGCGAAGTTAAAAAAAAGGCCCTCATCGTCCCAAATCCATATAAAACCAATCCAATTATATAAAACAAATAATGACCATCATCGTCTCAAATACATATAAAACCAATAATAACAATCATCATCCTAAATAAATAAATAAAAACCAGAGATCACTAAATAAGCTTTCAAAATCAACACTTTTATCTAACTCTCTTTCGATAGACAAGATAGCCAAGTCACTCAATCTCTCTTGTGACATACTCAAACGAAGATAAGATTTTATCAACTTCAACTTTGAAAAACTTCTTCTAACAGATTCAACTAAAACTGGAATCATCAATAATATTCGATAAGCGATCCATGAGTTTGGATAATTATCCTCAACCTTCTTCAGAAAGTCTAACACTTCAATATGCCTCTTAATTTCAAGGGTGAAGAAGGGGAGTTGAAGATGTATCGTGTATTTGTTTAAACGGTAACGTTACCCTAATTTTTTATTTGTTAAATTATTTTTAAGTTAGTTTCTATTTTTAATACTAATGGACTATTTTCGTTTAACTTAAACTACTAAAACTAATGGCCCTTCCAATTTTGTTTTCTTAAAATGGGCCCTTCCGATTTTTTTATAAAAAAGGCCCGTAGGCCAATGTTTCCAAAATTTTGCCATAGCCACGGGCCTGACTCCAACGTGCCTTTCAGTCCGGCTTCTCACCTCATTTCTATTTTTTACTTCTCTAAATTTTTTACTATTGTTTATTAGATCTAACTTACTGAACCAAATTTTTTTATCCCCACTATATTTTAGGGGGTGGTATTCAATTAAAGAATTTAAGGGGGTGGTATTCAATTAAAGAATTTAATTTAATTAGAAGGAATTAGACTTTCTATAAAATTCTACTGTTATTTAATGATGTATTTCATGAATTCTTTTAAATTCATGTGTTATTGGATTAGATATTTGTAATCATTCTTTTATATTACTTTAATATCTAGTGTTATTCTATTTTTTGATTTCTTAATTCTATTAAATGTTAGTGTTATTCAATTTTATTGCAGTATTGAAGATAGTGTCATTTGATAGGAATTTAATAGAATTTCAATGAAAATTTTTAAATAGTTAATTCCGGGCATTTTTGCTGTCATTTTGATATAATTCATTAAAATCCCAATAAAAAACTTTTAAATTACTCAAAATCAATTGATTTTAAATTCATTTTCATTCGCTTAAATTCAATTTTCCAATAGCCCAACCTTTGGGGGGGGGGGGGGGTTATTGGTTCTTGCATTTTAATGGATTTGGAAATCCAAACCAAATCAAGTGTTATTCAATAGTAAGTATTTTCATAATGATTTGATTTTAATTTGGATTTGAATGGTTTTACAAGTTTTTAAAGATAAAAATACATAGGAGCAAATATCGAGTGAAACCTTGTTATTTGGTTGGATTTGGATTTACAAATGTTTTTTTTCCCAAGATGAAACTACTACGTAGAATAAAAAATAGAAAGAAACATATCAATTAATGTGTATAAGAAGAGACACGAAATAACTACACGTAACATTAAGTTACTACATGTTACAAGGCTAGTTTCTAAGTGGATACGTAACATCTACTACAATCTGGACACGAGGCTAGCTAGTTTTTAAGTGGAGGTTCAAAACACTGCCTGTGGGACCTTTCAAGTTTTATGTAATCAATGTCTGCTAATGTACAAACAAAGATTGTGATTGTTCTGCACGATCGTTAAGCTTAAAATAGATTTTTGAAATGGTAAAAAAGATAAATAGAAAAACCAATTTTATTATAAAAACCCATAGTCTAATCGAACACATAAAATAATCAAAAAATCTTTGAAAAAGTTAATAACAATGATGAAGAAATTCTTGGAACCCATGATCAAGAAATATAATATGCCAATCAATTGAGAGCAATAATTGCAACAAATATGTTGACATGTTCTACACTTTAGGAGAATACTAGATAATTAGTGAAAGAAAAAGAACGAAAAAAATTTTGATTTTTTTTTTTTTTATAATACTAAAATTCTTGTAAATCTATTTGGTTGATTTACAATAATCCATTTATTTGATTTTAAAATCCAATTATTTAACTTTGAAATCAATTTCTCTGATTTTAAAATCAATGGATTCATTAAAAAAATTTTAAATCTGATAAATTCATTAAAATGCAAGAACCCCAATTAGTGTCCGTGAATGCAACATAGAAGTAGAAGCCAAATTCAAAGCCTGTTGTTGATATTTTATTTATTTTTTGTTCAAATAATCATCATTTTATTTATTTTAGTTGTTGATATTTTATTTATTTTTTGAATTAATAATAATACATAAATAATCATCATTTTCTTTCTCGTAAACCCTAAATAAAGCCTCACAAAGTTTTAAAAAGAAAAAAAAATCTTCACCGATTTTTTTGTTCTTCTTCCTCCCTCTGCATCGCGCCGCCTTCTCTCTCTCTCAAACTCGCTCAGGTAAGCAAAAGCTTCTTCGATTTTCATCCTTCTTCGCATTTCTTTCTTCTCTTCAACTTCGTACCAATCTTCCTAAATCTTCGCGTTCTCTTGTAGATAGATTTGACAGACAAATAAAAAAAAATAATCGGAACTACTCGGAATCTATTTGTTGCGTCGAATCCCTAATTTCAGGGGCTCTCGTTGTCTAGAAATGGTGTTGTGTTATCGAATTTGTTGTTGATTTATAGGTTTATTCTTCTTTTATTGATATCATCATTCTGTGGCTATTTCACTGATGTTGCAGATTACATGGTTATTTTCGCTGTGTTGTGTTATCGATTTTGTTGTTGCTTCTTCTTCTTCCTTGTAATTTGATTTCTGTATCTGTGTATGATGTTACAGATGTCAGTAATGGATCAGCAATCAGGGATGTTTAAGGTTCAACAAACCATTGGAAGTGTTTTGTGTTGCAAGTGTGGTGTTCCTATGCCACCAAACGCTGCTAACATGTGTGTGAATTGTCTTCGTTCCGAAGTCGACATCACCGAAGGTTTGCAGAAGAGTATTCAGATTTTCTACTGCCCTGAATGCGGTTGTTACCTGCAGCCACCGAAAACTTGGATCAAAGCGCAATGGGAATCGAAAGAGCTCTTGACTTTCTGCATCAAGAGGCTGAAGAATCTCAATAAAGTGAAGCTGAAGAACGCTGAGTTCGTCTGGACTGAGCCTCATTCCAAGAGGATTAAGGTGAAGCTGACTGTTCAGGCTGAGGTCCTTAACGGCGCTGTGCTTGAGCAATCTTATCCTGTTGAGTATACTGTGAGAGACAATCTGTGTGAGTCTTGCTCGAGGTTTCAGGCTAACCCTGATCAGTGGGTTGCCTCGGTGCAGCTTAGGCAGCATGTCTCTCATAGGAGGACTTTCTATTATCTTGAACAGTTGATTCTGAGGCACGATGCAGCTTCACGAGCCATCAGAATCCAGCAGGTGGATCAAGGGATTGATTTTTTCTTTGGGAATAAAAGTCATGCTAACAGCTTTGTGGAGTTTCTGCGGAAAGTTGTCCCGATTGAATATCGTCAGGACCAACAGCTGGTGTCTCATGATGTCAAGAGCAGCTTGTACAACTACAAGTACACTTACTCTGTTAAAATCTGTCCCGTTTGCCGTGAGGATCTTGTATGCTTGCCTCAAAAAGTTGCTAGCGGCTTAGGAAACCTTGGTCCACTTGTGGTATGCACAAAAGTATCTGATAACATCACGCTTCTTGATCCTAGAACCTTAAGGTGTGCGTTCCTCGACGCGAGGCAGTACTGGAGATCTGGGTTTCGATCTGCGCTCACCAGTAGACAACTTGTGAAGTACTTTGTGTTTGATGTGGAACCCCCTGTTGGTGAAGCTACTGTTGGCGGACAAAACTATGCTCTATCCTATGTCCAAATTGCCCGTGAATCAGACATCGGTAAGATGTTTTATGTCCAAACTCATCTAGGACACATTCTGAAACCAGGGGATCAAGCTCTAGGCTATGACCTTTACGGGGCCAATGTGAACGACAATGAAATGGAGAAATACCGTCTGAGTGTGAAGAATGGGCTCCCTGAAGTAATTCTGATCAAGAAATGCTACGACGAGCAGAGAGAGAGGAAGAATAAGAAAACCCGTTCATGGGAGGTCAAGAAGCTTCCAATGGAAATGGATGATTCAAGAGGCAGGGTTGATCCAGAGAAGACGGAGCAGGAATATGAAGAGTTTTTGAGAGACCTTGAAGAAAACCCTGAGCTAAGGTTCAACATTTCCTTGTACAGGAACAAGGATTATCAAGAGTCCGAGACTGCTTCAATGACAGATGGAGAAGGCGCACCATCTGTGCCAATCGAAGAGTTGCTTGCTGAGCTTGACCTCAGTGCGGAGGAAGAAGAAGATGACGGCGACGATGAGGACATGGCTGAGTAATTTTCGTTTAATCCGACATTCGAGGTTTCACTTTGATCCCAAAACTGGTTATATGGTTCTGCTGTTTTCTCTCACTTGCCCTTCAGTTTTGTCCAAGTTTTTGTTTTGATGTTAGCTCAACAGTTTCTGTTCTAGCTATACCATAATGTCATAATTTTTTCTGGATATTATACTCGGTTTGAAATTTTGATTTTGAATTTGTGTAATAAGTTTGGTGATTGCTTCATATTTTACACATATTCTGGTGATTTTCAACTTCTTTGTCAAGCAGAAACACTTTCTGATACTTTCTGATGCTCTCCGGTGAAACAGAGTCGAATACGAACCTTTGTGCTCGATTGCAAAAGATAAACTGAAAATGAGTAAAAACCTGAATTTGCAATTAGGGCTGTTAGTTTAGCTTATGGTTAATTGGGATGGAGTTATAAAATGATGTTTGTTTAGGGTCCTGCTCGTTTGCTTATCAAGCATCTAGATGGAGCTGTAAATGATAATAGTTTGCTTATCCAGCATCCGGATGGAGCTGTAAAATGATGTTCGTTTAGATGCATTAAACGATTCATCTAGATGGAGGATTTAGATGAGTTTTGATAACTCATCCGATTTTTTTTTAAAATATCTGGCTGAGTTTGAGAGAACCATCCAGATGAATCCGGTTATCCAAAAAATTAAAATGACAAAAATATTCTAGTTTAAATTAAGCAATTATATAAATAATAAATAATAAATAATAAATAGTAAATAATAAATAATAAATAATAAATAATAAATAATAAATAATAAATAATAAATAATAAATAATAAATAATAAATAATAAATAATAAATAATAAATAATAAATAATAAATAATAAATAATAAATAATAAATAATAAATAATAAATAATAAATAATAAATAATAAATAATAAATAATAAATAATAAATAATAAATAATAAATAATAAATAATAAATAATAAATAATAAATAATAAATAATAAATAATAAATAATAAATAATAAATAATAAATAATAAATAATAAATAATAAATAATAAATAATAAATAATAAATAATAAATAATAAATAATAAATAATAAATAATAAATAATAAATAATAAATAATAAATAATAAATAATAAATAATAAATAATAAATAATAAATAATAAATAATAAATAATAAATAATAAATAATAAATAATAAATAATAAATAATAAATAATAAATAATAAATAATAAATAATAAATAATAAATAATAAATAATAAAATCCAATTTTCCCGTAAATCCCGTTTTCCTGCTAAAAACGTAAAATCCCGTTTTCCGCCAAAAACGTAAAATTTTATTTTCTCGTCAAACACGTAAACTCCGTTTTTCTACTGAAACATATATTCTATTTTCCTGCCAAAAACCTGAAATTTCGTTTTTTTCGCCAAAAATGTATATTCCGTTTTATGCTAAAAACGAAAATTTTGTTTCCCGCCAAAAACGTGAAATCATGTTTTCAGTCAGTAAAGCAAAATTGCATTCTCTTATTTTCCCATCAAAAATGTCATTTTGTATTTTCACTACTAAATTTTTTTTTATTAGTGTTTTTTCAAATTTTTTATAAAAAATCATTTATTAAATTTAAATATTTCATAAAAATAGAAATCTATAAATTATAAATTGTTATGATGAAATTCTTATAAAATATTATACTTCATGAAAATAGAAATTTATAGATGTCAAAACTTATAATTTGAAAATTATTTTGTTGTAAATATTGCTTAGATGAGGAATTAAAATTAATATGATTAAGGTTAAGACTAAACATATAATTAAATTAAAACATGTGTATTTTAGTCATTTTTTTATTAAAAACATCTAGATGGAGATGTAAATTTTGATGAAAATGACTAAACGAACAAAGGTTCATTTGAAATGAACCATCCAAATGAACAACCGAAAATGGAAACGAACATCATTCAGATGCATTATCCAGATGGATCGCTTAAATGGATCAGCAAATGCTAGATGAGCAAACGAACAAGGCCTAAATATCTAAACACTATATAGCTTGGAATCTAAGACTTTTGAACCAAATTTCCAGGCCCTAATGCCTAAGAAAATATGAACAACCAGTCTCCAGTGGAGCTTCAGGAAGAGAAACACATTACTCATAGCAAAATGTATTTCGATTGACAAAATGAATATGATCATTGAGACATCTTAAATAACCATAGGTCCTCTCCCACCGCAAAAAGAGAAACACATTACTCATAGCAAAATGTCAAAAATAATCACAGCTAGTTTCATGAATTCCAAACAAACTTTTTATCAATTAGAAGCAATGATTCAAAGATGCAAACTACAAGACCTTGCAAAAGCAGCAAGAAACTTTAGTTTCGACTTTCGAGTCTACCAGAACGTCCCCGCTCAATTTGTATCACATCCTAATGTGTAATCACAAGCTAAAAGGAAAACACCATCCACTTAGCAATAATTAGCACCATCAACGTGACATCGTTAACCCTAATTTACAGCAATACATGTATGTACAACCTGATGATCATCATGTGAAGGTATGACATAAGTGAAAAAGCAGATGGACCAACAATGAAATCTCTAAACTCCGGCGCACCGAGTTTTTCTTTATTAGAAATCTATATGATGTTTACAATACTCTTACTTGGATTTACACATCGTCTAAGAAAAACCCTTAGCTTGTGACCAATCGATTTTTAACTACCTTAAACACTAGAATCACATTTAATGTGACTTCTATATTTCTCTCACCGATCTGCACTAAATGCTTCTTACGGTTTTGCTTAGAAAGTTTATCTCAAATTTTCAGATCTAAAAACGGCTAATCTTTGTTAAGCCTCCTTGCTTCATATTTATAGAAGACATCAAAGAGCTCCTAAGTTAGATTACTGGTCCGTACGAGTCCACCTCAGCGACTCTTGTCATATCATTAAAAACTTCATGTTTAATTCCAGCTCTCCAGTCTTCTTGTTCCAACATCTCCATTGTTGTTCCAGCATGACTGCAGACTTCTGCAAATTTTTCTTCATGAAACTTACATAGAAAGTTCACACTTTCATTTTCCCCCTTTTTGACTGAATATGTCAATCTAAGCTTCCCTGAAACACATACAAGATAAATTCTACCAGAGATACTCATGCATATAATCTCCGAAATCATTCCATTAAAGCAAAAAAGCTTTCCTCAAAAATACAAAGCATCATGAGTTGCAAATTTGAAGACTATAAAAAGTTTCAAAGATCTGCAACAACTACCCGAACTCATTTCCTACAAAAACCAACAATGAGTTTTGTCAAGATCAGAAACTCCCCCTAAATTCAACTCTTCCTAGATTTCTACTCCTCACTCCTAATCCCAAGAATTAGTTCCATCATCAACTCAGATCCTTGAGCCTCCTCATTATTATTTTCTGGAAACGAATTCTCCTGAAACTAAGCATCTCCATATTCCCTCCTGCTTGATTGGCATATTTCAGTTAAAAACAAGTGTGAGTAGAAGACATAAAAACTGAGACAAGAACATATTCATATAGACCATTTTCGTGAATAACCTCTAACATACCTCTATTTGCTTTATCGTAGGACACAAATCGTTCAGCAAGGATGTGACGATTGCGGTATTTCAAATAACGCAATTGCCCTGACTTGGAGAAAAATTGAAGGGACACTGGTTTTTCCCTAGGGACACTCCACGAAGGGTCAGCATCATCAATAACAGACTGTTGGTAACGATTGATGCTGCGAAGATCAGTGGGATCATATGTGAGATCATGATGTCGAGTTCGAAGGAAACACCCAAGCGTGTCATCAATTGTGTCGTTCTCCAGTGAAGGTGTGTCCTCCGATTCAGATTCTGAATCCTCCATCTCATAGTATGCATATCCGAAGGAGAGAGAATCATCCATTGGAGATGGTGTGTCCTCATAAGATTGTCGCCTTGATGGTTCATAATTGGTTGCGGCAGAAGTCGCCATAACCATTTCGATGGAGCTGTCGGAGTCCTGAAGTTCAAGACGAGCCTCCTCCATTCTTTTCGTCTTGGCTTCCTCGGCTTGGCGGAGTTGGGCTCTGGTTCGAGAACGATTCATGACGGAAAAGAAGGAAAGACGGAGGAATTAGGGTTTGTAGAGAAAAAAAAAGTGAACCTTCGCTTTTTAATCTGAAAAATACAAAAAAGTGAAATTTTCTTTTTTCTCTCATAAACCTTTTTTCTTGTAAATAACAACATTGGTCCCTCTCGTTGTGCTTTGAAACAATTTGATCCTGAAATATATATATATATATATATATTTTAAAGACACAGCTCGCATCAACCATTAGCACATTGGAACCCAGTACAAACACACATCAGAGAGCTATCAGGACTAAGTGAATGCAACATTAAGCCAAAACAACACAATTTTTGTTTTAAGAGCAATCAAAAACATGCATACATGTGAGATCAACTCATATTTTCTTTCACCTTTGAAGTTCAATTTTTTTTTTTTTTTTTAAACAATTAGTGTGTTATGACTCCATTTCCAAAGCGATGTGCTGGGACTTAATCCAGAATCATCTGCACAGTTATCAGCCTGCAATTTATGAGCAGTTGGAACACTCAACTTCCCGTTATAGGATTGCAGCTATTTCTCAGTTCAGAGGAGCTTTCACACATGCTGATCCACCATGGTTAGCTTTCACCCTGACATGCCTACTAGAGCTGGCGACTGTGACTTAATAAAGAACAGGCATTGTTGGAGGTGGGCCTAGCACCCCCAATTAGTTAGGCCCATCTTAGGAAAGACCTCTCTTCAGCTCGGTCGCCGACCTAAAAGCACCGACCTGCAAGTCCCCTCTTCAGCTCGGTCGCCGACCTGAAAGCACCGACCCGCAAGTCCCCTCTCCAGCTCGGTCGCCGACCTGAAAGCGACGCACCTCGGCCCCGGTCTGACACTTCAAGGCAGGAATGTCAGAAGAGCAGAAGGCAAGTGGGAGTTGGTCGAACAGTGTATTGTCTGAGCAGGAGTATGGGCCGACCTCGACGTCTCACCAACCCTGCAGACTCGACAAAGGAGAAGAAGACACGTGGAAGAGTTGGTCAAACAGTACGCTGCTCTGCAACACGCCACGCCGAGCTCATCATGACCTCTATCCTCGAAAGCCGAAACACGCCTCCTAGGCCACCTTACCCGCGAAAGAGGCCGAAGACGCCACGTGGCCCCGAGATTCCGGGGAGCAGGAAGCCAACCTCGGCTATATATACCCCTCAATGTCATTAATGAGAGGGACTTTTGGATTTGGGCAATTTCCGACTTATAACTAGCTACCCGACCTCTCTCTTTCTCTCTTTGTAACAAGACAACATTTTAGAACGCCGAACTGGACGTCCTTCGGAACCAGTTCGTAATTCTAAAGTGTTCATTTCTCTCACCATCAATAAAACGAAACACGGCCCCCGGCCTACTCATCTCTCTCTGCGACCTGCTTTAATAGTGGTTAAACTGCTCTAATTAACGAAAATCTCACCTCTCGTCTCCTAACCACTCTTTAAACATACTTAGTGATCCCCGGGGTCAACAATTGGCGCTAGAAGGAGGGGAAAGAGATTCTTCTATACGCAAGGAGCAGTTCAACCACCACCGCAACCGCAGCAACGATGGCAATTCCGCCCCCTAGAGTGTTGTCAGACCACGAGACCCCGGCCCAAACAACGGCCCAGGCCCCGACAACGGCCCCGCAAACGACTCAAACGACGGCGACCATCCCGTCGTCAGCCCAAGCAGCTGCCAATCAGACAATTCCTCGAGAGCAGTTCTTCAGGGCCCCGCCCCGGCTTCGGCACCTGCTCATCCCGACGGCTCCGCCGCACACAACGCGCCCCGAGCATCGGAGGATCAGCCCACGCTGTCCGCCGTGATGCAGACCCTGCTCGCCAGGATAGACGAGCTGACGCGAGCCACCGACCAACGGTTCGCCACGCTAGGGGCCTCCCGTGACCGGTCGGACAATACCGGGTCCCCCGACGTCCATCTCAGGGAGCCGGCCTCTCGGGAAGAAACCCCCCGTGTCCGGACAAGCCGACCTGGCGACTCACCGTCAGGGTCAGAAGGGCCGGGCGGACGTTTCGCCCCGGCCGTAGGCAGCCACCCAGGCGACGAGGCCCACCATCTCCGATCCAGCGCGGAGCGTTCCAGGGACGCCGAATTCGAGGCCATGAAGGAGACTATCCGCGCGATGTCCTCCAAAATCGATCAGGCCACCAGCGCGGCCCCAGAAATCGATCGCGTCCTCAGAGAGACGCAAAACACGCCGTTCACCCCCCGGATCGCCTCCGTCCCGCTCCAGCACCTCGGAAGCTCAAGCTCCAGCCCTACGCGGGCACCACCGACCCGGCCCAGTATCTTACGGCGTTCACCATCGCCATGGGCCGCGCCCACTTCTCACCGGACGAGCGCGAAGCCGCCCACTGCCAGCTCTTCGTAGAGAACCTCACCGGCCCGGCTCTCACGTGGTTCTCTCGGCTAAAGACGCATTCCATAGACAGCTTCAGAGACCTGTCGACCACCTTCCTCGAGCACTACTCCATCTACATCCGGCAGTCCGCATCCAGCGCGGACCTCTGGGCGATGAACCAAGGAGCGAAGGAGTCGCTCAGGTCCTTCATAGAGCGCTTCAAGGCCACGGCCTCCCAAAGCAACGTGACCGACGAGTCAGCGCTCCCCGCTCTGAGAAAAGGACTGCGGGCCGATTCGGCCTTCAAGGACGATATGAAGCTCAACAGGCCGCGCTCGCTGGAAGACGCCTTGCACCGCGCTGGACTCTTCGTCGAGCTCGAGGAAGAGAAGGCGGCTGAATCGAGAAACAGCGCCTCTCACAAGGCCCCGGTCCCGAAGGAGCGGCCCCAGGAAGGGTATCAGGAGCCTCATCAACACTACGACGACGAGTACCAGCGCAGCAAGGGAAAGCAGGCCGCTGCATTCCTTGTCAACGGACCGCCCTCCGGCCTCCGTCTGCACGATCCCGTACTTCCCCCCAACCCCGCGCCAGGGTTGCCTTGGAACAAGTACGTACGGGATCCCCGCCAGCAGGATCGGCGACCCGACGAGCCGAGCGATAGGGAACCCCGACCAGACGAGCCCTACGACAGGACGGCCTTCTGCGACTTCCACCGGCGAAAGGGGCACCCGACCTCTCACTGCCGCGCCCTCCAGGAGGTCTTGCTGAACCAATTTCAACGGGGAGAAATCAGCGTCCCAGAGCGGCTGCGTCCGCATGCCCGGGACGACGATCGAGTGCAACCCCGCGACAACCGAGGTCGCGAGGATAACCGGGCTAGGCCTTACAACCGCGCCCAAAACGACGACCGGCGGCGACAATCTCCCTCGCGAGACCGGGATACGGGCAGATCGCCTCCCCCGGCCCGGACTCTGATAGGGATGATCATGGGAGGCCTCCTCTCGTGCAACGACTCGGTGCGGTCCATCAAGCGTCATGAGAGGAAGATCGACGCCTCCCTGAAGTGGCACTCCGGGCCGGAGATCGACGCCCAGGACACGAGCAAGAGGGGGACATGTTTCACCGAGGCTGACGCGGTCGGGGTCCACCAGCCCCACAACGACCCCCTCATCGTACAAGTCCGCGTAGCCGACTGCGACGTTAACCGAGTCCTCGTCGATACGGGCAGCTCGGTCGATCTCATATTCAAAGATACCCTGGCCAGGATGAACCTGAACGGGGTCGAAATCGAGCCGCACTCCATCCCGCTGACCGGCTTCGCCGGGGACACCGTCAACGGAATCGGCACCATCGAATTGCCGGTCTACATAGGTCGGGTGACGAAAATCGTCAAGTTCGTGGTCTTCGATACCACCCCGATCTACAATATCATCCTTGGAACCCCTTGGCTGCACTCGATGAAGGCAGTCACGTCGACGTACCACCAATGCCTCAAGTTCCCCAACCAGGCCGGTACGTATACTCTTAGGAGTAACCAGAGGGTCTCTCGCGCCTGCTTCGCCATCGAGCATAAGCTGCGCCGCGCTGCGCCGGCCTGCTTGGCCATCAACGCGCTTCAGCCCGGCGAGCCCGACGCCCAGGACCTCCCAGGGCGGGACCTTGTCGCCCAGGTCAACATTGATTCGCGCGACCCCGCCCGCTGCGTTGGCATCGGTACCGATCTCGACGAGGGCATCAAGCGAGAGCTCGTTGAGTTCCTAGGGCAGAACGTCTCCACCTTCGCCTGGTCAACCGGCGACATGCCCGGCATTGATCCGGCCACGTGCAGCCACGAGCTCAACGTGGATCCGACCTGCAGACCGGTCAAGCAAAAACGGCGAAAGCTGGGTCCGGAGCGCGCCCAGGCAGTCAACGACGAGGTCGAAAGGCTCACCGCGGCCGGTTCGATCACCGAGGTCAAATACCCGGACTGGTTGGCTAACCCGGTGGTGGTCAAGAAGAAGAGCGGGAAATGGAGGGTCTGTGTGGATTTCACCGACCTCAATAAAGTGTGTCCGAAGGACAGCTTTCCCCTCCCTCGAATCGACCAGGTCGTCGAAGCCACCGCGGGGAACGAGCTGCTCTCCTTCATGGATGCCTTCTCGGGGTATAATCAGATCCCCATGCACCCCGATGATCAGGAGAAAACCGCGTTCATCACGGACCGAGGCATTTACTGCTATAAGGTAATGCCCTTCGGACTCAAGAACGCCGGGGCCACCTACCAGCGCCTCGTCAACCGGATGTTCGCCGACCAAATAGGCCGCACCATGGAGGTATACATAGATGACATGTTGGTGAAGTCTCTAGTGGCGGCCGACCACGTCACTCACCTCCGGTCCTGCTTCCGGACGTTGAACGAATACAACATGAAGCTGAACCCGGCCAAGTGTTCCTTCGGCGTCACGTCGGGCGAATTCCTCGGGTACATCATCACCCAGCGCGGGATCGAGGCCAACCCCAAGCAGATCCGGGCCATCATCGAGCTCAAATCCCCGGAGAGCACGCGTCAAGTACAACGACTCACCGGAAGAATCGCCGCACTGAACCGATTCATCTCCCGCTCTACCGACAAGTGCCTCCCGTTCTACCAGCTGCTCCGAGCCAACAAGCGGTTCGAGTGGGACGACAAATGCGAAGACGCCCTCCGACAGCTGAAGGAGTACATATCCACTCCTCCCGTCCTGTCCAAGCCAGAAGAAGGCGAAATCCTCTACCTCTACGTCGCTATCTCCGCGTCCGCGGTCAGCGGAGTGCTGGTACGGGAAGACCGGGGTGACCAAAAACCCATCTCCTACATCAGCAAATCCCTCGACGACGCGGAGAGCAGGTACCCGACCCTGGAGAAGCTCGCCTTGGCGGTGGTCGTTGCAGCTAGAAAGCTCCGGCCTTACTTTCAATCCCATGCGATTGCCGTCCTAAGCACCTACCTCCTCAGAACCATCCTCCACAGCCCGAGCCGATCGGGCCGGATAATGAAATGGGTTGTTGAGCTAAGCGAGTACGAGATCGAGTACCGAGGACGGACCGCGATCAAATCTCAGGCCCTGGCTGATTTCCTAGTTGAGTTGGCGCCCGAGCTGGTAGTCAGCGAGGTCCCCGAAGCATGGAGCCTGCATGTCGACGGATCGGCATCCAAGCACGGGTCCGGCGTCGGCATACGCCTCGAGTCCCCGACCAAGGAGATCCTCGAGCAGTCTTTCCGTCTGGCCTTCCCGGCGTCGAATAACGAGGCAGAGTACGAAGCTCTGATTGCCGGCCTGCGTCTGGCAAGGGAGGTCGGCACGAAGAAAATCCGAGCTTACTGTGACTCCCAGCTCGTCGCCAATCAATTCAGCGGGGAGTACGAGGCCAAGAATGATCGCATGGACGCCTACCTCAAGGTAACCCAAGGCTTGGCCGCAGAATTCTCCGAATTCACCCTGACGAAGATCCCCCGAGGCGATAACACTTCCGCAGATGCCCTCGCCGCGCTGGCCTCCACCTCGGCCCCAGCCCAACGACGGGTGATCCCGGTCGAGAGCATCGACTTCCCTAGCATCGAGCTGCCGAAGGGGGCCTACTTGATCAACCCCCAGGCCGCGGATCCTGGCGAAGAGACGCCACCTCCCGAAGTCCTGCCGCCACCCCCGGCCGAGCCCGAACTACCGGACTGGCGAATCGTCATACTGCTGTACATCGCAGACGGCGTTCATCCCCCAGAACGGTGGGCCGCCCGACGGCTAAGAAAGAAGTGTGCCCGGTACACGATGCTGGACGGCAATCTATTCCGGTGGAGCGCCTCGGGAACCCTGCTCGGCTGCCTCCACGGGCAGGAAACCATTGACGTGATGAAGGAAATGCACGAGGGCGCTGACGGAAACCACTCCAGCGGCCGGGCTCTCGCCCTGAGAATACGGAACCAGGGACACTACTGGCCAACGATGCTGCAAGACTGCGAAAGATTCGCAGCCCGGTGCGAGAAGTGCCATCTTCACGGCCCGCGCATTCACTGTCCTACCGAGCTCCTTACCACTGCGGTCGCGCCCTACCCCTTTATGCGATGGGCCATGGACATAGTCGGGCCCCTTCCCCGATCTCGCCAAAAGCGCTTCCTCCTGGTCATGACCGACTACTTCACCAAATGGGTCGAGGCCGAAGCTTACGCCAAGATCACGGCAGAGGACGTCCGAAAATTCGTCTGGAAGTTCATCATCTGCCGTCACGGGCTGCCCTACGAGATCGTAACTGACAACGGTGCCCAATTCACGTCGGCCCTCTTCGAAGACTTCTGTGCGAAGTGGAAAATCAGGCTGAGTAAGTCAACCCCGAGATATCCACAAGGGAACGGACAAGCCGAGGCCACCAACAAAACCATCCTCGACGGCCTCAAAAAGCGACTAGACGACAAAAAGGGGTCCTGGGCCGACGAGCTCGATGGAATCCTCTGGTCCCATCGCACAACGCCGAAGACGTCGACAGGGCGCACACCGTTCAGCCTCTCTCACGGAATGGAAGCAATGGCCCCCTCCGAGGTCGGCCTCCCCACTCCTCGCCGCGCTATGCTCACCCAGCAGCCCGACCTTAACGACACCGTCCTACTCAGCGAGCTGGATTTCCTTGAGGAACAACGGGACCACTCCCTCCTCCGAATCCAGAACTACCAGCAGCTCGCCTCCAAGTACTACAACAAGAGGGTTCGAGGCAGGTTCTTTACCGAAGGCGACCTGGTCCTCCGCAAAGTCTTCGAAAACACCGCCGAGCTAAACGCAGGCAAGCTCGGCGCACATTGGGAGGGCCCTTACCTTATCTCCAAGGTCGTGAAGCCCGGCGTCTACGAGCTAGTCACGATGACCGGCAACGCAATCCCGCGCTCATGGAATTCGATCAACCTCAAACGGTTCTACTACTAAGCCCCCGGGCTCCATTCCGCTCTCCGCCTTTGTAAACAAACGAACTACGATTGGCTTGATCCCTTCTACTAAAGGGTACGTAGGCAACCCCTAACCAGGGCTCAGCTATTAATCTAATAAAACCTTTTCGACAAAGGAATAAGGTCCCCGACCTGTGCACAAAAGCCGAGCTCCAAACGCTCGCACTACAAAAAAGGGGCCGAGCTCCAAACGCTCGCACTACAAAAAAAAAAGGGGAAGAAAAAGCCGAGCTCCAAACGCTCGCACTACAAAAAAAAAAAAAAAAAAACCCGAGCTCCAAACGCTCGCACTACAAAAAAAAAAAAAAAAAAAAAGCCGAGCTCCAAACGCTCGCACTACAAAAAAAAAAGAGAAGAAAAAGCCGAGCTCCAAACGCTCGCACTACAAAAAAAAAAGGGGAAGAAAAAGCCGAGCTCCAAACGCTCGCACTACAAAAAAAAAAAAAAAAAAGCCGAGCTCCAAATGCTCGCACTACAAAAAAAAAGGGGACCGAGCTCCGGTGCTCGCTCTCCCCGGCACACAATTTATAAGTGCCAAAACCGAGTTCCAATGCTCGCACCCCCATAGTATACAAGCAATAAGTACTAAAGCCGGGCCCCAGGGCTCGCACCTCTACTAGACACACAAGCATTAAGTGTCTCTAAGCCGGGCTCGCTACCCGCACCAAAAAAACAAGGTACACAAGCAATAAGTACCTTAAGCCGAGATCACCTCGCACCCACTAAAAATATTAAAGATACACAAGCAATAAGTATCTCAAGCCGAGTCGTACCTCGCACCCAATACAAGAGCACGGTCCACGACCTGCATACATGACAGGGTACGGTCTACGACCTACCCTACCAATCAAAAAAGCCTCGAAACGGCATTTACAAAAAAAAAAGAGAGAGGGCCAACGGCCTCGATTATCACAAAAGGGCCCACGGCCTAGTCATTACAAAAGCCTCGAAACGGCACTTACAAAAAAAAAAAAAAAAAAAAGAGAGAGAGGGCCAACGGCCTCGATTATCACAAAAGGGCCCACGGCCTAGTCATTACAAAAGCCTCAAAACGGCAAGGGCCAACGGCCTCGATTATACAAAAGGGCCCACGGCCTAGTCATTATAATGCCTCGAAGCGGCACTTACAAAAAAAAGAAGAGAGAAAAAGGGGCCAACGGCCTTGTTATCATACTTACATAAACGGCCTACGGCCCGGTCTTTACAATGAGAAGAAAACAAAAAGGAAAAAAAAAAAGTTTTTACAAGGCCGCATCGGCCGGTCGGTCTTCGCCCCCGTCAGCACGGGTACCATTTAAATCACCTGGCCCACCATCCTCGCATTGGTGCCGTACTCACCGAGGAAGGGCTGCTCAGCCACCTTTTCCCCAACCACGGCCTCCCCGGACGGCGCCTCAATACCGGCCTCCCCGGCTGGCGCCTCTTTACAGGCCTCGCCGGCTGGCGCCTCGGTACCGGCCTCGCCTGATGGCACTTCGGTTCCGGTCTCACCGGATGGCGCGTCGGTCCCGGCCTCATCAGCAAACAGGACCGAGGGATCTGCTTGGATGGTCTCAGCGGCCGAGGGAGCGTCCTCAGTCAGATCCACATAGGGCGCCTCCGAAGAAGCGACGGGCATGAGCCGCTCGAGCTGGACGCCATGAGCGCGATCGAGAGGGATGTCCAGATCCTCCGGGGTCAAGTCCGGAAAATCCATCCCATCCAGCACGGCACCGAATGCCTCCTCGTCCTCGTCCAGCTTCTGGTACCGGTACCACGGCACCACCAGACTGTCCTCGGCCTCCATCCTCCTGAGGCATGCCTTCATGCCGATCACCTGATTGTACATAAGGTGAGGCTCTAAGGCCCTCTGACGCCCATCGAGGTGAGCGCGGATTTTCTCCATCTTGGCGGACCACTTCCGGTTTCGCGCATCCCACCGGGCCGTTACCCGCTCGCTTTCAGCGGCCACGGCCACCTTCGCCCGGCCTATGGCGGACTCCAGCCCCTTGACCCTGGAGCGGAGGGTCTCCCTCTCCCCCTTCAGGAGCCCGACCTCCTCCTCCAGAACAGCCGGCCGGGCCCGCTCAGCGGCAGACCGGGCCCTCTCAGCCTCCAGCTCGGCCTGAAGTCTGCCCACCTCGTCAGCCCGGGCACGCGCCCGCGCCTCCTCCTCCTCCAGCCCCTTGACCTTGGAGCGGAGCGTCTCCCTCTCCCCCTTCAGGAGCCCGACCTCCTCCTCCAGAGCAGCCGCCCGGGCCCGCTCAGCGGCAGACCGGGACCTCTCAGCCTCCACCTCGGCCTGAAGCCTGCCCACCTCTCCAGCCCGGGCCCGCGCCCGCGCCGCCTCCTCCTCCAGCCCCGCTGCCCGGGCCCTCTCATTCTTCAGCTCCTTCTCGAGCCCGCGGAGGAGAAGGGACTGGCCCTGCGAACTGGCTTCCCGGGTCGCCTGCAGAAAGCCAAGCGACGCGTCCTTCTCGGCGAGTCGCTTCTCATAGGCCTCCGCCAGAAAGGCAGTAAGGGCCATCTTCTGCATCGAAACAGTTGTTAGCAAAGACGCACAACAAATCCAGCTAAAAACAGTGAAGCGACGCCCGGACACGTGTCGAAAAATTCACGGCCGCCCAGAAACCTAATGATGACGCCTCTTCGCTATCCCCACGCCAAAAAAGCAAAGGACACCTCGGTAAACGTGAAGCGTCTATCGCACGCCGCGCGTGGGCGTCCCACGCGAAAAACGAGGCGACCCTTCACTCTCCCACGCGATGGGCACGCGCCAGCCGTCTACGGATTCCCGGGAAGATCAACACGTACGAGCACGGACTCCCCGTCCTAAGATGTGCCGAACTAACATCAGATCAACTTCGGCATGCTCACTTCGCCTCGCGATACCGAACTGGGGGAGGGCCTATTGTTGGAGGTGGGCCTAGCACCCCCAATTAGTTAGGCCCATCTTAGGAAAGACCCCTCTTCAGCTCGGTCGCCGACCTAAAAGCACCGACCTGCAAGTCCCCTCTTCAGCTCGGTCGCCGACCTGAAAGCACCGACCCGCAAGTCCCCTCTCCAGCTTGGTCGCCGACCTGAAAGCGACGCACCTCGGCCCCGGTCTGACACTTCAAGGCAGGAATGTCAGAAGAGCAGAAGGCAAGTGGGAGTTGGTCGAACAGTGTATTGTCTGAGCAGGAGTATGGGCCGACCTCGACGTCTCACCAACCCTGCAGACTCGACAAAGGAGAAGAAGACACGTGGAAGAGTTGGTCAAACAGTACGCTGCTCTGCAACACGCCACGCCGAGCTCATCATGACCTCTATCCTCGAAAGCCGGAACACGCCTCCTAGGCCACCTTACCCGCGAAAGAGGCCGAAGACGCCACGTGGCCCCGAGATCCCGGGGAGCAGGAAGCCAACCTCGGCTATATATACCCCTCAATGTCATTAATGAGAGGGACTTTTGGATTTGGGCAATTTCCGACCTATAACTAGCTACCCGACCTCTCTCTTTCTCTCTTTGTAACAAGACAACATTTTAGAACGCCGAACTGGACGTCCTTCGGAACCAGTTCGTAATTCTAAAGTGTTCATTTCTCTCACCATCAATAAAACGAAACACGGCCCCCGGCCTACTCATCTCTCTCTGCGACCTGCTTTAATAGTGGTTAAACTGCTCTAATTAACGAAAATCTCACCTCTCGTCTCCTAACCACTCTTTAAACATACTTAGTGATCCCCGGGGTCAACAGGCATGGCGCAGGCTCGAAGACATCAGATCTGACCCAACATCAAGTTTTGATAGAGAGTTGATCAGATTTTGAGAGGTCCTGGTTTCCACTTCTCCTTTTGGGTTTCCCTTTTTTTGTTTGGTGTGTGATAAGCACTGCTCTATCGTTGAGATGAGTTGCTTCCTACGGCTCCTTTCTGCAAACTCATCCTTTCTTTTGCAAGAACCACCCGAAGGTTTTGTGGTTATCCCTCATTCTCAAGTCACACTCTAAACAAATCAGCTCTTGAGGGCATGGAATGCAACTCTTTTCCACAGTGAACTTTACAGAAAGAGGTTTTGAGCAAACAAATTTACAGCCCCTTTAAAAATAAAGAAAAAAGAACTTCACACTATATATCAGATCCCTGTCTCAACACAAACACTCGTTAGGAAGAAAGTTCGAGTTCACAAACTTTTGCAAGTTAACAAACGTGTTAAATTCCAAGGGTTTTGTATAAATATTAGCAAGTTTACACTCAGAGGACATATGTTTTATGACCACTTCCTTTTCTTCAACCAATTCTCTTATGAAGTGATGGCGAATATCAATATGTTTAGTTCTAGAGTGTTGTATAAGGTTCTTAGATATGTTAATGGCACTTTGATTATCACATTTCACAAGTAATGGTTCAGAAATCATACTGTAATCAGAGGCCATCTGTCTCATCCACAAGAGCTGAGTGCAACAACTTCCCGATGCAATGTACTCAGCTTCCACTGTTGAAAGGGAAACACAGTTTTGTTTCTTGCTATGCCATGAGATGAGATTGTTGCCTAGAAAGAAGCATCCACCAGAGGTGCTTTTTCGACCATCCACACACCCAACCTAATCTGAGTCACAATACCCAACCATATTCTGATTTGTATCATGTGTGTAGTTGAGACCAAAGTTCACTGTCTCTTTTACATATTTGATAATCCACTTTACCGCCGAGAGATGGGACTCCTTTGGATTTGACACAAAGTCCCACACTCAAACATAAGTCCGATCTACTGGCTGTGAGGTATATCAAGTTTCCAATCATCCCACGGTAAAATTTCTCATCAAGCCCTTCACCACATTCATCCTTGGACAACTTCATAGAGGTGCTCATCGGAGTCCTTGCAGATTTGCTGGAACATCCCAAACCGTTTGATTTGCATTTACCCCTTTTAGGCCATGATATAAGTCCGTTTTATAGAGTCTTTCTGCTATTTCGTAGTGTTTTAGAGTCTTTTACAGGTCTTAACACGTTCGGAGCATAATTGGAGATATTGGAGCTTTCTGGAGCATTTTGGAGCAAAGCTGAAGTTAGTGTTGCTGAGTACCCGATTTCACGTCAAGCATCGATCGATACCCCCTGGTATCGATCGATACCCATCGCAGCAAGACACGACCCGCGACTTTAATGAAGAGTTGAAGAATTGCAACTTGGTCCAGAAATCTTTAATATTTGCAAGAAGCCCCAAAACGTGATTTAGGTTATTTATAGGAATTTTACAGCCACTTTGTTGGCTATACTTTATTTTATTCTGGATTTGTGAGAGAGCTTTTCAAGGGAGACAAGTCTGATACTCTGTTCGTCGAGAGAATATTTTGAACCCTTTTGTCACTCTTTCTTATTTTCTATTGAGTATTTATTTAAACATGTTTATTGATTCAATTTTCATGTTTGAGTAGATCTCTTGTTAGGTTTATGGATTCTCATAAGGGATTTCTTTGAATGCTAGGTTGATTAGTTATTTAGGGTTCATAATCTGAATTAGTTCTTCGCCTTAGGTTGTTCTCAAAGCTAATTCTAGATTGATCACCTAGAACTTAGATCTTAGGATAATTGATTAGGCAAGACAGTGCGATTAATTACCTGATAGAACCTTAGGTGAGCAAATTGATTATTCGCAAAGAGATTTGGTTTAATTGATTTGTGAACATATCAAACCTGGAATTAAATGCTTATTTAGACTTTAGGATTTGCAAAGAGATTTGGAATTCCTAGGATTTAGATTTAGATAATTTTCGCAATGACAGTTGGTTAATTATAGCTTAGTGATTTGAGTTCGAGAACCGTGCGTAACCTGAACCCTGATTAGTTAGTTTATTTTGCATTCATTGATTTTCTGAGAAATATCCCTGAACCTATCTTTCTCCCATTGAATTACAACTCGTTTACTGCTGGAGTTGATCGAGGTAGAACACTTGGTGAGCACAACAGACCTGATCAGTTCTATGCCAATCAAGCTGCGATTCGCATCCCAACTTTTCAGAGGAATGATTTCGAGCTGAAACCTGCGTATTACGCTCTCGTAAGTCAGAACCCTTTCCATGGCCTATCTCATGAGCATCCCATGGATCATATCGAAAGGTTCTAGGATTTGGTCACTGGTATGAAGTACAATGGAGTGCCCAATGAGTTCATTTTCTGCAAACTTTTCCCGTACTCTCTTGGTGGGGATGCTGCTTATTGGCTGAAGCAGTTAGCTCCTGATTCGCTGACTACATGGGATGAGACGAAGAATGCGTTCCTGATCAATTTCTTGATGATGCTAGATCCGAGGAGCTCAGGAACAAGATCTCTCAATTTGCTCAGGGTCCGACAGAGGCATTCAAAGCTGCTTGGATTCGTTTCAAGTCTTATCAGAGAGATTGTCCACACCATGGGTTCACACAGGTTCAGCTGCTGGGCACTTTCTACAGAGGGGTTGATTGGAGGTACCAGATGGGTATGGATGCTGCGAGTAATGGGAACTTCAACACCAGGTATCCAGATGATGCGGTTGTGTTGATTGAGAACTTGGCGTCTAGTAATAGCACCAAGAATGCTGATTTCGAGCTGAAGAAGTAGGCTAGAAGAGTAGATGGATCACATATTGCTGAGGTTCGGGCCAAGCTGGATTTCCTGATTGGGAAGTCGAAGAAAGCTGTACACTTTGCTGATGAAGTCGTGAATGTGGAAGAAGAAGAAGTGGAGGATGTTAACTACGTTGGTGGTTCTGGTTTTCAGGGTCAGCGATTTGGGTACAACAACAACAATCAGCAAGGTGGGTACAAGTTATAGGGGAACCAATCTGGTTTCGGAGCGAAGCAATTTACTCAGAAACCACTCCAGAGCAGCGATTTCACTCGCAATTATGGGAACTCTTCGTACCAACCAGTCTGTCCAAAGTCCACAGAGAATAAGATGAAATCCATGCTTGAACAACTTCTTCAAGGACATCAGAAGTTGCAAGTGGATTTCAATGGGAAGTTTTACTCGCTGTACATGGATCTGAATGGGAAGATCGAAGCCATCAGTCTCTCCCAGAGGAAACTGGAAACTCAGGTTGCTCAGACAGCATCAGCTGTAAAGAGGCAGGAAGGCTTTCTTCCAGGGAAAACTGAGAATCCAAGGGCACACATCAACGCCATCACCTTGAGGAGTGGAAAAGAGGTGCTTACAGGAGTAAAGAACATCTCAATTGCAGGAAATCTCGTCGATCTTGCTGGAGATGACGATTGGGATTCTGAAAATCCTCAGGTATCGATCGATACCAGTCAGTGTCGATCGACACCAGTCCAGACA
This sequence comes from Eutrema japonicum, assembly GCA_030161315.1. Classification (NCBI taxonomy): domain Eukaryota; kingdom Viridiplantae; phylum Streptophyta; class Magnoliopsida; order Brassicales; family Brassicaceae; genus Eutrema; species Eutrema japonicum. The sequence continues at coordinate 19,896,518 of BSQW01000006.1, read as the reverse complement.
TCTACCCGAGTGGATCCAAAAACCCGTGTATCGATCGATACCTCTCAAGTATCGATCGATGCTGAGACACAGCCAGATAAGGAGCCCGAGATTGTCAAGGAAAGGGTGTATATCCCTAAGATACCTTATCATATACTTCCTAAGCTGACAAGGAAGGAATGGGAGGATGCTAGATGCAAGGTTATGTTAGACAAGTTGGTTGTGGAGCTTCCGTTTATTGATGCTATTAAGACTTCTCCAGCTTTTAGGAGGTACGTGAAGAAGATGGTGTCTAGCAGTCTGAGCCTTGAAGAATGTGTCATGATAATTTCAGCTGAGTGTAGTGCGATTCTACTCAACAAAATTCCCAAGAAACTGCCAGACCCAGAGAGTTTTGTTATGGATTGCACCATCTTCACACAAAGATTCGAGCGTGCTCTCTGCGATATTGGGTCTAGTGTGAACCTTATGCTACACTCAGTTGCCACGCGAATGGGAATGACAGATTTCCAATCTACAAGGATTACGCTGGTACTTGCTGATCGCTCAGTGCGACTTCCAGAGTGACTACTCGAAGATGTCCCAATCAAGATTGGGAATTGCTTGATCCCAATAGATTTCATTGTCCTGAAGTACGATGCTGAGCCTAAGGATCCTGTTATCCTGGGCAGGCCATTCCTTTCAACTGCTGGAGCCTTGATTGAATGCAAGAATGGACAGATAGCTCTCAACATCGGTGATTTGGTGATGTCCTTTAACATGGAGAAGATGATGAAAATGCCAACCATCGATGGACATACATTCCATGTGGACACCTTCATTGACATAGCTGAAGAGTACTTCCTGGAGATGCACCCTGAGGATCCACTGGAGAGAGCATTGGTCTGCTCGGCCACTTCGGAAGACCGTTCATGTGACGAAACTGTTGGATACTCGAAGATGCTTGATTCAGCATCACCGGTATCGATCGATACCCCATTGGTATCGGTCGATACCCTACGGCCAGAAGGAGAGTTGGTCGACAGTTCTAAGCAAGCTGCTGGGCTTGGGGATTGGAGTGCAGAAAATGCTCCTAAGGTGTAACTAAAGCCACTCCCACCAAATATGAGGTATCGTTTTCTTGGTCCTAATTCCACATACCCAGTAATCATTAATTCTTCCTTGAATACCACATAGGTTGCTTTACTGCTGAGCAAGCTGCACAAGTATCGCAAAACTCTTGGCTATTCTCTTTTGCTGACATTTCAGGTATAGCACCAGACTTGTGCATGCATCGGATTCACCTGGAGGATGAGTCAAAGTCTTCAATTGAGTGTCAAAGGAGGCTGAATCCGAACCTGAAGGAAGTGGTCAGGAAGGAAGTGATGAAGCTGTTGGAAGCATGGATTATCTATGCCATCTCAGATAGTTCTTGGGTTAGTCCAGTTCACGTTGTGCCTAAGAAAGGAGGCATAACTGTGGTGAAGAACGAGAAGGACGAGCTGATCCCTACAAGGACAATCACTGGTCACAGGATGTGTATTGATTACAGGAAGCTGAATGCGGCTACAAGGAAGGATCACTTCCCATTGCCATTCATTGACCAGATGGTAGAGAGGTTAGCGAGTCACCCATACTACTGTTTTCTTGATGGGTACTCATGCTTTTTCCAGATTCCTATACATCTAGAGGACCAGGGAAAGACGACCTTCACATGTCCCTATGGCACATTCGCCTACAGAAGAATGCCATTTGGATTATGTAACGCTCCAGCGACCTTTCAGCGATGCATGATGTCGATTTTCACAGATATGACTAAGGAGTTTATGGAGGTTTTCATGGATGATTTTTCGGTGTATGGATCGTCATTCAAGGATTGTCTGGATAACTTATGCAATGTACTTCAAATATGCGAGGAGAAGCATTTGGTTCTTAATTGGGAGAAGTGCCACTTCATGGTACAAGATGGCATTGTTCTTGGGCACAATGTTTCTAAGGCAGGGATCGAAGTCAACAAGGCTAAGATTCAGGTCATGACGAGCTTGCAACCTCCACGATCTGTTCCTGAGATACGAAGCTTCCTTGGTCATGCTGGGTTCTACAGGAGATTCATCAAGGATTTCTCTAAGCTTGCACGCCCACTCACAGCCCTGTTATGTAAGGAAGTCAAGTTTGATTTCACATCTAATTGTCTTGTAGCCTTCGAGGAGATCAAGAAGGCATTGGTGAGTGCTCCTGTAGTCCAACCACCTGATTGGAATTTACCTTTTGAGGTTATGTGTGATGCGAGTGATTTTGTTGTTGGAGCTGTATTGGGACAGAGGAAAGACAAGAAGCTCCATGCTATTTACTATGCCAGCAGGACGTTGGATGAAGCTCATCGTAATTACAACACCACTGAGAAGAAATTACTTGCAATTGTTTTCTCTTTTGAGAAATTTCGGTCCTACTTGATTGGGAGCAAGGTTATTGTTCACACAGACCATGCTGCTCTCAAATACCTGATGAAAAACAAGGACCTCAAGCCTCGTCTATGCCGATGGTTTCTTTTGCTCCAAGGATTCGATATTGAGATCAAGGACAAGAAATGAGTTGAGAATGTTGTTGCTGACCACTTATCGCGCATAAAGGTCGATGAAGTCGTGCCTATTGATGATTTCTTACCAGAAGAGGGTGTCTACTTCATTGAAACTCAACCACATGATGATCGGTCCGAAAATCTGCAATTTTCACGAGTACAGACCTTCAGTATCGATCGATACTCACATAGTATCGATCGATACCAGACTCGATCTGAACCAGTTCTGGCTGCAGCACACTTCAACTCTTTTGACGTCTATACAGCTACTGTATGTAGTCCTGCACGACCATGGTATGCTGACATTGCTAACTACCTTGCTGTAGAGACTGAGCCCCATCATCCAACATAGTATGCGAATAAGAAGTTTATGCGTGAGATGAGACAATTCTAAGGATGAGCCTTACCTCTACAAGCACTGCTCAGATGGTATCTACAGAAGATGTGTTGCAGAGTCTGAGGTGCCTGCGAATCTCTTTCATTGTCATGGATCGTAGTATGATGGATACTTTGCTACCTTCAAGACGGTGTCCAAGGTTCTTCAAGCAGGCTTCTGGTGGCCTACTATGTTCAAGGATGCTCATGCCTTCATTTCGCAGTGCGATGCTTGTCAAAGGAGAGGGAAGATCAGTAAGAGACACGAGATGCCACAGAATTTCATCCTTGAGGTTGAAGTTTTCGATTGCTGGGGCATCGATTTTATGGATCCCTTTCCCTTGTCACACAAGAACAGGTACATCCTGGTAGCTGTGGACTGCGTGTCCAAATGGGTGGAAGTGATTGCTAGTAAAAAGAACGACTCTGCGGTGGTTCTTAAGCTGTTTAAGACCATCATCTTCCCACGATTTGGAGTGCCGTGAATTGTTATAAGTGATGGTGGCAGCCACTTTATTAACAAGATTTTTGAGAGGTTGCTGAAGAAGTATGGTGTAAACCATCGAGTGGCTACTCCATATCACCCTCAAACCAGTGGGCAAGTCGAGGTCTCCAACATGCAAATCAAGGAGATTCTGGAAAATACAGTAGGTGCTTCTAGGAAGGATTGGTCTACAAAGTTGGATGATGCGCTATGGGCTTACAGGACTGCTTTCAAGACACCGCTGGGTACTACACCATTTCACTTGCTGTATGGGAAAGCATGTCACCTTCCAGTGGAGATTGAGCACAAGGCAGCATGGGCGACGAAGTTGCTGAACTTTGACATCAAGCCTGCTGCAGAGAGGAGATTGATTCAACTGAATGAGTTGGATGAGATTAGGCACCACGCCTACGAGAACTCGAAGCTGTACAAGGAGAGGACTAAGGCCTATCATGATAAGAAGATCATCTTCAGACATTTCGAGCCAAACGACCAGGTACTTCTGTATAACTCTCGTTTGCAATTGTTTCCTGGTAAACTATGTTCTCGTTGGTCAGGTCCCTTCACCATCAAGGAGGTCAGACCACATGGAGCTATCGTGCTGATTAGTCCTACAGGAGATGAGTTCACTGTCAATGGACAGAGGGTGAAACACTATTGGGCAAAAGCCGACATTCCAACAGGGCAGATAATGCCTTTGGATGATGCACCCACAACCTGAATGGCGTTACAGTCAAGCTAATGACGTTAAACGAGCGCTTGGTGGAAGGCAACCCAATGGTGAGTCTGCTTTTGAGTCTTTTTCTTTTTCATTTTTCGTTTTGTGTCAGGATAAACAAGGAGCAAAACTCGAAATCGCCTAGTGTCGATCGATACCCCATTGGTATCGGTCAACACCAATCGCGAATAAGATGGTTCATCAAGTCGATCTAAGCCTGGTATCGATCGATACCAGGCCGTGTGTCGATCGACACCAATTGTCCCAGCACGGTAACTTCTTGTTTCTCTTCGTTCTATCCTTTTCTTTTGTTTCTTTTACCTACTGTAGGCTAGATAAAACTGAGGACAGTGTTGTTCAAGTCTGGGGGAGGTGTCTGCTGACATTGTTTTTGTTTTTCTTAGAGTCAGCTGTTTTATCGAGTCAAAATCGATTTATTGAGTCAAAACTTGTTGGAGATGATGATCATGTGCTTGAACCTATTGATGTGATTTTGTTTTTGAGTGCACAGTGTTACAGGATCGGTTCTAGATCGACTAATGAAAAATCCAAGGACATACCAGTTGACTAGAAAACACCCATGTCTCAAGCAGAGTTCTTTTGAAACCTGAGCCAAATTTCTGCACTTCATCAATGTGATTAGTGTTTTTAGAGCTTGATTCATCATTCATATCTGATAAAGGAACCCATGTGTTTAGAGTTATGGTATCTCTCTCCCCTATTATAAGTTGATAAATAAGAGCATAAAAGATTGAAATGATTTTCTTCTGAGTAGAGGGTTATGAAAATTTCCAGCGATCCCATTATTATACTTAAGAGGGAATGATCACACAAAGGATTGGAAGCGAGGCTAGGATTCTCCTATTATGCCATTATTCGCCTACACCATTTGATACATAGAGAAGGAAGAACCGGGGATTTGGTGGCAAACACCATCAATACTCGCGTCTCATACCTTGATGTGTATATGCAAAGCTGAAAATAAAAGAAAGAAAATAATAATAAATAAGTCTGGGGGAGAGAAATTGATACAAAAAGTGTGAAAAAGTTGGTTCCTTATCATGATATTGTATGGTAAAGAATCTAGAAGGTTCTTAAACATTGGCTGCAGCGATGAAACTGGTGATGAAGGCTTTATTTGAACAATGCTGTGGGATAATGTGTGGAGTCTGGAAAAGCTGCGAATGTCTACGGAGAAGTACATGGTGGTTAGATCAAAAACTGGTCAGGTGACATTTGGGTGCTTGGGAAAATGATCTATGCGATAGTTTAATGAACAGGTGAGTCTCTGTGTTTTCAAACCTCTTTCTCTGGTTTAGTCTTCTATTTGCTTGAGGGCAAGCAAAGGCTAAGTCTGGGGGAGTTGATATATCATGGTTTTTACCCCTTTTAGGCCATGATATAAGTCCGTTTTATAGAGTCTTTCTGCTATTTCGTAGTGTTTTAGAGTCTTTTACAGGTCTTAGCACGTTCGGAGCATAATTGGAGGTATTGGAGCTTTCTGGAGCATTTTGGAGCAAAGCTGAAGTTCGTGTTGCTGAGTACCTGATTTCACGTCAAGCATCGATCGATACCCCCTGGTATCGATCGATACCCATCGCAGCAAGACACGACCCGCGACTTTAATGAAGAGTTGAAGAATTGCAACTTGGTCCAGAAGTCTTTAATATTTGCAAGAAACCCCAAAACGTGATTTATGTTATTTATAGGAATTTTACAGCCACTTTGTTGGCTACGCTTTATTTTATTCTGGATTTGTGAGAGCTTTTCAAGGGAGACAAGTCTGATACTATGTTCGTCGAGAGAAGATTTCGAAACCTTTTGTCACTCTTTCTTATTTTCTATTGAGTATTTATTTAAACATGTTTATTGATTCAATTTCCATGTCTGAGTAGATCTCTTGTTAGGTTTAGGGATTCTCATAAGGGATTTATTTGAATGCTAGGTTGATTAGTTATTTAGGGTTCATAATCTGAATTAGTTCTTCGCCTTAGGTTGTTCTCAAAGCTAATTCTAGGTTGATCACCTAGAACTTAGATCTTAGGATAATTGATTAGGCACGACAGTGAAATTAATTACCTGATAGAACCTTAGGTGAGCAAATTGATTATTCGCAAAGAGATTTGGTTTAATTGATTTGTGAACATATCAAACCTGGAATTAAATGCTGATTTAGACTTTAGGATTCGCAAAGAGATTTGGAATTCCTAGGATTTAGATTTAGATAATTCTCGCAACGACATTTGGTTAATTATAGCTTAGTGATTTGAGTTCGAGAACCGTGCGTAACATGAACCCTGATTAGTTAGTTTATTTTGCATTTATTGATTTCCTGAGAAATATCCCTGAACCTATCTTTCTCCCATTGAATTACAACTCCTCGTTTACTGCTTACTGCTTTTTGTTAAATCTGAATAGTTTAGCTTGACTTGACACTATACAATTTATTGTGCGATTTCTCTGAGTTCTTGTGTTCGACCCCTGATATACTGCAGCAACTGCTTTAGTACTGTTTAGGGTATTAATTTGAGCATATCACCGTTCCACCAGATTTTTTGCTTTGAGAGACACTAATTCCTCCATCAGTTTGCTTCATTTGAAGACCCAAGAAATAAGTGAGTTCTCCCACCATACTCATCTTGAACTATGTGGTCATTGTCTTCACAAACTTTTCAACCAGTTCCTAAGATGTTCCACCAATGACAATATCAGCAACATATATTTGAACAATTATCATCCCAATTTGATATTCTTTGATAAACAAGGTCTTATCTACACTTCCTATCATGTATCCTTGATTGATCAGAAAGGTAGTGAGCCTTTCATACCATGCTCTGGGAGCTTGTCTCAGACCATGTAGAGCTTTGTTCAGTTTATACACATGATACATACAAGATGCATGTTCCAACCCTTTTGGTTGTTCAACGTAAACTTCCTCTTGGATGACTTCATTTAAAGAACTACTTTTAACATCCATTTGATGCAGGTTGAACTTCATTTAACATGATGTACCCAGTAGAAACCTAATGGACTCCAATCTTGCGACATGGGCAAAGGTTTCATCAAAGTCAATCCCCTCTACTTGAGTATATCCCTGTGCAAAAAGTCTGGCCTTGTTCCTGGTGATGTTCCCATCTTCATCCCCTTTGTTCTTGAATATCCATTTGGTGCCAATGATGTTGACTTCAGAAGGACAAGGAACTAATATCCAAACATCATTGCATTCAATTTTCTCCTGCATTGCCAATATCCAAAAATAGTCTTCCAAGGCCTCATTCACAGATTTAGGTTCAGCTATCGACACAAAGGAAGAGAACATCACCATTTCTCTGAAGTTTATCTGCTTCCCTATGGTTCTCCTCCCTTCTTCGAGATCCCCTACCACATCTTTGTATGAGTGATTCTTGTGAACTTGTGAGGGAAGAATTTCTCTACGTGTGCTCACTTCCGAGGTACCTTGAGCATTTACTTCATGATCATACTCAGAGGTTTTATTCTGATGTGTAACTACCGTGATCTGATTCTGCGGAAACACTTTGGACTCCGAAGAAATAGTGACTGACGGAAGACTCCCTTCATCAAAGACTAGATTCACAGATTCCATGATCATCTTGCTCCTCTTGTTATAGATCCGATAAGCTACACTGTTTGCGGAGTAACCAAGGAAGAAGCCTTCATCACTTCTAGCATCAAAATTTTCCAACTGATCCTTGTGGTTTATAATGTAACAAGTACAGCCAAACACATGGAAATAGCCGAGGCTCGGTTTCTTTCCCTTCCATATTTCATATGGAGTCTTGTTTGTACCCATCTGCCCATAATCTCTCAGGAATTCCATTCCCATGAACCCGATTGATCACATAACACGCAATATTAATTGAATTTCTCAGGAACTCCATTCCCGTGAATCATAGCCATCGCCATGTCTTGGAGAGTTCTGTTTTTTCTTTCAACCATACCATTTTGTTGTGGTGTTCTCGGAGCTGAGTATTGATGGATAATCCCTTGAGACTCGCAGAATTTGTCAAACAACTGATTCTGAAATTCTCCACCATGATCACTTCTGATTTGCTTGATTCCTTTCTTCTCATTCTTGAGTTGAAGAGCCAAAATCTTAAAGCTTTCAACTGTCTCCAATTTTTCTCTAAGAAACCTCACCCAAGCATATCTTGAAAAATCATCCACAAGAACAAACACATATCTCTTCCCAGCAATGTTTTCCACTTGCATTAGTCCCATGATAACCATGTGAATAAGATCCAATACCTCAGTAGTTTGAATTCCTTGCACCTTCTTATGTTGAACATTGATTTGCTTTCCTTGGTTGCAAGCTCCACACACAATCTTGTCAACATGTTTTAATTCTGGAACACCTCTCACAAGTTCTTGGTTGACTATCTTAGTCATACTTCTGACATTCATGTATCCAAGCTTTTCATGCCATAGCACTGGATCACCTTTCTCAGCTCTCAAACAGACATGTGACTGTTCCCACATGTAGCAGTTATTTCCACTTTGAACTCCAGAGAGTAATATTCGCATGCTCATATATAGAGTTGAAAAAGGACGAATTTTGTTCAGGTCCGAGTAATATATCACCAATCAAATGATAATTCTCACTACATAGTTGAAACACATATGGACTAACACCATTTTTGATAGCATTATTAATCTTGCCACCAAGAGACGTGAACAAAAACATCATGTTATAGGCCCTGATAAATTCACGAAAATGTATCCTTGTAACATCTCGATTATACAAAAATTTCAACAACATTTTTAGAGGAGCCGTCAGAAGGGGTAGATCAGTCTTTCCTTTATGACAACACATTATGAAAATTGGGGTCATGATTAATTACAAATCTTTTATTTATTCGCTCACCGAACCACATATAAGCATGACAATAATCACACATGAACGATGGATCACCATCATCAGAAGTGGCTTCGCGGCTAGGATACTATGCCATCCATAATATGGTGAATACACCTTCCGGTCTTCCAATTGGCATGATTGTCTATAGTATCTTCCTCGAAGGACTCATGCCAGTAAGGATGAAGGGTATTGAATGAGACGCCACAACTGTTTTGCTAGGAGAGCAAGGTTAAAGTCATGTAAATCTCGGAAACCCAATCCTCCCAAATCTTGGGGAATGCAAATCTTATCACATGCAGTCCAATGAATCCCTCTGCTATTTGCTTGGAACTCCACCAAAAATTAGCAATGGCAATTTTCAGCTTATCGGTAATGCATTGCGGAAGTAGATAACATGACATAATGTAGGTTGGTAGGGCTTGGGACACTGATTTGATCTGGATTTCTTTTCCCCCTTTGGAAAGAAGTCTTGCAGACCAATTGTTAACCCGGTTATTAAGGCGATCATGAACGAAGGAGAAAACTTTTTCTTTTTTGAACGTACATTTGTTCTGGTAGTCCCAGGTACATACCCATGCCCCCTTCGATCGATATTCCAATAACATTTTTTATCCCTCTCTTTACGTTCTGGTTTACTCTGTTTCCAAACATAATGGATGATTTTCCTGGGTTCAGTCGTTGACCCGAAACGGATCCATAGGTATTAATAATCTTAAAGATCTATGCACTTTGCAGAATATCCGCTTTGCAGAAAAAGAGACTATCATCTGTAAATAAAAGATGTGAAACCGTGAGTCTCGCTCTTGCTATCCTCAGACCTGTAATACAATTTTCTTCTTCCGCTCCTTTGAGGAGGGAGATAAGTGTTTCTGTGCACAAGATAAAAAGGAAAGAAGATAGAGGATCTCCTTGTCGAAGCCCCCTTGAGGGTTTAATCATTCCTTTTGCTTCCCCATTTATGAGAACTTGGTATGAGACCGAGGAAATGCAAAACATCAGTAGCTTGACCCATCTCTCCGCAAATCCTAGTTTAAGCACGATGCTTCAAGGAAGTTTCATTCCACCCGGTCGTAAGCTTTGCTCATATCAGTCTTTATAGCCATAAAGTTCTCTCTACACATGGGGTTTGTGCGAAGGGGATGAAAATTTTCTTGAGCAAGCAAAATGTTATCCTTTATCAATCGTCTAGCCATGAAGGCCGATTGGGTCTCAGATATTAGATTCATTAGTGATTTCTTTAGCCTTTTGTACATGAGCTTTGAGATAATTTTATAGCTCACATTGCAAAGACTAATCGGTCGAAACTCTGCCATCGCCCTCGACCTTTCCTTTTTGGGGATAAGGAAAATATTGGTTTGATTTAATCTCGGGTCAAAATGTCCAGACACAAAGAATGAACCACCCAAATCTTTGTTTTGAAATCAGATTCAACAAAACAGAGAGTTTTGCTGCGAAGTCTCGACCACCTAAAATAACCAAAACAAATATTTATACGTGAACACATAAACCCTACTACCAAAAATAATTTGAATAAAATTAATAAATAAAGAAACTAAACATTTAGATAAACACGACATTAAAATAAATTAAAATAATACATTTTATTATATAAATTTAGATCTTTCGATGTGAGTGTGACACGTAGGATAATTTTCAATAGCGAGATTGTGACATCTGTCATGGTTGTTAATTTAGACTTTGACATGTGTGAATTTAATTAAAAAATAAAAATGAATTAAAGTAAATATTAAAAAATATTAAACTTAAAAAGGCAATCTTAGTAAAAATGAATTAAAGTAAATATTTAAAAAGTTAAACTAAAAAAAACAATTTATATAAAAAAAAAACTTAAAGTAATAATATAACCACAAAACTAATAATATAACAACAACACTTAAAATTTTTTTTTTAAAAACAAGACCAAAACTCTATATTAAAAGGAAACATAAAAAAGAAAATTAATAATATAATGTCCTTAGCCGCTTCAGAAACTGAGCTATAATCTTCTGGTTCTAGCAGTTCAGCACCGAGTGATAGATGGGCTATACCAGGAACGGTCAAGATTCTAGCTTTTGATCTCAAATATCGCAAGCTTGATGCAGCTGATTTGACCCTACCTAACAGAATCCCTAGTTCCTTTCGTGCATCTTCCTCTGAACCCTCCTCAAGAGAAGCATGGACATCTACAAGTTCAGTTAGTAAATTATCTACATGGAGCTGACCAGATTTCATGATGCACGCTTGATGCAACTCCCAAAGAACGGCACACTCACGGATCGGTATAAACGGGGGATAATCTTTGATCCAAACGAAGGAAGCTTGGAACGAGGCGATGGGTATGAACGGCTCCGTCAAGTGCTATGATCGGCACAAGATTAACCACGGATTAAAGGCTAAATCCACCTAAGATCGATATTTGCTCGTTGGCTAAATCCACCAAGAACAGTGGTGGGTTTTCGTTGGTTAAATCCACCAAAGAAAACGAAGAGATTTGTTGGCTAAATCCACCAAGAAATCCGAAAAGTCCCAAAGGAACAAAGGAGAAATTCTCTCAAAAGTATTTTTAATAAAAAGGTGATTCTTGCAAATGACAAAGGGAGAGAGTATTTATAGGGAAACAAAAGGAAAAGGAAAAGTCACATGACTTAAAGTTTTTAGAAATAAAGGCAAAAATTAAAGAAACTATATTTTGATAGAAGGTGATCTTTGGCCTCCCATTTTCGTGAAGGACCCTTGAGCTTGCATGGTCTTGTATTTTCCACCGAAAATATACAAGGCATTCTTCATGAAATTGGACCGCCAAAGATAGCATAAGCCATTGCCTCATTAAAACCTTTGTCCGGAAAACCCAATGGGACAAAACCGAACATAGGAAAAAGAGTACAATGACTTAGCTTGCGACTAACGTCAAGTAGAATCCAAGTAGTAGATTGAGTTTAGAGCACCACGTGAATGTTGATCATTTTCCTTGATATGAACTTCTTCAAGCAACCTCCGAACAGCTCCGGCTAGTCTCTTGGATTTGGACCGTGTGATACGACCTTCGGGAACGACCAATGCCGCCTCCGGAACCTCCTCCAAACGGGTGTCCAAACGATCGTCTTGACCATCGGGGTGAGTATCCAAACGACCATCGGCACCAGCATCCAAACGATCCGATGGACCATCCAAACGATGCGTGTCCATGATCACATCATCCCCCTCTACTTGAAAAGGATTTGCCCTCAAATCTGCTCCATCTGCAACAAAGGGAATGATATCAGCCACATTAAAACTAGAACTCACGGAATACTTACCTTGGAGATCAATCTTATAGGCATTGTCATTGATCTTCTCCAAAATGGTGAACGGTCCGTCAACTCTAGGCAAGAGCTTGGACTTCCTTTCTTCCGGGAACCGGTCCTTTCTCAAGTAGATCCAAACAAGGTCGCCGGGTTCATATGTCTTCTTGGTTCGACCCTTGTTGGCATACTTGCGGTATTGCTCGGTCTTATGCTCGATGTTTTGCTTTGCCTTCTCATGCATTTGCTTGACCAGCTCGGCCTTTTTCTTTCCGTCCATACTTACACGCTCACTCAAAGGTAATGGAGTTAGATCAAGAGGCGTAAGCGGATTAAAACCATAAACGAGCTGAAAAGGGGAAAACGAGGTAGTAGAATGCACAGCATGATTATATACAAACTCTACATGTGGCAATCATTCCTCCCAAAACTTAATGTTCTTTTTAATCACAACCCGCAAAAGAGTCCCTAAAGTCCTATTAACCACCTCGGTTTGACCATCGGTTTGCGGGTGGCAAGTCGTAGAGAAACAAAGCTTAGTTCATAGCTTAGACCATAAGGTCTTCCAAAAATAGCTCAAAAACTTTGTATCTCTATCCGAGACTATATTCTTAGGCATTCCATGCAAGCGCACAATATCCCTAAAGAACAAGTCGGCTATGTTCGACGCATCATCGGTCTTATGGCAAGGTATGAAATGTGCCATCTTAGAAAACCTATCTACCACAACAAAGACCGAATCACTTCCCTTCCTAGTCCTAGGCAAACCTAACACAAAGTCCATAGATATGTCGGTCCAAGGTGCACTAGGAATCGGCAAAGGAGTATACATACCTTGGCTTTTGCTCGTGGACTTAGATAACTTACAAGTTGTGCCTCGGTTTCAAACTCCCTCCACATCACGCTTCATGTGCGGCCAAAATAAGTGATCTTGCATAATGAGAAGTGTCTTGGCTACGCCAAAGTGTCCCATCAAGCCACCACCGTGTGCCTCCCTAAGAAGAAGATCTCGCAAAGACGAGTTAGGAATACAAAGACGGTTCTCGTAAAACAATAAACCATCACTCTGAAAATATTTGCCCGAAGCAAACTTAGCACAAGAGAGAAAAACTTCCTGGAAATCGGCATCGTTTGCATAGGCTCCTTTGATCATCTCAAATCCGAGGATCTTGGCATAAAGAGTGGAGATCAAAGAGTATCTCCGAGAAAGAGCATCGGCCACTACATTCTCCTTGCCTTGCTTGTATTGGATCACATAAGGGAATGTCTCCACGAATTCCATCCACCGAGCATGCCTCTTGTTCAACTTGTGTTGGCTCTTCAAATGCTTGAGGGATTGATGATCGGTGTGGATCACAAACTCCTTAGACCAAAGGTAGTGTTGCCAAGTTTGGAGTGCACGGACCAAGGCATAGAGCTCCTTGTCATATGTCGGATAGTTGAGAGTGGCTCCTCCAAGCTTCTCACTAAAGAAAGCAATCGGCTTCTTCTCTTGCATCAACACGGCTCCAATACCTACACCCGAAGCATCACATTCAATCTCAAAAGTTTTCAAGAAATCAGGTAAAACAAGAAGAGGGGCGTGAGTAAGCTTGTGTTTTAGGAGCTGGAAAGCATCCTCCTGTGCTTGTTCCCACTTGAAGCCCACGTCCTTCTTAATCACTTCGGTAAGTGGTGCGGCAATAGTGCTAAAGTCCCGGATAAATCGTCGGTAAAACCCGGCTAAGCCGTGAAAGCTACGGACTTCTCCAACCGTCTTAGGACTCGGCCAATCCTTGATTGCCTTGATCTTTTCCTCATCGACCTGTATGCCCTGTGAACTCACCACAAAACCTAGAAAGACCACGTTATCTTGAACAAAATAACACTTTTTCAAATTGCCAAAAAGGTGCTCCTTCCTAAGCACGTCTAACACCTTACGCAAATGGCCTACATGATCGCCTAAAGTCTTGCTATAAATTAAGATGTCATCAAAATACACCACAACAAAGACTCCAATAAACGACCTAAGCACATGATTCATTAAGCACATGAAAGTACTAAGTGCATTAGTCAAACCAAATGGCATCACAAGCCACTCATACAAACAATGATTGGTCTTGAAAGCGGTTTTCCACTCATCACCTTCCTTCATTCGAATTTGGTGATAACCACTCTTCAAGTCAATTTTCGAAAACAAGCTAGACCCATGTAACTCATCTAGCATGTCATCTAGCCTAGGAATGGGATGGCGATACTTTACCGTGATATTGTTGATGGCTCGGCAATCAACGCACATCCTCCAAGTGCCGTCCTTCTTGGGCACTAGCAACACGGGAAACGCACATGGGCTCATGCTTTCCCGAATGTGACCCTTCTCCATAAGTTCACCAACTTGTTTTTGGAGCTCCTTGGTCTCAACCGGATTGGTTCTATTGGCTGGCCGGTTCGGAAGTGTGGCTCCGGGAACGAAATTGATTTGATGCTCAATCCCACGAATGGGCGGAAAGCCATTTGGGCTTTCTTCCGGGAAAACATCTCGAAATTCTTGCAAAAGAGAAGACACACTGCTCGGAATATCCGGCTCAAGGTTAGTGATGCTTGTGAGAGCATTTTTGAACATAAGCAAAATGATAGGTTGCTTGGTAACAATCGCATGCTTAATCTCACTAGGCCTCACGAAAAGAGTTTCTTGCCTCACGGGTTTACTCTCAAAGGCCTTTGACTTGGCTTTTCTCATAGAACTCTCACACTCATATTTAGTAGTAGAAGTGTTTAGGGGGTCACTCACAATGGTCTTGCCGTGGTGGTTTTGCTCAAGCTTGAGCTGATCTAGGTAGACCTCATGCGGTGATAATGGTGCAAGGGTGATCTTCCGGCCCTTGTGCTCGAACGAGTGCTTGTTGGTGAAGCCATCATGAACGGCTCTTCGATCATATTGCCAAGGTCTTTCAAGTAGGATATGACCGGCCTCCATATGTAGCACATCGCACACAATCTCATCTTCATAGCGGCCAATCGCTAAAGGAACCGTAACTTGCCGGGTGACTTTGAGCGGCCTTTGGTTATTCAACCACCTAAGGCTGTAAGGATGCGGATGCTTCCTCGTCTCCAAACCCAACTTCTCCACCAAGGTTGTGCTCGCCACATTTGCGCAACTACCTCCGTCAATGATCAAACTACACACCTTACTCTTCACAACACACCGGGTGTGGAACAAGTTCTCCCTTTGCTCGTCATCTATGACCTTTTCCTGGGACATAAGAACACGCCTAGCTACAAGTAGCTCTCCATCAGCCGCATGCTCTTCATCATCATCATCGTAGATAGGTGCGGACTCAAATTCCTCCTCATCATCGGTCACGATCTCGCCATTGTCCAACATCATCATCGTACGGTTGTTTGGATATTTGTTGGCAAAATGACCTTTTTCCCTACACTTGAAACACTCAGTGTCACGGTTACGGATATTAGAAGAAGCCTCGGCCTTACCCTTGTAGTCATGCCCGGAAGAACTTGGCTTGTAGTCTGGCTTGGGCTTAGAATCAGTACGGGCCGGGTAGTTTGGTTTCGTCTCGGCTTTGGCATAGCTCGGCTTAGAGGCATAAGATGGCCGTGAGATACCCTTACTTTTGAGTTGTTGCTCCACGAGAATGGCTTTGTGCAACATCTCCTCCACGGTATCATATGTTTGCATTTCCATCCGATCTTGTAACTCTCGGTTCATTCCACTTAGGAACCGTGCCATCGTAGCATCACTGGGCTCATCAATGTCAGCTTTGAGCATGAGCTTTTCCATCTCTTGGAAGTAGTCCTCAACACTTCTAGTACCTTGTGAAAGCCTTCTCAATTTTTGGTGAAGTTCATGTAGATAGTGATTCGGCACAAATCGCTTCCTCATGACCAAAGACATCTCTTCCCACGTCTCGATGGGATTTTCTCCATTGCGTCTCCTGCTAGTCACCAATTGATCCCACCAGTCAATAGCATAATTGTGGAATTCAGTAGCGGCTAACCTGACTTTCCTTTGTTCGGAAAAGTTTTGACAATCGAAGACCAAGTCGATCTTCTTTTCCCACTCAAGAAATGCATCTGGATCGTTTGTCCCGTAGAAGGGTGGGATGCGAAGCTTCAAACCGCCAAGGTCATTGTCATTCCTTCTTTCCGGTTGTTGCCTAGGTTGTTCCTCTTCGAACTCATGACCTTGATTATGGAACGGATTGTCATCCGGCTCGCCTTGTGGGTTTTGTGGATTTTGCCGGTTTTGTTGACCTTGTGGGTTTTGGTTCCGTCTATGTCTCGGCGGCACTCGCCGTTGTCTATTACCAACGCTATGGTCGGATCCTTGACTCTCGGCCCTATTATCTCTCGCTTGGGCCACGCCGTAGTTGGCTCCTTGAGCCGCTCCTTCTCGCCTAGTCGGCATCCTCATACTAAGAGCGGCCACTTGCTCTCTCATCTCGTTCATCATGAGAGTTATGGCATCCACCTTGCGATTCAACGCGGCATCTCTTTCTCTCCTCGTCCATAAAGTATCAGAATCACTTTCCTCAGCCATTTTTTCCTCAAAAAAAGAACAAACACGTTAGTAAATAAAAACTCACAAGTGCTTCCACTCAAGTGTTTCACTCAACTCTCGCAATGACCTCACACACACACTAGAAGTTCTCCTCGGCTCATAAAAGACTAATCAAAATTTCGATAGTAAATTCAACAAACCAAATCTTCAAACAAGTGAATAGAGATAGATAGATAGAGAAGAATTCAACAACCAATAGATAATCATTTTTTTTTTTTGATCTTTCCCTTTTTTTGTTTTGTAACGATTTTTTTTATTGGTTTTATACAAAAGAAAGAGATAGATAAGAATATGAAGAACACGAAAACATAGAAAAAGAAAAGATGATACCGATGTTCAAGAGCGTGGCTCTGATACCACTTAATGCACGCTTGATGCAACTCCCAAAGAACGGCACACTCACGAATCGGTATGAACGGGGGATAATCCTTGATCCAAACGAAGGAGGCTTGGAACGAGGCGATGGGTATGAACGGCTCCGTCAAGTGCTATGATCGGCACAAGATTAACCACAGATCAAAGGCTAAATCCACCTAAGATCGATATTTGCTCGTTGGCTAAATCCACCAAGAACAGTGCTGGGTTTTCGTTGGATAAATCCACCAAAGAAAACGAAGAGATTTGTTGGCTAAATCCACCAAGAAATCCGAAAAGTCCCAAAGGAACAAAGGAGAAATTCTCTCAAAAGTATTTTTAATAAAAAGGTGATTCTTGCAAATGACAAAGGGAGAGTATTTATAGGGAAACAAGAGGAAAGGAAAAAGTCACATGACTTAAAGTTTTTAGAAATAAAGGCAAAAATTAAAGAAAATATATTTTGATAGAAGGTGATCTTTGGCCTCCCATTTTCGTGAAGGACCCTTGAGCTTGCTTGGTCTTGTATTTTCGACCGAAAATATACAAGGCATTCTTCATGAAATTGGACCGCCAAAGATAGCATAAGCCATTGCCTCATTAAAACCTTTGTCCGGAAAACCCAATGGGACAAAACCGAACATAGGAAAAAGATTACAATGACTTAGCTTGCGACCAACGTCAAGTAGAATCCAAGTAGTAGATTGAGTGTAGAGCACTACGTGAATGTTGATATTTTTCCTTGATATGAACTTCTTCAAGCAACCTCCGAACAGCTCCGGCTAGTCTCTTGGATTTGGACCGTGTGATACGACCTTCGGGAACGACCAATGCCGCCTCCGGAACCTCCTCCAAACGATTGTCCAAACGGGTGTCCAAACGATCGTCTCGACCATCGGGGCGAGTATCCAAACGACCATCGGCACCAGCATCCAAACGATATGATGGACCATCCAAACGATGCGTGTCCATGATCACATCATTTCATCTCGTGGTTCCACATCTAATACACCCCTTGTCGAAGGATCTCTCAAGAAGAAGCGGTAATGATGGATAATCCTTGAATCGAAATTCAAGGCGATGGAATCGTAACCCCGGGAACGTGGAGCAGGCTCGAAGGCGTGGGAATCCACCCGAAAATCCTTCCAACACTCAGCTCGCTATTGACGCTCTCGACACGACGATTAGTAGAGTGGCTGCCCACAAAGAGAGATGGAAATCTCTTTGATAAACCAATTTCGAACCCTTATAAATCCACTAAGAAAATCGAAAAGAAAGAGAATTTGTTATTGCTTAATTGTTGAGATCAACAATGATCTACAAGAGTTTAAATAGGCAAGGGGAGTTCAAGGTACAAAGCCCATCTCGAAAATACAAGGAATAAAATCGTAAATGACAAAAGAAATAAAAGAAGGTTTGACTTGGACTTTCACTTTGAATGGCGAAATGACCCTTGATCTTCTTGAGGGATTTTCGTGGGGAGATTGTTGAGGGATTTGCTGCGGAATGGGCTTGAGGGAAAAAGTGTTCCAAGGCCTCGTTAAAAACCTTGTCACGTAAAACCCATTGGGTAAAAACCGTGACTAAGGAAAAGAACACACCTGGACTTGTATCGAAACCAATGCGGTTCGAGGCACTTCTTCCTTCAAACCCCACGGCTTCTTGAACATGTCGAACGAGTCCTCCTAGTGCGTCCTTAAGCTTCTTCGCCTTAGCTCTCGTCATTGGTCCTTCCGGGACGTTCAACGCTTCCTCGGGTTCAAGCTCCTCCTCGGCAAGATTCTCCTCGGTTACGTGATTAACCTCCATTGAGCCGTCTAGGATCATATCATGCCCCTCCTCTTCAAAAGGATTTGTCCTCAAATCGGGACTATCTGCAACAAAAGGGATCAAGTCAGAAACATTGAAACTCGAACTAATGGCGTACTTACCTTGCAAATCGATGACGTATGCATTGTTGTTGATCCGTTTGATTACACGGAATCGACCATCCGTCCTTGGCATGAGCTTAGACTTCCGTTCGTCCGGAAAACGTTCTTTCCGTAAATGAACCCAAACAAGATCTCCCGGTTCGAAAATTTGCTCACGCCGGCCTTTGTTAGCTTGCTTACGGTATTGTTCGGTCCTCTTCTCGATGTTCAACCGCGCTTGTTCATGCAATTGTTTCACGAGCTCAGCTTTCTTTTTCCCATCAAAACTCAAACGCTCATTGGAAGGTAACTCGGTTAGATCCAAAGGAGTAATAGGATTAAAGCCATAAACTAATTGAAACGGTGAAAATTTAGTGGCGGAGTGAACAGCATGATTATAAGCGAATTCAACATGCGGTAAACAATCTTCCCATGTCCTAATATTCTTTTTAATAACAGCACGCAAAAGAGTAGACAAAGTCCTATTCACTACTTCCGTTTGCCCGTCAGTTTGCGGGTGACAAGTAGTCGAAAACAAGAGTTTAGTACATAACTTAGACCACAACGTTTTCCAGAAATAGCTTAAAAACTTAGTGTCACGGTCGGAAACTATCGCCTAGGCAGGCCATGCAAACGTATTACTTCCCTAAAGAACAATTCCGCAACTAGTGATGCATCATCCGTTTTATGACAAGGAATAAAGTGAGCCATCTTAGAAAATCTATCAACTACCACAAAGATGGAATCTCGACCTTTCCTAGTTCTAGGCAATCTAAGAACGAAATCCATAGACACATCAACCCACGGAACAGTAGGGATAGGTAAAGGAGAGTACAAACCTTGCGGACTTACCTTGGATTTGTCTTGCTTACAAGTGACACAACGTCCGAAAATTCGTTCCACGTCTTTTCGCATATGCGGCCAATAGAAATGGGCTTGCAATGTACTCAACGTTTTGGCGACTCCAAAGTGTCCCATAAGTCCTCCTGCATGTGATTCCCTAACAAACAACTCTCGCAAAGAACAGTGAGGCACGCAAAGTCGATTTTCAAAGAAAAGAAATCCATCATTTCGAAAAAAATTTCCAAAGGTAATTTTTTCGGTTGCGTGATAAGCCTCTTTAAAATCGGAATCACTAGCATATAAATCCTTAATTTGTTCAAATCCCAGCAACTTAGTCTCAAGAGTAGAGATGAGAACATACCTCCTTGACAATGCATCAGCAACTACATTGTCCTTACCTTGTTTATACCGAATGACGTATGGAAAGGTTTCGATGAATTCGACCCACCGTGCATGACGTTTGTTCAGCTTTTGTTGACCTTTGAGATGTTTGAGAGACTCATGATCGGTGTGGATCACGAACTCTTTAGGCCAGAGGTAGTGTTGCCATGTTTGCAAAGCTGGCACCAACGCGTAGAGCTCCTTATCGTACGTCGGGTAATTCAAGGTGGCTCCTCCAAGCTTTTCGCTAAAGTAAGCGATTGGTCTCTTTTCCTGCATAAGAACAGCACCGATACCTATACCAGAGGCATCACATTCAATTTCAAAAGTTTTCAAAAAATCAGGTAAGGAAAGAAGTGGTGCGTTTGTGAGCTTGTCTTTCAACGCTTGGAAAGCGGTTTCTTGTGCTTCGTTCCACTTGAAGCCAACGTCTTTCTTGATAACTTCGGTCAGAGGTACGGCCAAGGTACTGAAATCCTTCACAAAGCGTCGGTAAAAACCCGCAAGTCCATGGAAACTCCTCACTTCGCCAACGGTCTTCGGACTCGGCCAATCGCGGATGGCTTTCACCTTTTCTTCGTCGACCTTGATTCCCTGGGCACTAACAACAAAGCCTAGAAAAACCAAGTTATCCGTACAAAACGTACACTTCTTCAAGTTCGCATAAAGTTTTTCCTTCCTAAGAATATCCAAAACGGCCCTAACATGCGTAACATGCTCGTCTATGTTCTTGCTATACACTAAGATATCATCAAAGTATACAACCACAAAGACTCCTATAAATGATCGCAAGATATGGTTCATTAGCCTCATGAATGTACTAGGTGCATTAGTTAACCCGAAAGGCATCACTAACCATTCATACAATCCATGCTTAGTTTTAAATGACGTTTTCCACTCATCCCCCTCTTTCATCCTAATTTGATGATATCCACTTTTAAGATCGATTTTAGAGAAAATGCAAGACCCATAGAGTTCATCTAGCATGTCATCTAAACGAGGAATAGGATGGCGATACTTTACAGTGATATTATTGATGGCGCGACAGTCGACGCACATACGCCATGTTCCGTCCTTCTTCGGGACAAGCAAAACTGGTACCGCACAAGGACTCATGCTTTCGCGGATATGTCCTTTCTCCATAAGTTCCGTGACCTGTCTTTGAAGTTCTTTAGTCTCCACGGGATTAGTCCTATATGCTGGTCGATTTGGAAGAGCAGCCCCGGGCACAAAATCGATTTGATGTTCTATTCCCCGGACAGGCGGTAATCCGTGCGGATTGTCGTCGGGAAAAACGTCTTCAAAATCCTGTAAAACAGAAATCATCTTGCTCGGGAGCTCCGGCTCAAGGTCAGTATAACTCATAAGGGTTTCTTTAAACATAAGAACAATGAAAGATCTTTTTGTGAACAAAGCTTGTTTTACCTCACTAGATTTCGCAAAAAGAGTAGAATTCCTTACGATTTTTGTCTCGGCGGTTTTCTTTGGAGTGGTGCTCAAACTCATACCTGCGTTGGCTTGAGATTGGTCGGTCTTAATGTCACTCTTAGCCTCAGCCTCCTTCTTCTTATCACGGACTTTCTGGTCTTGGTAAATCTCGAGAGGAGTCATGGGAACTAATACCATGTTTCTCCCTTTATACGTGAAAGAGTGCTTATTTGTGAGACCGTCGTGAGTAACCTTGCGGTCAAATTGCCAAGGTCGTCCCAGCAATATATGCCCAGCCTCCATAGGTAGCACGTCGCAAAGAACTTCATCCACATAGCTTCATATAGACAAAGGAACCAAAACTTATTTCGTTACCTTTAAGTGTCCCTCATTGTTTAACCATTAAAGGTAATATGGTCGGGGATGATTCATCTCTTCTAGACCCAGCTTCTCCACAAGTGTAGTGCTTGCCACATTCGTACAGCTTCCCCCATCAATGATAAGGCTACACACTTTCCCTTTAACTTGGCATCTAGTGTGAAACAAATTTTCCCGTTGCTCTTCCTCTTTAGGACGATCTTGTATAAGCAACGTTCTCCTTGCTACTAGTAAATCTCCATAACTAGCTTCCTCCGCGGTTTCCTCGAATGCTTGTGAGACCTCACAATCGTCTTCCGCTTCCGATTCTATCTCCCCATTCCCTCGGAGAACCATAGTTCTTTTATTCGGACATTCTTTGGCCATATGCCCGCGGCCTTGGCATTTGAAGCATCGAAGATCGGTGTTCTTGGCTTGAGAAGTCTCGGCCTTCTCATTAGGATTCCGAACATATGTTGGAGTAAAAGGTTTTTAATCTGTTCCCGGCCTCACATCCGTTCTTGGCCGAATACCGGAACTATTAGTGACCGGATTAGGTCGCATGCTAGAACCGTAAGAAGGTTTTGGGGGCATTTCTCCTCTTGAGTTGTCTTTCGATGATGTTCGCCTTTTGTAGCATTTCCTCAAGATCCCCATAATACTGAAGTTCCAACAAGTCTTGAATCTCACGGTTAAGACTTCCCAAAAACCGTGACATAGTAACCTCACTATATTCCTCGAGACGAGCACGTGTCATCAGCATTTCTAACTCTTGGTAATATTCCTCGACACTCCGTGCTCCTTGAACAAGTATTCGTAACCTGTTGTGAAGGTCACGTTGGTGATGATTAGGAACGAATCGCTTGCGCATAACAATTTTCAATTGTCTCCAAGTCACGATTGCATCCTCGTCATTACGTATTCGCGAAGTTACCAATTGTTCCCACCAACTGAGTGCGTAATCGTAGAATTCCGTCACAACAGCACACACTTTTTGAACTTCCGTAGCTTCATTGCAATCAAATACTAGCTCAACCTTAATTTCCCACGCCAAATACGTATCCGGATCATTCTTCCCGTGGAAAGGAGGAATCTTTGCCATAACACCTCTCGTGTTTACTCGTCTTGGCCTCCTTGGATAATTACCGGATGAATTACCTTCGGAATCGTGTTGTCTAATTCGCCGTGGTCGGTCTAGATCCTCATCATTGGAAAAATCCTCGTAGTACTCATTCCCATTCAACGGTCTATTGGCGGGATCGTTGTTAGGACCATTTGCCGGGTTGTTTCGCGGGATTGCGGGATTCGTTGGTGCAGGGGCTGCCTCGGAAACCCTTAATATTTCTCTTTGCATGAGATCCATACGTGTTGTCATCTCACCAAGCAGCCTTGTGATCTCGTTAGTAGCGGCTTCATGGACCGGTTTGCCATCGGGTAAAAGTTTTGCGCCTAAGTCGGTAATCAAGCGAGTCACCTCTTCCATTACGGCTTGATTATTGGATGAACTCGATTCGGAAGTGTCCTCGGACATATTGGTACCTGAAATTATCACAAGAACAAGTTAGTAAAAGACACAAAATTTAGAAACGTGAATTCAAAATAATGAAAAGGAAAGGAATCGCTTAGTCGGTTTTAGTCGAATTTTCTCGGAAATTTGGATCCCTCGGTGATTTTGAAAATTCCCAGATAAATCCCTCGGATTTATGTTTTCCCTCGGGAAGAAAAATCCCACGGACTGAAATTTCCCGGAAATCCCTCGGTATCGGTTTTCCTCGGAAAGTCCCTCGAACTTGATTTCCCGGGAAGTTCCTCAAACTTTTGAACTTCCGAAAATTGCTTGACCTTTGAGTTCCTTGCAAAAGTTTTTTAAAAATCCACACCAACAAAAGCTTAGGTCGATTTGAGAATCAAACACAATCAAACCCAATATTTTTTTTTTTTTTTTGAATGAAGATGAACGATTTTTTTTTTTTTTTGATTTATGATGAAACTAAACAACTTAACAATGATCTAGATGCAATAATTAAATTAAAACAAAACTAAAATTAACCAAGAAAATGATGAACAATTCGATGAACACAAAAAGAAGATGAACGGTCAAAATGAAAATTATGCAATGAAATGAAACAAACTAAACGAAAATGATAAGATGATAGATGAAACGATATTACCGGATCCTTGAGTGCGCTCTGATACCACTTAATACACCCCTTGTCGAAGGATCTCTCAAGAAGAAGCGGTAATGATGGATAATCCTTGAATCGAAATTCAAGGCGATGGAATCGTAACCCCGGGAACGTGGAGCAGGCTCGAAGGCGTGGGAATCCACCCGAAAATCCTTCCAAGACTCAGCTCGCTATTGACGCTCTCGACACGACGATTAGTAGAGTGGCTGCCCACAAAGAGAGATGGAAATCTCTTTGATAAACCAATTTCGAACCCTTAGAAATCCACTAAGAAAATCGAAAAGAAAGAGAATTTGTTATTGCTTAATTGTTGAGATCAACAATGATCTACAAGAGTTTAAATAGGCAAGGGGAGTTCAAGAGGCAAAGCCCATCTCGAAAATACAAGGAATAAAATCGTAAATGACAAAAGAAATAAAAGAAGGTTTGACTTGGACTTTGACTTTGAATGGCGAAATGACCCTTGATCTTCTTGAGGGATTTTCGTGGGGAGATTGTTGAGGGATTTGCTGCGGAATGGGCTTGAGGGAAAAAGTGTTCCAAGGCCTCGTTAAAAACCTTGTCCCGTAAAACCCATTGGGTAAAAACCGTGACTAAGGAAAATAGCACACTTGGACTTGTATCGAAACCAATGCGGTTCGAGGCACTTCTTCCTTCAAACCCACGGCTTCGTGAACATGTCGAACGAGTCCTCCTAGTGCGTCCTTAAGCTTCTTCGCCTTAGCTCTCGTCATTGGTCCTTCCGGGACGTTCAACGCTTCCTTGGGTTCAAGCTCCTCCTCGGCAAGATTCTCCTCGGTTACGTGATTAACCTCCATTGAGCCGTCTAGGATCATATCAACATCTCAAGGGCTTCTCTTGATAATGAATCTTGTGCACTAGTATCCGCGTTACCAGCCATTTCCAAACTCTTTTTTCCCGAACTTAATAAGAAGAACTACAAAAGAAGCTTTAGAAACCAAACTATATCCAAAACATCATTCTCTAGTCTAGTTAAGGGCAGAACCAACTTGGTTGACCTAAAAATAAAGAATATATATATATATATATGTTAAGTCTCTTGTTGACTGAGCAATGACAATGATGATTGAGATGAAGATCAAGACGACAACAACAACTAAAAAAAAAAAAATAGCTACACACGATAAATGATCTAAGAGCAACAGCAAATATGCATAACCTTTTTTAGCTTCCATTGATTTTGAAACAATTTGGGCTGTCTCTGAAACGATATTTGAGCATGAATATCAACAAACTATGATGAAGACACGATGATCAGTGGTTTTGATTGGAAGTCGAGTGGTCAACAAAAAAAACAAGCACGAAACGATCGTATTAACACACTAGAGTTGAACACATGATCTAGAAAAAGAACTATTGCACAAAATGATATGGAGAAACACAGAGAGAAGCTAAAATTTCTGAAGAGAAACCGTATAATCCTTGAGAATTTCAAAACCGATTGAGAAGTCGTCAGCACCAATCTAGAAATTCGTTTGAACAAATTTTTGGCACATATGAGAAAGGATCCTTACGATTTCAAGAAGAGAAACGTTGGAACTACTTGCTCCGGCTTGATCCAGTCCGTCGCAGATTGGCAGAGAATTATAGAGATTAGGGGAGGAACCAGTCTGCTCCTCCTAGCCACATATGTTTGAATTACGATTTCAAGAGTTTCGAAGTGGCAAAGGTTTTTGTGATAGCGGAGTAATTAAAGAGCTACCAAAATCGTTTAGATTTAAATCAGACAAAGGTGTGGATGCGGTGGTCGAATTCAAATACCCTTGGCTACCAATTCGATGTGACAAATGTTCTAAATGGGGACATCTCATGGACATATGTTTTATTGGAAATAAGGATAAAGAAGAAAATCCAGAGGCAGAGGAGAAAGAATCAGCTGCAAGGAAACAAACTACTGCAGAAGAATCAGTGGAAAAAACTGGGTTAAATGATAAGCAAGGAGTGACTATAGAGGAGTCGTGTTGAAAGAAAGGCATGGCGGAGTATGTGACGGGAGCCCGATTTTGAAGCTACCTAGATCACCACAAGCGATTCAGATGGGAGAAAATGAGAAGGAATAGGGTAATGCAGTAGATGGACTTAATAATGGAAGTCCAGCAGAGGGTCAATGGAGCTCTCCAACAAAAATGGGACGTGTTCAGAACAGGAATAAGGGAGACGCGAGCAATGAGAGTATAGAATCACAATCTCGTTACTCTGTTCTAGCAACTGAAAGTGATGAAGTAGTAGCCGACTCAGCCAACCTTGAAACTGAAGTAGAAGAAAGGGAGGTTCAAAGTGAGAAGCAGGTGGTTCAGGAGGAGAGGATAGAGGAAAGCACTCTACGTCCTTCTTTACCTCGAGCTACAAAGACCGGCGCTCAAAACAAGCTTTTGAGTAAAAAGGTCGCCCCAAAGAAAAATTAAATGTCAGCGTTCTGTTGGAATGTGCGCGGTTTTAACAATTTTTTCTAAACATTCCATTGTTCGTAGCTGGATACAACAAAGTTCAATGACATTTGGTTGCTTAATAGAAACAAGGGTGAAGGAGAGGAAGATGAGTCGGATTACGAATAATGTTTTTCAAGGCTGGTCCGTTTTAGCTAACTATGAATCCAATCGACGAGGTCGAATACGGGTTATGTGGAAAGATAATGTGAGACTAACACCGGTATTCAAGAGCAGTCAAGTAATTACTTGTTCAGTTCTATTAGGAGGGCATGATGAGGAGTTTATGTGCTCTTTTGTGTACGCGTCTAACTTTGTAGAGGAGAGGAAAACTCTTTGGAAAGATCTGAGAAATCACTATGATTCGCCATTGTTTCGAAATAAGCCATGGCAAATTTGTGGAGATTTTAATGAGATCCTGAGAGGAGATGAGCATTCAATTTTCACGGTTTCTCCAATCATCCCAACAGGAATGAGGGATTTTCAAGAGGCAGTAAGACATTGCTCGGTGTTAGACCTAGGGTACCATGGGCCGTGTTTCACCTGGTGAAATAAAAGAGATGGTGATTTAATCTACAAGAAGCTCGATAGGGTCTTGGTTAATAATGAATGGTTAATGAGGTTTCCAACTTCTTACTCTGTTTTTGAGGCGAGAGGCTGCTCAGATCATCTACGATGTCGTATAGAGCTGGAAAGTAAAGCTGAACTGATATGAGCATGGAAAACACAAAGGAAGATCAAGAAGATGCTATGCTTGTACATGTTGGACTAGTCACGAGAGAGAAGGCTAAGAGGATCAATGACGCACTTTACGGGCTGATTTATGAAGTTTTGTACAAGGAGAACATTAAAAAATCCATCCAATATGTTATCTATCAAGTCCAGCCCATTTTGAGCATGTTGCAAGTCCAAGAAGAGCCCAAAATCAGCACCTTATTTCCTTGCCAATTAAAGTGATGAAAATGAAGATCAAAAGTCCATTTATCTACCTCTACATGCATTGGTTGCATTAATTTCACATTTTCCTAGGTTATGTGTATGTAGAGTAGCTTTTATTAATTATTTAGCTTTCTTTTCAAGTTTTTCTTTTCTATATAAACTCATGTAATCTCCTTTGAGAAACTCAGATTTTAAACATTATTTTTGGAAACTTTTTAGTTTACAAGTCTTTGGAGAGTGATTCTCTTTAATTCTTTGTGAGCTATGTCGATCTACTTGGTGTGATATCAAGGAAAATCGATGGGTAATATCAAAGGGTTTTCCATCACCTTTTGTGCGACCATTCTACCGATCTCCGTTGAATAGGAGTCCATAGTGAGTTTGTTTTCGAAAGGATTTTCGGGAGTGATTCCCATGCGTTTCTAGCTGCTCCACGTTTCTAAGGCCGAGATCTTCACCGCCTTGTTCTTAATTCACTCGTGAATTAACCTCAAGAATTATCCAAATTCGAATCTACCGCTCCTTTGAGAGATTTTGCGATCAATGGCGTATTATGAACGAGGGAGACGACCGTTCAAATATACGAATATCACCGCGAAGCTGCCACAGTTTTTGCCGAGAGTGCAACAGTATTGGGAAAATACAGCTCCATTATTTGTCTCGACTTCGACTCTTTACCGGTTTTCGAAAATGAAGGCTTTAAAACCATTGATGAGGGAGTTGGGTAAGAAGACATTTGGTGATCTTACTCGAAGAACGAAAAATGCTCATGCTGATTTATGTAAAAAGCAAGAGGCCACGCTACAACATCCGTCGCAACAACGAATAGAAGAAGAAAGCTCTGCTTTTACTAAATGGCAGAACCTGTCGACCTGTGAAGAAGGTTTCCTGAAGCAGAAAGCAAAAGTTCATTGGTTAGATGTGGGAGACCAAAATAACAAAAATTTTCACAACGCAGCCCAAGTGAGAAAGATGAAGAATACTATTAGAGAAATCTGGGATAATAATGGGGAAATCTTAACGGATGGAGCAGTAATCAAAGAGGAGGCTGAGCGTTTCTTCAAGGATTTATTAACACATATGCCATCAGATTATCAAAGAGTATCAGTGGAGAGGTTGGAGGAAATCATGAGCTTTCGATGTTATGAGATGGAACGGGATCAACTGGTTAAGGAAGTAACAGAAGAAGAAATTAAGAAGATCATATTCACGATGCCAAATGATAAATCTCCGGGGCCTGATGGATTCACTAGCGAGTTTTATAAGGCAGCCTGGCCAGTAATTGGAAGTGATTTTACGGCATCGATAAAATCTTTTTTCATTAAAGGCTTTCTCCCCAAAGGTTTGAATACTACTATTCTAGCTCTCATCCCTAAAAAAGATGAAGCAAGGGAGATGAAGGACTATCGATCAATATCATGCTGCAATGTCTTGTATAAGGTGATCTCTATAATCATTGCGAATAGACTCAAGCTTATATATGTTACCGAAATTCATTGCACATAACAAATCAACTTTTGTCAAATAGCGTCTTCTTATGGAAAATGTGTTGCTAGCCACAGAACTAGTCAAAGATTATCATAAAGAAGACATCTCTCAGCGATGTTCTATGAAGATCGATATTTCAAAGGCGTTTGACAGCGTTCAATGGAGTTTTCTTTTGAATACGCTTGAAGCTCTCCACTTTCCAGAACAATTCATCCATTGGATCAGATTGTGTGTAACTACAACTTCATTCTCAGTGCAAGTAAATGGTGAACTAGATGGGTTTTTTTGAAGTGAGAGGGGGATAAGACAAGTCTGCTCATTATCTCCTTATCTCTTCGTCATATGTATGAATGTTATTTCGCGCCTAATAGATGCAGTAGCGACTGAGAGGAAGATTGGGTATCACCCGAAATGCAAAACGATTCAACTAACACATCTTTGTTTCGCTGATGATTTAATGGAATTTTAGCCTATTCCCCCATGAACTATTCAACTCCTGATTATTCATACACGATGTATCGAGTAATGCCAAAACCATCATAAACTACTTATAATTTTGAATTTCCCACATGAACTTTTGAAAATTGGCCAATTCCACCAAAATTTTGGTTTAATCGCAAACCAAACCAAATTTAAGTAGTTCATGTAGAAAATTCAATTTTGTTTTTTGGGTCTAAACATCGTTAAATTAGTTTACACGCCAGCCGGGAATCGAACTCGGGTTTGCACCATGGCAGGATAATATTCTACCACTATACCAATGGTGTTTCATTGTTCATTCAAGCACATAACTCTATATATATATATATATTTATACGAAATATCTCACAATCTGCAAAAACAACAAACTTTAATCTTTCACTAATCGCTGAAAAAAATACTTTAATGCTTAATCATAGTGTAAGATATGGATAATTACCGAATCAAAATCACGTGGCATAGATGGGTAAAGTCAAAAATAAAAATTAAAAGTAGATGAATAATACCATCTATATATATTTGGATCTCCTGAAGAAAAAAAAAAGTGGAATTTTACCCCAAAAAACAAAAATTGGAAACTTTGACGAATGTGTATAATTTTTTTTCTTTTTCTTTTTCCTATGTCCTGATTTAGTGTGTTTTTTGGAATCTGTCTGAAACTCGGACAATTAATCCGCCATTTTCTCCGTGGTCTCTTTGCTCATATAGAGTTTCAAGGTAGAAAGAGTTTCAAATACTAATCACTCATCAGTAATAGCGATTTTAATTTCTGGTTCGAATTCGGAAAAAAATATTTATTTCATTTTTATTAAATTATGTGTTTTTCCCAAAGTCACGCCATTGGAAAAAAAAATATTGAGACCTGAGTTCATGTGTTTGACAGTAACTGAATATATATAGTTGTGTGTTTGAATGTACAGTTTTAAAAAATAGTGTTTGAATGTACAACGAAGCAGCATTGGTCTAGTGGTAGAATATTACCCTGTTATGGTGCAGATCTGAGTTTGATTATCAGCTAGAACATCAATTTTTTTTTTTTGAATTTGCTACATGAACTATTTATAATTTTGAATTTCCTACATGAACTTTTGAAAAATGGCCAATTCCACCAAAATTTTGGTTTAATCGCAAACCAGACCAAACCATTAAGCCACGTGTCAGCCACGTTAGATTCCGTTAACGGAAATAAAACACCGTTTACGGTTTTGGTGGAATTGGCCAATTTTCAAAAGTTTATGTAGGAAATTCAAAATTATAAGTAGTTCATGATGGTTTTGGAATTCTTCGATACCTCGTGTATGAATAATCAAGAGCTGAATAGTTCATGGGGGAATAGGCTGAAATCCTAGTGTTTTTAGATGGGACGAAGAGATCGATTGAGGGGATATTGAACATTTTGAGGAGTTTGCGACTATGTCAGGGCTAAAGATTAGTATTGAAAAATCTACTCTCTATTTGGCTGGCTTTTCAGATCGAAATCAAGAGGAGATCATAGCACAGTTTCCCTTTGCAGCAGGAAAATTACCAGTACGGTATCTAGGTCTACCACTCCTCACAAAGAGAATGACAGTTGCAGACTATACGCCTCTAATTAAAAGAATTAGAAACAGGATATCCTCATGGACAGCTAGATTCCTATCTTTTGCTGGACGATTACAACTTCTAAGCTCGGTAATAGCCAGTCTAAGTAATTTCTGGATGACAGCGTATAGACTTCCAAGCTTGTGCACTAGGGAAATTGATAAAATCTGCTCATCATTCTTATGGTCGGGTCCGGTACTTAACCCCAAGAAGGCGAAGGTGGCTTGGGAAGTAGTTTGTCGACCAAAAAGCGAGGGTGGGCTGGGTCTTAAATCACTTCGCGATGTGAATAAGGTGGCATGTCTGAAACTGATTTGGCGTATTTTATCGGCAAGAGATTCTTTATGGGTCAAATGGGTACGCATCACAATTATTCGCAATGGATCCTTCTGGTCGCTGAAAGAAAACTCAAGCATGGGCTCATGGATGTGGAGAAAACTACTGAAATTCAGAGAGGAGGCAAAGAACTTCCATAAAGTTGAAGTTAGAGATGGATTACACACATCTTTCTGGTATGATATTTGGTCTCCATTGGGAAGGTTACATGATCGTACGGGAGCAAGAGGGGTAATCGATTTGGGCATTAGTATACATGCCAGTGTGGCCGAAGCTTTGACACATAGACAGAGACGGCCTCGAACATCGATTCTCAATGACATCGAACATGAAATCAATCGAGTTCATTCATCTCAATCTGATCGACAAGGAGAAGATTCACCGCTATGGAGAAGCACTGAAGTAAACTTTAAGAGGAAGTTCTCTACCAAGAACACATGGAATCTGATCAGAGAGAAAATGTCGAGAAAGGACTGGTCGAAGGGGATTTGGTTTCATTACTCAACCCCCAAATATGCATTCGTGACTTGGCTCACAACTCTGAATCGTCTATCAACGAGAGATAGAATGAAACAATGGAATGGAGGACATCAATCAGCCTGCGTTTACTGTGGCCTCGAGGAATCGAGAAATCATCTTTTATTTTCTTGCACATACACCTCGGGTATATGGGCGAATCTGGCATCACGCCTTCTTGGAACATAATACACAACAAATTGGGAGGATCTTGTTGTCTTATTACACAATTCAAATCTGAGTCAGCTGGAAATGTTTCTCTTAAGGTACACACTCCAAGCTACGATCTACTATATCTGTAGAGAAAGAAATGCTCGGAGACACGGCGATACCCCGAAGCCTGCAGCTAGACTCTCAAAGTTCATCGACAAAAATGTACGCAATCGCATCACTGTAATTCGCAAGTCTAAGGATCGATCGTACGATGATGCTCTCATCGCGTGGTTTGCCTCAAGAACTCCTTAAAGGATCATCGTGAAAGAGTAGTACAATCGGCCTTTTTTCTAAGCTTAAATCCTCTTAAACGTGTAATCAAAAAGATGCATTCATTATAAAAACGATTTTTTGAATTTGAATTAATTTTACATTCAATTCAAAAAAAAAATGTTTGAATTTCGAGTTGAGAAATCCGACAGATTCCCGAATAATTAATGGGCTTTTAAGGCCCATATGGACCAAAAGTTTTGTCGGCGTGTTGTTGTAAGTAAATAACAAAACTACCCCTCTTGGGTTTTATAAATAAATCATTTAGTCCGCCCTAAAGTTTTAGACCGCAATCATTCAAGCAAGAAGCAAGACTCAAAAGTACACGAATCTCAGAAAGTTGTTCAGTCCGTACAAACTGAAACTCTGTTTGTGTACGGAAATCACAGAGATATGGAGCCAATTACCCTTTTCTCCGCAAGTATAAGCCATCGGATCTTAAGATTGCTTCGGAATTTCTAACGACTTGGCTGCCTTTCTTATCTAGAGATCTCTGCCAAGACTGCGTCCATGTTCTTTCCCATTATATCCATTCTCTCGACCCAGGTTATGATCTTTCTTTTCCCTTCTGTTTAATTCGAGTGAAGAATTAGTTGCCACGAACGTTGTTGCTTGATTTTTCTGATTGTAGTTCTGAAATTAGGATTGATAACTTACACCCATATAGAGATGATTAGGACGATTTCTCAACAAATCGATAATATATATAGATATTAGGAAAATAAGCTATCTTCTTGAGATTTCTATATTGGGATTTCCATCATCTTATGTGTAATTGTGTTCTTTCCTTGTTACAGAGCATTGTAGTAACATAGATACGGTGACTGGAGATGATAAAGCAGGTTCTGATTCGATTGTGAAAGATATGGAACCTGAAGAAATTGATGTGGATTCTCATGACTCATTAGGTAGTTTGAAAGCTTCTTTAACCGACACTATAAGAAATGAAATCTCCTCTAAATCAAATGCTTCTGAGACGGTGAGTCCTAAAATGTCTTGGGCTGATATGACACAATAGAATGGGATCGAGGAGGAAGAAGCGAAGCAGAGTGAATTAGGTGCACAAGACGTTGATGCGAGTCCTTACATTGGAGACTCGATGAAGACTCCCGGGAAGCCTAAATTGTCTAGGGAGGAAAGAGAGCAATATCGGTTTATGAATGTGAAGAGAATGAAAGTGTTTACTTGTTTTGAGGAAGTTAAAGGAAAGCGTGTTAATATCCTCGAGGGACTTGAATTGCATACCGGTGTTTTTAGCGCGGTGGAGCAGAAAAGGATTGTTGACCATGTCTATGAACTACAAGAGAAGGGTCGAAAAGGAGAACTTCAAGGCTAGTTTCTAGCATAATGTGAATTTGGAAACTTTAATGTAACTTATCTAACTGTGGGGCGGTACATGTCACTGTTCTGATGCCATTCAAGTGTACCGACCAAGTGTTGGCCGGTATGGTCGCCTAGAAACTCAATTTTCTTCTAGTCTCCTTTTCTTGACTCGTTTGCGAGCCAGACATACATGTGGTCAGTCAAAGAATGATAACTTTTGAAGTTCAGCTTCGAATGACCTGAAACCAACTCCAGTATGAAATTAACTCAATTCCCTATGACTTTTATTAAGGGGTCAAGAGCTAACTCCAACGGGAAGGTCTTCCTTTGGATTGATATTTCTGGTACTGCGGACTAAGAGCTGAGTGTCGCATGGGAGCTGGCCGGTACAAGTCTCTGCCCCAATACCGGACGGATGACAGACGGTTCACTGGGCCGGTACAAGTCCATGTCCCAATACCGGCTGGGAGCTGGCCGGTATTGGTCAGAGGTCTCGCGGCCAAACAAACATACCCTTAGTAAAATCGCCATATCTCCTGAAACCCTTGTCCGAATGTCTTAAAATCACCTCCAGTCGACAGCTAACTAATTTTACCATCCATTTCATGAAGACCATCGAAGCTAGTTTCGATTGGAAACCCTTACTCTGGACAGATCTTTCGGATACCTCGGGTGACCCTTGCTTTCTCCTTTGCTCCATCATTCCAAACATCCCCAAAACATCTCCAATGACCTAGAAAACACTCCAAATGATGCAAGATTCACTAGGACCTAATGCAAAACACCTTAGACTCTAATTAAGACTAAAATACTAAGGAAAACAATGATTATGCATGCATGCGACTTGAAACACAAGTAAAATGCATGCTAAAACAAGTAAATTATGAGAATATCACGTGGCTCATCTTTATTGAAATCCCCCGCTTTACCCATGAACTTCTGGAGCTCCTTCTTATTCATTGGACAAGTGAGACTTTGAATCTTGCCCACTCGTTTGTCATTCCAATCGTTTTTCACCTTTTTGATGAGTTTTCATCGGCAACATCATGGAGCTTAGGTTTCGGGCTCTCCTTTGGCCTGAACCGGAATCGTCCGTCTTTCTCTGGTCTTTCTCTTGCGCCCTCCACTTCAGATCTTTGTCTTCCACCTATGGGTTCCTGTGAGGGTAACCTCTTATGGGGCGACTTCTTGAACGAACGATGGAATATGGGTTCCGTGAGGTTGCCTCCAGATTTATCCTACTCCTTCCCCATTTGGGAAGCGGATGACATGATGAAGAGTTGATGGAACATCTTCCATGGAATGGATCCATGGCCTACCGAGCAAAGCTTTATACCCTGAAGGGCAATCAACTACCGTCTACATATACTAGGAGTGTCACCTCCCCTAAGGACCTCGTCGCTTCTCCATTGAATCCTATCAGGGTGGTGATCCTCCGGACGAGCTAGCTCTGCAGTGTCTCCATATTCTTTTACGCCAGGAAAAAGAGCAAGTTGGCAAAACTCCTGTTGTCCACCAAGATCCTTTTAACCAAATAGTCTGAGATATGCAGCGTTATCATCAATGCTTAATTAGCTAGAGCCGTTCACTGCGTGCTGGGGGCCGCGTCAAAGGTGATCGATAAGTTTCGAATGACAGCCTGGGGCTGGTAAGTCACTTCATTCACTTCTTTTGCAATCAGACTATTATCGCTTTCCCCCTCCTCATGCTGGGTAGCGATGAAGTTGATCGTGTGTTTGGGTTGTGGTGGAGCTGCCTTAGTTACCAAAGTATTCCTTGTTGTCCAATTAATTGGAAACTTCATAGTTGGGGGAATATTTTAATTGTCAAATTAATCAAAAATTTGAGTATCAAAACTAGTATAAAAGTGAAAAGACAAATGAAACTTGAGACATCTCTAACGATTTAAAAGACAGAATGTTCATGTCTAACTTGGTTTCACAATTATAAAATTAAAACATCAAAAATTCTTTAACTAATCCAACAACATCAAATATTCCCCTAAAAGGTGGCATCCTCTATGATTTTTTTTGGTGTGTCTAGTTATATTTGGGAATGTAGTTTTTTTGTTTGGTTTTTTTATTGTGTGAAATATTGGTGTAATATTTAGTTTTTGATTATTATTGTCAAATTAATCGAAAACTTCATAGTTGGGGGAATATTATAATTGTCAAATTAATCGAAAATTTGAGTGTCAAAACTAGTAGTATAAAACTGAAAAAACAAATGAAACTTGAGACACTTCTAACGATTTAAAAGACATAATGTCCATGTCTGATTTGGTTTTACAATTATAGAATTAAAACATCAAATTTTTTTAACTAATTCAACAACATCAAATATTCCCCTAAAAGGTGGCATCTTCTATGATTTTTTTTGGTGTCTAGTTATATTTGAGAATGTAGTTTCTTTGTTTGGTTTTTTTTATTGTGTGAAATGTTGGTGTAATATTTAGTTTGTGATTATTATTGTCAAATTAATCGAAAGCTTTATAGTTGGGGGAATATTTTAATTGTCAAATTAATCAAAAATTTGAGTGTCAAACTATCATAAAAGTGAAAAGACAAATGAAACTTGAGACACATTTAACGATTTAAAAGACAGAATGTCCATGTCTGACTTGGTTTCATAATTATAGAATTAAAACATCAAATTTTTTTTAACTAATCCAACAACATCAAACATTACCCTAAAAGTGGCATCCTCTATGATTTTTTTTGGTGTGTCTAGTTATATTTGGGAATGTAGTTTCTTTGTTTGGTTTTTTATTGTGAGAAATGTTGGTGTAATATTAAGTTTGTGATTATTATTGTCAAATTAATCAAAAACTTCATAGTTGGGGGAATATTCTAATTGTCAAATTAATCAAAAATTTGAGTGTGAAAACTAGTATAAAAGTGAAAAAACAAATGAAACTTGAGACACTTCTAACGATTTAAAAGACATAATGTCCATGTCTAACTTGGTTTCACAATTGTAGAATTAAAACATCAAAAATTCTTTAACTAATCCAACAACATCAAATATTTCTCTAAAAGATGGCATTAAAGATGGTATCAGACCAAAACGATTTCTAAACAAACCGATGCAAATTATTGCAAAGTTTTCTTTAAAACGTTTTCAAAATCAAAAAATTTTCGTAAGTTCAAACTTGTCTAAACCCATCTAAACAGATCCCTACCTTTTCTACAGGAACAATGTCACTGTAGGTGTTCCAGGCTGCAAGCCCTGAAGGAGGCAGTAAGACCGTTGGCAAGCCCCAGTTGTGTCGATCTAGAAACTGGTTAGTATCTCTTTAGTATGAGTTTACATCTAGATTCAAGTCATGGCATCTTCGATTAGAAAATTTTTTAAACAAAAACAAGCAAGTTCTGCATCTAGTTTAACTATTAATTCAAGAGAAATAATGTTAAAAATAACCTCTTTTAATGAAATATCCAATAATAAATTACCAAAAATTAATCCTGAAAATATATACTCCCTCCGTTTTATAAGTAGTTTTGGCTAAAAGCACAAACTATTAAGAAACTCATATTTTACCAAAAAATATCATTTAATATATAAATTAAAAATAATCCAGCCAGTCATAAAAACTGCAGAATATTATTGGTCACACAGTATTCGATAAAGGTAAAAGTTGCATAGAAACATGAAAACAACTTATATTGTGAAACAAAACAAAATCTCTAAAACTACTTATAAAAAGAAACGGAGGGAGTATCAAATTGGTACTTTTGACTTTAAGACATCATATGCAATAAAAGATCATGAACAAACACTATCTCTTCAAAATGAATTTGAAGAAATTAAATTATTATCAGAAGTCTCTTTAGAAAAATACAGACAAAAGAAATTTAATTATATCCATTTTGGACTAATCCAAATAGCAATCAAACCCCTCACTATAACGGGTATTGATTCTCCAATACTTATGCTTTTAAGAGATAACACCTTATTAAAATTTGAAGATTCTCTCCTAGGAGCAGTACAATCCAATTTACATAATGTAACCATTTATTTCAATTGCGCACCTAATTTTCAAGTAAGTTTACATGATCCAACCATACTTAATACTCTAGTACTAAATGTTGATTTACCAGAAATAAAATTTCAAAATGAACGACATGAATACCTATTAATGTACCGAATCTATTTTAAGCAATCAACATCTGAATTCAATCCTAGATGTTTATTACAAGATAATAAGGGTGAAACTACTATATTAACAGTTCATAGCAAGGATACACCAAGCGCTACTTACACACCTAAACAACTAAAATGGAACGAAATAACTATCCCAGATCAATGGAAAATCGAAATTACTCAACCAATAAGAAACTTCGAACAAAAAAATATTACAAAAATAACTGAACAAAAAGATGGAAAAATATTACTGCAATTTGGATCATTTAGAGAACCACTTCCACCTAGAATCAGTTCATATTATTCGAGAGCATCTTGCTCATATCTTTCAAGACAATCATGTTCTGAATTTCGATCTAAACAACCCAGTACAGACTAAAAAAACAAGAAAATTCAATAAAGTTCAAAGCACCAATAGCTGCACCAAATAAGTATCCAACATCACCTACTCAATCAGATTTCCGAAAAATTAATGTAATTATCAAAGAATATGCAATCGATAAACAATATATTAAAGAAGAATTTTATTCAATAAAAAACAATGAAAAACGAAATTGGTATTTTCAAACATTTACTAAACAAGAAACAATAGATTACAAAGAAAAATGGTATAATTGTATAAAATTAAAGGAATTAAATATTCCATTCTTCGTATGGTTTGAAACATATTCTATAGCATACAACATTAATTACCCATTTAAAACAATTAATAAAAGTTCATCATTAAGTCAAATCTGGGAACAAACTGATGGAAGTAAAGTTAAATCTATACATCCACCATTAAAAAATATTAAAATAGGTACTCAAGATCGACAAATAATAGCCAGACCTTTTAAAACTGGAGCGAATAAAATCAACATTGATCCAGTGGTCATGCAAGATATTAAATCAGCTTACGAACAAAATAATTATCAAAATCAATTATTACATACAATATCCATCAAATTGATCATATATATAATAAAATAAATAATAATGAAATCCAAATATCAAATCAAAATAAACCATTTATCCAACATCCCTTTTCATCAGTAACACCACCAATCTTTAAACCAATAACTAGAGAAATTAAATTTTCTGCGAATGAAATATTAAAATCAATTTCGACTAGACTAGATAAGCTAGACAAAGAAAAATGAATAACTACTATAGATGAAAATGATAATGAATCTATTACGCAATCAGAAAATGATATTCAAGAAGTCAATATAATAAGAAATAATAAAATATCAAAATCAAATAAACCATATTACCCACGTCATACTCCACCAGATTTATTATTTGAAGAACATCATAAATAATCATGTATATACCGACGAAGGCATATATGAATGGAATATTGATGGACGATCAGAATATGAAACAATGAATCTATTCCAAGAAATGGGAATGGCCGCTATAGCGTATAAAGCTAGAAATAATACTGATAAACAAGTATGTGTATTATTAATATCCGGATTTAATGGAGCATTAAAATATTGGTGGGATAATTCATTAGATACAACCACACAAGATTCAATTATTAACCACGTTGAAATCAGGCGAGTAGAATATGACAAAGGTCTCTACGAAGAAGTAGAACATCAAAATGTTGTAAATGTATTAATTTACACTTTAACAATGCATTTTGTAGGAAATCCAAATGAAGAATTAGAAAGTAAAAAAACTATATTAACAAATTTAAGATGTCCAACATTAGGCGATTTTAAATGGTATAAAGATATTTTTATTACAAACATATTCCAAAGACGAGATTGTAATCAACCCTTATGGAAAGAACGGTTTATCTCAGGATTACCATCTTTCTTAGGAGAAAGAATAATCAATAAATTAAAAGATTATTCCGGAGGACGACCCATTAATTGGAACACAAGTACATATGGTCAAGTAATTGTATTTGTTAAAATGGAAGGATTAGCAATATGTCAAGAAAAAAAAGATAACAAACGAAATGAAAAGTTGAAATTCCGAATAACCATGGGTTCATTCTGTGAACAATAAGGTTATAATAGACCTAATCCACCATCAAGAATTAAGCAAATAAACTATAAACAAAGAAAAATGCATAGACATAATAATAATAATTATAATAAACACTATCAAAAATATAAAAATTTCAAAAAACCAACTAATAATTATTATTCAAAAAATAATAATAAATCTAATGCATTTAATAAACAAAAAATTGTCTGTTGGAGGTGTAAGCGCCCCGGACATAGATCAACAGAATGTAAAATAAAAAAGAAAATAAATGAAATGTTCTAAGATCAACCAGATATTCAAGAAAAACTAACTAAATTATTAATATCTGATTCTGAACTAGAAAAAGATAATAGCAGCGAACATTCAATAAATGACATAGAATACTTGTTAAAATTAAACGAAATGATAAATCAAGAAAATCAATTATCCACACCACAACCATGCAGTCTAAATAAAATATTTAAAAAATATCCAACCCAAAGCTTATTCAAACAAGTAACCACAAGAGAATTACAAAATGAAGTTAAGCAAATAAAATCTCAAATTAAAGAACTACAACTAATAATTAATCAGCAACATTTAAAACAATTACAAATAGATGCACGATTATCATTAATAGAATCTAAAGATAATACTAAGGCATCCTCAAGTAATCAAGACACAAAAAGTAATAATAATGACCTAGATAATAAAGACTATATTCAAATAATTAATAAAATTAATTATCAAAAATGGTATACCGCTATTTCACTACACATAGGTCATGATTTTAGAACAAATATAATATAATTAATGGATACTGGAGAAGATTACAATTGTATCTGTGAATGTATTATGAAAAAACTACTGAACGAT
The DNA here is from genome assembly GCA_030161315.1 of Eutrema japonicum. Lineage (NCBI taxonomy): Eukaryota > Viridiplantae > Streptophyta > Magnoliopsida > Brassicales > Brassicaceae > Eutrema > Eutrema japonicum. The sequence goes on along the minus strand of BSQW01000006.1, from coordinate 19,855,657 downwards.
TAAGCGGAGCTAACGGTAGTAGTTTAAAAGTACAATATAAATTGCCTTGCGCAAAAATATGTAATCAATGATATTGCTTCAAAAATCAATTTATATTAGTAAAAAATTAACACAAGAAGTAATTCTAGGAACACAATTCTTTACACAAATCTACCCATTTAAAGTAACACAAAAAGGTATTGTCACAAAAGCAGTAGGAACTAAATTAACATTTAAATTCTTATCCCCAGTTAAAACTAAAGAAATTTTAAACCTACAACAAAATACTATAGAAAAACAATTAATCTGATAAAAGGAAAACAAAATTATATCCAACATTTACAAGAAGAAATATCCTATATCAAAATAGAAGGACAACTAAAAAAACACCTTTTGTAATCAGTAAAATAAAAACAATAGAGAATAATCTACTTAATCAATATGCTCAGACATACCAAATGCATTTTGGGAAAGAAAACAGCATACAGTTAAATTACCTTACATTAAAGAATTTAATGAAAGAAATATAATGAAAGTTGAATTACCTTACATTAAAGAATTTAATGAAAGAAATATAAAGAAAACAGCATACAGTTGAATTACCTTACATTAAAGAATTTAATGAAAGAAATATACCAACCAAAGCAAGACCTATACAGATGAACAAAGAATTGATGGAACAATGTATTAAAGAAATCAAAGATCTCTTAAACAAAATATTAATTAGGCCTTCTAAATCCCTTTTGAGTTGTTCGGATTTTTATGTAAATAATCAAGCAGAAAAAGAACGAGACAAACACTATCTTTCTTGAAATGCAGTTTACTATAGAAAGGACATCTTTCTTAAAATTGATTATTTACATAAAAAATCCGAACAACTCCAAGAAGATTTAGAAGGCCTAATTAATTTTTTGCTTAAGCGATCTTTGATTTCTTTATTACAGTGTTCCATCAATTCTTTGTTCATCTGTATAGGTCTTGTTTTGGTTGGTATATTTCTTTCATTAAATTCTTTAATGTAAGGTAATTCAACTGTATGTTGTTTTCTTTCCCAAAATGAATTTGGTATGTCTGAGCATACTTGATTAAGTAGATTATTCTCTATTGTTTTTATTTTACTGATACTGATTATGTAAGATGTTTTTAGTTGTTCTTCTATTTTAATATAGGATATTTCTTCTTGTAAATGTTGGATATGATTTTGTTTTCCTTTTATCATATTAATTGTTTTTCTATAGTATTTTGTTTTAGGTTTAAAATTTCTTTAGTTTTAACTGGAGATAAGAATTTAAATGCTAATTTAGTTCCTACTACTTTTGTGACAATACTTTCTTGTGTTACTTTAAATGGGTAGATTTGTGTAAAGAATGATGTTCCTAAAATTACTTTTTGTGTTAAATGTTTTACTAATATGAATTGATTTTTGAAACAATATCCTTGATTACATATTTTTGCGCAAGACAATTTCAATTGTACTTTTAAACTATTACCGTTAGCTCCGCTTAATCGTTCCGTAGTTTTTTCATAATATTTGGTTGGTATAATACTTTCACGGATACAATTGTAATCTGCTTCAGTATCCATTAATGCTATTATATTTGTTCTAAAATCATGACCTATGTGTAGTGAAATAGCGGTATAATATTTTTGATAATTAATTTTATTAATTATTTGAATATAGTCATTATTATCTAGATCATTATTATTACTTTCTGTGTCTTGGTTACTTGAGGATGCCTTAGTATTATCTTTAGATTCTATTAATGATAATCGTGCTTCTATTTGTAATTGTTTGAAATTTTGCTGTTTAATTGTTAGTTGTAGTTCTTTAATTTGAGATTTTATTTGCTTAATTTTATTTTGTAATTCTCCTGTGGTTACTTGTTTGAATAAGTTTTGGGTTGGATATTTTTCAAATATTTTATTTAGACTGAATGGTTGTGGTGTAGATAATTGATTTTCTTGATTTTTTTTTTTAAATTTTAACAAGTATTCTTTTAATGGTGGATGTATATATTTGACTTTACTTCCATCAGTTTGTTCCCATATTTGATTTAATGATAAACTTGTATTAATTATTTTAAATGGGTAATTAATGTTGTATGCTATAGAATATGTTTCAAACCATACGAAGAATGAAATATTTAATTCTTTTAATTTCATACAATTATACAATTTTTCTCTGTAGTCTATTGTTTCTTGTTTAGTAAATGTTTGAAAATACCAATTTCGTTTTTCATTGTTTTTTTGTTGAATAAAATTCTTCTTTAATATATTGTTTATCGATTGCATATTCTTTGATAATTACATTAATTTCTCGAAAATCTGATTGAGTAGGTGATGTTGGATACATATTTGGTGCAGCTATTGGTGCTTTGAACTTTATTGAATTTTCTTGTTTATCGTTCTGGTTTACACTTTCTGTTTTTTTAGTCTGTACTGGGTTGTTCAGATCGGAATTCAGTACACGATTGTCTTGAAGGATATGAGCAAGATGCTCTCGAATAATATGAACTGATTCTTGGTGGAAGTGGTTCTCTAAATGATCCAAATTGCAGTGATATTTTCCGTCTCTTTGTTCAGTTATTTTTGTAATATTTTTTTGTTCGAAGTTTCTTATTGGTTGATTAATTTCGATTTTCCATTGGTTTGAGATAGTTATTTCGTTCCATTTTAGTGTTTAGGTGTGTAAGTAGCGCTTGGTGTATCCTTGTTATGAACTGTTAATATAATAGTTTCACCCTTATTATCTTGTAATAAATATCTAGGATTGAATTCAGATGTTGATTGCTTAAAATAGATTCGGTACATTAATAGGTATCCATGTCGTTCATTTTGAAATTTTATTTCTGGTAAATGAAAATTTAGTACTAGAGTATTAAGTATGGTTGGATCATGTAAACTTACTTGAAAATTAGGTGCGCAATTGAAATAAATGGTTACATTATGTAAATTGGATTGTACTGCTCCTAGGAGAGAATCTTCAAATTTTAATAAGGTGTTATCTCTTAAAAGCATAAGTATTGGAGAATCAATACCCATTCTAGTGAGGGGTTTGATTGCTGTTTGGATTAGTCCAAAATTGATATAATTAAATTTATTTTGTCTGTATTTTTCTAAAGAGACTTCTGATAATAATTTAATTTTTTCAAATTCATTTTGAAGAGATAGTGTTTGTTCATGATCTTTTATTGCATATGATGTCTTAAAGTCAAAAATACCAATTTGATATATATTTTCAGGATTAATCTTTGGTAATTTATTATTGGATATTTCATTAAAAGAGGTTATTTTTGATATTGTTTCTCTTGAATTAATAGTTAAACTAGATGCAGAACTTGCTTGTTTTTGTTTAAAAAAATTTCTAATCGAAGATGCCATGACTTTAATCTAGATGTAAACTCATACTAAAGAGATACTAACCAGTTTCTAAATCGACACAACTGGGGCTTGCCAACGGTCTTACTGCCTTCTTCAGGGCTTGCAGCCTAGAACACCTACAGTGACAGTGTTTCTGTAGAAAATGTAAGGATCTGTTTATATGGATTTAGACTAGTTTAAACTTACGAAAATCTTTTGATTTTGAAAACGTTTTAAAGAAAACTTTGCAATAATTTACATCGGTTTGTTTAGAAATCGTTTTGGTCTGATACCATTTAAAATCGCCTAATGTTGGGCATCATAAATTTGTTAATATAATTTTTTTACTTTCTAATTCTTCATTTGGATTTCCTACAAAATGCATTGTTAAAGTGTAAATTAATTACTTCTACAGCATTTTGATGTTCTACTTCTTCGTAGAGACCTTCGTCATCTTCTCCTCGCATGATTTCAATGTGGTTAATAATTGAATCTTGTGTGGTTGTATCTAATGAATTATCCCACCAATATTTTAATGCTCCATTAAATCCGGATATTAATAATACATATGCTTGTTTATCAGTATTATTTTTAGCTTTATACGCTATAGCGGCCATTCCCATTTCTTGGAATAGATTCATTTTTTTATATTCTGATCGTCCATCAATATTCCATTCATATATGCTTTCGCCGGTATATACATGATTAGAGTATATGATGTTCCTCAAATAATAAATCTTGTGGAGTATGACGTGGGTAATATGGTTTATTTGATTTTGATATTTTATTATTTCTTATTCTATTGACTTCTTGAATATCATTTTTTGATTGCGTAATAGATTCATTATCATTTTCATCTATATTATTTATTCCTTTTTCTTTGTCTAGCTTATCTAGTCTAGTCGAAATTGATTTTAATATTTTATTCGCATATATTTTAATTTCTCTAGTTATTGATTTAAAGATTGATGGTGTTACTGATGAAAAGGGGAATATTTGAAATGTTGGTGTAATATTTAGTTTGTGATTATTATTGTCAAATTAATCAAAAACTTCATAGTTGGGAGAATATTCTAATTGTCAAATTAATCAAAAATTTGAGTGTCAAAATTAGTATAAAAGTGAAAAGATAAATGAAACTTGAGACACCTCTAACGATTTAAAAGACTGTCTATGTCTGGTTTGGTTTCACAATTATAGAATTAAAACATCAAAAATTCTTTAACTAATCCAACAACATCAAATATTCTCCTAAAAGGTGGCATCTTCTATGATTTGTTTTGGTGTGTCTAGTTATATTTGAGAATGTAGTTTCTTTGTTTGGTTTTTTTTATTGTGTGAAATATTCGTGTAATATTTAGTTTGTGATTATTAATCGAAAACTTCATAGTTGAAGGAATATTTTAATTGTCAAATTAATCAAAACTTTGAATGTCAAAACAAGCATAAAAGTGAAAAGACAAATGAAATTTGAGACACCTCTAACGATTTAAAAGACAGAATGTCCATTTTTGACTTGGTTTCACAATTATAGAATTAAAACATCAAAAATTCTTTAACTAATCCAGCAACATCAAATATTCCCTTAAAAAGTGGCATCCTCTATGATTTTTTTGGTGTGGCTAGTTATATTTGGGAATGTAGTTTTTTGTTTGTTTTTTTTATTGTGTGAAATGTTGGTGTAATATTTAGTTTGTGATTATTAGAGCATCATTAGTGGGAGTCTCTCAATAATATATTATTATTATTTTAAATATATTTTAATTATTTGATTAAATTAAAGTTATAAAAAATTTACACTTATTATTTTAATTATTTAAAGTAAATAACTAGAGTATTAATTAATAAAAATAAGGATCTAACAATTAGAAACAACGAGTATTAAGTTCGTATAAGCAAAAACTTAAGTGATGTGGACACGTGACCTAACACTACTGGGCAAATTGGGCTCACGATGTCGTTAACGTACAGTTTTTAAAAAATATAAAATATGAAAGGCTAAATTATAAATAAAAAAATTTAACTCCATTTTGGAGTTGAAAATGGAGTTACTCCATATTTGGAGGAAAAAATGGCATTCCTCCTTTTTACAGTCAAAAATAGAGTAAGATTGAAGATAATTTTACTATAAAATGACATTTGGAGAAGAAAATAGGGTAGGGTTGGAGATGCTCTCATCTCGCAACATATTTTCTTTTGCCAACTTACTTCCTTTATTAGCGACTCATCAGTTAGGTCTGAAATATGAAAATTTGAAGAGCTATTCAATTTATTTTTTTATTTTTTTTTTTGAACATTTTCATAGCTATTCAAATTATTTAAACTTTAGTTCAGTCCTTCTTTTCTTCTCAAACGGACTTTGCTGATGTTAATATTTTTCGAAAAGTCTAATGCTAACAACTCAACTCATTTTTTTTTTGGTAAATAGTACACATACACACTGGGTATTTAGGCTGTCGACAAAAAAAAAAGGTTCAGTATGATACACACTCTACTATTTTAAAAAAAAGGTAAATAGTTCACATACACACTAGGTATTTTTACTTTTTAAACAATTTGTTATATTCTTACCAATAGACACCAATGGACAGTCCATTTGGATATTGTCGTTAATGGACATGGTCGTTAATGGACATGGACGTTAATGGAGACCGACACTATTTGTCCGCAATCAAAATGGACACTATTGGACGGATCTAAATAGACGTGGACAGCCCATTTTGACAGCCCTACATACACACTCTGCTAAATTTAAATTTCATTGATGAGATATGATAATGATACTTATACAAATCATTATATTTTACTGATAATACGATAATTTACTGTTATTTATATTATTAAATAAGCATCACGAAATTAAGATTCTTGATTAATTCGGTTGGAGAATTGATTCGAAGAAACTTTAGAATCTCAATTTCAGCTTCATATGATTAAGTTCGAATATTTTTCCCTTCCATATATATAATGGTCATACTCTTATACATATTATTTCTCTTGAATTAATAGTTAAACTAGATGCAGAATTTGCTTGTTTTTGTTTTAAAAAATTTCTAATCGAAGATGCCATGACTTTAATCTAGATGTAAACTCATACTAAAGAGATACTAACCAGTTTCTAAATCGACACAACTGGGGCTTGCCAACGGTCTTACTGCCTTCTTCAGGGCTTGCAGCCTGGAACACCTACAGTGACGGTGTTTCTGTAGAAAATGTAGGGATCTGTTTATATAGATTTAGACTAGTTTAAACTAACGAAAATCTTTTGATTTTGAAAACGTTTTAAAGAAAACTTTGCAATAATTTACATCGGTTTGTTTAGAAATCGTTTTGGTCTGATACCATTTAAAATCGCCTAATGTTGGGCATCTTAAATTTGTTAATATAATTTTTTTACTTTCTAATTCTTCATTTGGATTTCCTACAAAATGCATTGTTAAAGTGTAAATTAATTACTTCTACAGCATTTTGATGTTCTACTTCTTCGTAGAGACCTTCGTCATCTTCTCCTCGCATGATTTCAATGTGGTTAATAATTGAATCTTGTGTGGTTGTATCTAATGAATTATCCCACCAATATTTTAATGCTCCATTAAATCTGGATATTAATAATACACATGCTTGTTTATCAGTATTATTTTTAGCTTTATACGCTATAGCGGTCATTCCAATTTCTTGAAATAGATTCATTTTTTCATATTCTGATCGTCCATCAATATTCCATTCATATATGCCTTCGCCGGTATATACATGATTAGAGTATATGATGTTCCTCAAATAATAAATCTTGTGGAGTATGACGTGGGTAATATGGTTTATTTGATTTTGATATTTTATTATTTCTTATTCTATTGACTTCTTGAATATCATTTTCTGATGGCGTAATAGATTCATTATCATTTTCATCTATATTATTTATTCCTTTTTCTTTGTCTAGCTTATCTAGTCTAGTAGAAATTGATTTTAATATTTTATTCGCAGAAATTTTAATTTCTCTAGTTATTGGTTTAAAGATTGATGGTGTTAATGATGAAAAGGGGAATATTTGAAATGTTGGTGTAATATTTAGTTTGTGATTATTATTGTCAAATTAATCAAAAACTTCATAGTTGGGAGAATATTCTAATTGTCAAATTAATCAAAAATTTGAGTGTCAAAACTAGTATAAAATTGAAAAGATAAATGAAACTTGAGACACCTCTAACGATTTAAAAGACTGTCCATGTCTGGTTTGGTTTCACAATTATAGAATTAAAACATCAAAAATTCTTTAACTAATCCAACAACATCAAATATTCCCCTAAAAGGTGGCATCTTCTATGATTTTTTTTGGTGTGACTAGTTATATTTGAGAATGTAGTTTCTTTGTTTGGTTTTTTATTGTGTGAAATATTCGTGTAATATTTAGTTTGTGATTATTAATCGAAAACTTCATAGTTGAAGGAATATTTTAATTGTCAAATTAATCAAAACTTTGAATGTCAAAACTAGCATAAAAGTGAAAAGACAAATGAAATTTGAGACACCTCTAACGATTTAAAAGACAGAATGTCCATTTTTGACTTGGTTTCACAATTATAGAATTAAAATATCAAAAATTCTTTAACTAATCCAGCAACATCAAATATTCCCTTAAAAGGTGGCATCCTCTATGATTTTTTTGGTGTGGCTAGTTATATTTGGGAATGTAGTTTTTTTGTTTGTTTTTTTTATTGTGTGAAATATTGGTGTAATATTTAGTTTGTGATTATTAAAGCATCATTAGTGGAAGTCTCTCAATAATATATTATTATTATTTTAAATATATTTTAATTATTTGATTAAATTTTAAGTTATAAAAAAATTGAACCAATTAGATGAAGAGATGTGGCATATGGGTCTCTCATGGGTTTTTCAAAGTTTCTTATTTGAGAAACTCTTTTCATTCTCTCTCATGAGTTTCTCAAACTCTCTCATGAGTTTCTCAAAGTTTATTATTATTTTATTGTGAGAGACTTTATGAGAGACTCCCACTAATGATGCTCTTATTGTCAAATGAATCGAAAACTTCAGGTTGGGGAGAATATTTTAATTGTCAAATTAATCAAAAATTTGAGTGTCAAAACTAGCATAAAATTGAAAAGACAAATGAAACTTGAGACACCTCTTACGATCTAAAAGACAGGATGTCTATGTCTGACTTGATTTCACAATTATACAGTTAAACACACAAAAATTCTTTAACTATTCCAACAACATAAAATATTTCCCTAAATTACATCATCTCTCGGTTTTTTTGGTGTGTCTAGTTTTATTTGGGAATATAGTTTATTTGTTTGTTTTTTTTTTGTGAAATATTGGTGTAATATTTAGTTTGTGATTATGATTGTCAAATTAATCAAAAACTTCAAAGTTGGAGGAATATTATAATTGTTAAATTAATCGAAAATTTGAATGTTAAAACTAGCAAAAAAGTGAAAAGCCAAATGAAACTTGAGACACCTCTAACGATCTAAAAGACAGGATGTCCATGTCTGATTTGGTTTCACAATTATACAATTAAAACACAAAAATTCTTTAACTAATCCAACAACATAAAATATTTCCCTAAATGGTGACATTCACTCTGATTTTTTTTTTGTGTGTCTAGTTTTATTTGGGAATGTAGTTTCTTTGTTTGGTTTTTTTTGTGTGAAATGTTAGTGTAATATTTAGTTTGTGATTATGATTTTGGTGTACTATATTTTTTCTATGATGTATGTTTGTGTTCTTAATGATGTTTGTGGAATGTTTTGTAACTTTTAAATAATACTTGTGATGCAGAGAAGTTTTTGACAATAGAGAAGACTTATGATAAGTACCAAACAAAAATAAAGAGAGGAAAAGACTTAGCTCTTTGTAAGGTGGAACCAATAGCTCTTTTTGTAGTGGAAGTTCGAAAATTCTATTGCAATAGCTTTAAGGGGACTGCAAGCTTCAAAGACGATGAGCCTAAATCCATACAAAACAACACCATATTTAATTTATTACCTACTTTCATCATTTTGAGCAAACACGGTTGCATCATTATGAGAAGTTAAGTAGATGCAACCTTATAACCTGTTCATAATCAAAATCAAAAAAAAACCAAAAAGCGTTTTAAGCTCCTTAACATTCACTAACCTATCATGTAAAATGTCGATTGAAATAGAGCGCTCGTGAGCTTCATCTACCACAATAACACTGCACAATGAAAAATAAGAGAAGGTTTACTAATAGTAATAACCTTATTCATAATCTGAAGGAAGTTATGCTGCATAAAAATCCTAACATAACTATGTCAAGAGAGGATCCTCCATCATCTCTGTGAGAACCTTTACACAAACAGAGCAAATGTATAACGCCCCGACCGCCCCTACCTGTGGGCCCCAACGACATCTCCCGGCCCGTGGGCCCCACCCTCGTCCGACGGCCGGTGCGTTAGTCCGGGAGGCTTGTAATACTTGTTTACTGACCCTGCAATCACCACGTGACCTTTCCCCGTGTTTTGTCCTCACTCACACGCTACCGCGAATCACTTCCCGGAAGGTCACCCATCCTTAGACTACTCCAGCCCAAGCACGCTTAACTCTGGAGTTCTTTCGGGCAAGTGATCGGAAAAGGTAAGTGCACTTTTGGTGACATAGGTAGCCAAATCAATTCTTATAAGCCTCTCCGCATATACAAGAAACCGGGATGTTACAATCACCCCCACTCATAGAGCGCAACGTCCTCGTTGCGCACCAGGATCGTCACCCTAGACGGTGTGTGCCCACCTGACTCCACACACGTGTTTGGGTTCGTCTCTGATACCACTTATAACGCCCCGACCGCCCCTACCTGTGGGCCCCAACGACATCTCCCGGCCCGTGGGCCCCACCCTCGTCCGACGGCCGGTGCGTTAGTCCGGGAGGCTTGTAATACTTGTTTACTGACCCTGCAATCACCACGTGACCTTTCCCCGTGTTTTGTCCTCACTCACACGCTACCGCGAATCACTTCCCGGAAGGTCACCCATCCTTAGACTACTCCAGCCCAAGCACGCTTAACTCTGGAGTTCTTTCGGGCAAGTGATCGGAAAAGGTAAGTGCACTTTTGGTGACATAGGTAGTCAAATCAATTCTTATAAGCCTCTCCGCATATACAAGAATCCGGGATGTTACAAAATGTATTTTAAGGCATCACAGTGAACAAAGAATGAGAAGAAAACCTGAGGAATCTGTATTGTTTTTCCACTCTCTGTTTCTCCGACGACAATAGTGGTGGGCGTTAGATTCCGCCAAATACAAAATCTCTTATGGGGAAAATTTGAACCTGAAAAAAAAACAAGAAACGACACAAGTTTTGTATCATGTAACAGTAAAATTCATGAGATACTTATGAACAAATAAACAAAATTAGAACAAATTACTGAATAATCAAGATCAAATCACACAACCACGTTCTAGTGAGAAGATAAACACCAAGAGAATCAAAATTAAACCAATCGATATTGAAATTGAGCAATAAGAGACATATCGTAGGAGCCAATTTCTGATTCCGTGATTCAATTGTGAATTTCTTCGCTACCCAAACCCCAAACGAAACATCTCTTCGGAAACCCTAACCTTCACGCAGTCACGCTCCCTTTCCACCCAAACCCAAGCGAAACGAAATCTCCGATCAAAACGTTACGGCGGAATCGGTACCGTTTTTCATCCCCGCCGCTAATTATAAACCCTAAGCGCCAATAAATGTCCCCTTCTCTTCGGCGAGTCTCTGTTTTCGCGAACAAACTCAGAGCAGAGATGAAGAAACGCCATGAAGACGTCTCCCTCACGAAACGATACTGACACCACATCTGCTTTATCAACGATGGATTCGATTCCATATCGCATCGCAATTATCAATTAGGAATAGGAAATGAGAGTAGAAGAGAAGAGACGATGATCGTGCTAGAAAAAAGTGAAGAGAGAGAAATGTTTGGTTTATCAAATTCAAATCAACTAATTATGGCCGTTGAATATTTAATTATAGCCGTTGGCCCAATATATATAATCCAAGTATGTAATAAAGCCCAAAACGTAACTATCTTCTTTCATCAAACAATAATAAATACACGTAATTAGCATTTTTGTACGTTAATTTGATAATTCGTTATATAAAAAATAGTTAGTTCTCAGTTCAATTCAGTTACCTATTAACTGATTCAATCTGATGTTAAATTTTTTTTTTTTTTGGGTGGATTTGATCCAAAATCAAACCAGAAAATTCCTATCCGAAAATTGAAATGAATGTGTGTTTTTCATATATGCAGCAAACCAAATCAAACCGAACGGAATCCTAAAAAAACCAAAAAAAATAATAATATAGATTTGAATAGGACCGAATTTGATCCGAAATCGAAAGGTTCGAATTGTTGGGTTTTTTTTTTACAAGTCATTTCTAGTCAGCAACATTACGCGTTTATTTCTCCGCGTCGAGCTTCTTTCTTTCTTGCTTCGAAAATTCTTTAATATTTCTTCTACTCTTTGTCCTTATATGTGTTTGCATGAATCAGATATGCACTCGCTGTTGTCTTCTCCACCGAAAAATGGCGAGACATACATTTTCTCGCTTGCTTCCCGAACAACGAGGAGCAAGAAGAACATCAAAGCCCTAATTTAGTTTTGCTTACTACCCATTTCTCATAGAGTTAAAAATAAATTGGATTGTATAGAAATTTATAAGATGTCTTTAATTTAGTGAGTGATTTTTTAAATTGCTTAAAAAATGAGGGGTGTGGTCAAGGAGACAACCAACAAAGCTTATGAACATCATAAGCAAAATTAGGTTATGTGATATAAAAATATACCAGCTTACGAACTAATTTACAACAACAACAAAGTTTTTTGTGACAATAAGTCACCTTATATTATCTTTAGATATCTCCAATTTGAGTTAGGTTCAATAAGAAATAAATAAGATTTACAACCGAATTCTAGAACAAATAATTACTCTGCCAAGTATACAAGCCTAGATATCTATACCAGACAAAAAAAATCAGATGTCTTGTCTTGGATCAACGGAATCCGCGAACGCCGAACCTGACATCAGGTTTGTTAGACCTATCCTGACTGGATCCACGACCATAAGCACCGAATAGTTTATACATTCGAAATGTATGATTATTATTTTTGGTTGAAGAAATGTATGATTAACAAGTTCAACCACCAAAGTTAGGCTAATTTGCTATTACCATTTTCATGAAAGTAGTTGATGCATATATAGATAGAGTGGTACATCAACCAAAATTGTGTAGGAACTGACGTGTTCCTATAGACCATTATTGCCCATAACAAAGTTTGCCTTCTTTCCCTCGTGGGTTTTGTCTCTCTCTCTCTCACGTGTTTTGTCCGGCGCCGAATTGGCCTTCATATAAATCTTAAATCTCCAAAATTTTGGTTTAATTATCTAATACTTATATAAGAAAATTATTAAAAATCTTAACTTGTTGTTTTTTTGTGTGGTAAAATAGAGATACTTATGTACATCCGACAAAACAAAAAATATATACTTTTTTTTGAACAAAAAATAGATACTTACATCGACATATGTTATCTTGGAGTAGAAAACTCCAACCTTCTACTTACTTACTACTACTCAGAGCATCTCTAATGTATTCTCTCATTTTTATCTCCAAAATGGAGTTGGATTTCTCTCCAATGTATTCCTCCATTTTTTACTCCAAAAAGAATATTCTTAGTATATTCTTCATTTTCTATTTTATTATTAATTGCTAAAAATACACTTTATCTATAAAATTTACAAATTAACTCATTATTTTTTTTCTTTCAAAACTTGCACAAATTGTTATATTATTTAAATTTAACCATTACAATATCATAAAAAAATAACAAAACAAATCACATTTTAATTTAAACATCATTATTTGAATATTCCCTCTATTTGATAAAACTAAATTGTGTAAATAAGATTCTTTGTTTGAATACTCTCTCTATTTTTTAATAATAGATGTTTTAGAAAAAAAATTGTTTAAAAAAATTAGATGTTTTATATTTCTTAAGTATAGTTATTGTTCTTTATTAAAAAAATTTACCCTTATTATTTTAATTATTTAAAGTAAATAACTAAAGTATTAATTAATAAAAATAAGGATCTAATAATTAGAAACAACGAGTATTAAGTTCGTATAAGCAAAAACTTAAGTGATGTGGACACGTGACCTAGCACTACTGGGCAAATTGGGCTCACGATGTCGTTAACGTACAGATTTTTAAAAATATAAAATATGAAGGACTAAATTATAAATAAAAAAATTCAACTCCATTTTGGATTTGAAAATGGAGTTACTCCATATTTGGAGGAAAAAATGGCATTCCTCCATTTTACAGTCAAAAATGGAATAGAATTGGAGATAATTTTACTGTAAAATGGCATTTGGAGTAGAAAATAGGGTAGGGTTTGAGATGCTCTCATCTCGCAACATATTTTCTTTTGCCAACTTACTTCCTTTATTAGCGACTCATCAGTTAGGTCTGAAATATGAAAATTTGAAGAGCTATTCAATTTATTTATTTATTTATTTTTTTGAACATTTTCATAGCTATTCAATTTATTTAAACTTTAGTTCAGTCCTTCTTTTCTTCTCAAGCGGACTTTGCTGATGTTAATATTTTTCGAAAAGTCTAATGCTAACAACTCAACTCATTTTTTTTTTGGTAAATAGTTCACATACACACTGGGTATTTAGGCTGTCGACAAAAAAAAAGGTTCAGTATGATACACACTCTACTATTTTTTAAAAAGGTAAATAGTTCACATACACATTAGGTATTTTTACTTTTTAAACAATTTGTTATATTCTGACCAATGGACACCAATGGACAGTCCATTTGGACATTATCGTTAATGGGCATGGTCGTTAATGGACATGGACGTTAATGGACACCGACACTATTTGTCCGCAATCAAAATGGACACTATTGGACGGATCTAAATAGACGTGGACAACCCATTTTGACAGCCCTACATACTCACTCTGCTAAATTTAAATTTCATTGATGAGATATGATAATGATACTAATACAAATCATTATATTTTACTGATAATACGATAATTTACTGTTATTTATATTATTAAATAAGCATCACGAAATTAAGATTCCTGATTAATTCGGTTGGAGAATTGATTCGAAGAAACTTTAGAATCTCAATTTCAGCTTCATATGATTTAGTTCGAATATTTTTCCCTTCCATATATATAATGGTCATACTCTTATACATAGCTCATAAGGATGAACAGTTCTATTAAACCCAAACAACCAACATTATTATTAATTTAAGAAAAAGAAAAAACAGAACATTCAAAAGTCTGTTTGATGAGTTCTTTTACAACATTGCTCCTTTGTAAATTTTTCTAACTTGCAAAAGCATATGAATCGAAATCGAAAGACAGGACATGACTCACAAGTTTTTCTAAATGCTTGGAAGAAGAGCCATCTTTACTTAAGCAAACTTTAGTTCGATCTTTCCAATTCAAACTGATAAGCGAAACAACACTTTTATCTCACTTAACAAACGAATTACAAAATCAAATCACTAAGGAGACTCTCCGAGATGAATTGATCCCACGAAACTCAAGAACAAGTTCTCGAGAATCGCCCCAATTTCAGAGAACAGATTCTCTAACAACCCAGTGATCAGATTATACAATCGATGATCTGAAACAAGAAAGCAAAGTCTACTACATATACTCTTTCTTCGCTTACGACTTTCTCTCTTTTTAACAGGTCCACGTCAGCCTTGACTACACGTCATTGGTCACTAAGTCTTCAACGTATCAATACCCCCCGTTTCGAAAAACATCTTGCCCTCAAGCTGTGGAGATAAAGATGTGCTGCAACAAACACTATCGCAGCAATGCCATTACCACTTGAAGGCCTTGGAGGAACAAGTGGAATCTCGCCTTTGTTTCCAAACTGATGTAGCTGTAATTGCTCTGCAATTACTGTGTCATTGCAACAATTAACACCAACACTGTTCTTTGTACCAACTAAAATTGTTGCGATCTTGATTGTTGTAGTAGCTTTATCCTGATGTACTCGTCGGACCTTTCTCACGTGTAATAAAATGAAATCAATCTTGCATACCCAACTACATAAACCGTGACAAGCTTGTTGTTGTGGCTTGGTTTTCCAGCAATGACACAAAGAAAATTGGACTCTCTTTGCCACAGTTTCTGAGTAGAACAAGATAAGAGTTAATGCCAAGTTGTCCATTCCCTCTTGTTCACAAGGCTTCTGTTTAAACTAGAATAACCAAAACCAGTGTGTAGAAAACACTTCATTCTCTTGGTGTTGTTGTGCATTTTGTATCCCACACAGCCCATCTCCATGTCGTTGAAGAGAGTGAAAAAACATAGAGTCCCTTCCCCGTCCACCATGCTCTTTCCCGTAGATATATTGGCTCCAAACTCGCAATGTTTTACTTCTCCACATGTGCTGCACTTGAAACACCTCATTACTAAGGACAAATTCGTTCATTAGTAATGCATCACTATCATTCAAAACGGCCTCCTATGCAGTTGTGCACGGCCAAGCACTGTCATATATCGAAATATCACGTCCATTAAGATAAGTAGGCAGCATAGACTTCCTTTCCTGATATGTAACCATTGTATAGTCCACTTGGATTTTGCTCACCCGTAAACTGATCACTCCATGGGTTAAGCTTATTATCTCTTTCGCCAAAGATCTATTGACATGACTCCATTCTGTCTTCTTTGGTCTAATCTTTCCTCTGTCAAACATCTTATACGCATAACTTGCCATGGATTCATGTTGTTTAAAACTGAATCGCCAAGTATTGGTTACTGCTTTCTTTTTCCTACTTTGCAGCAGTGTTACTCCAAAACGCATTTCCACTGAAAACTCATGCTCTCTGATCTGTTTCTTGTTTCTCCAGCAATGCCAAACATAAAAATCATATTTCCCTCGCTTCATTGAGGAGAACATCGGATATTTACTGAGTAGTAATTTTGAATGCTTAACCTCTCGAATGTTGGACTTCTTTTTGAACTTGAATCTCCATGATTTGAAGCATTTCTTCTGATTCTTCTTAGTCTTAATCTGTGCTTGTTGTTGATACATAATATCAAACATTTGGTGAGCTCCATCAAGCGTCGAGATACCAGTTCCATTCCGAGATATCTCAACCATATCTTCTACTTCAATTACATTAAGGGACATTGATGGAAGCAGATTCCTCTTGTTTGATGAAGTCAGATCATCAAAGCAACATGTCTCCATCACAAGTGAAACCGTATCACCAGATTTCTCATGAAACTCGTCAAGACTTGATTCCTTTTCTGTTTTAGGTTGTTCATGAATTTCTTTCTCAATTGGCAATTCAATCTTCTGCAACAATTCTGTCTCCTGAACGACAGTCCTCGTTGAAGTCGATTCATTTGTCAAATTCACCGTACTAAATCGAGCAATTAGTCTTCGCTTAAACTCACACCAATCTGTGAATTCAACTCTGGACATTTCCTCCCTGTACCACTTTCGAGCATCTCCTTCGAGACTCAAAGAGACCAAACGTAATTTCGCTTCTGCACTACTTGCTGATACGACAGAAATGTTCCATCCTTGTAATCCAACCATACGGACGAGATCCGTCGAACACAGGTAACTCAATCTTCCTAACCAGACAATTCTGATTCTATAAAATGCTACTAATTCCCCGATAACCTAACTGTTGATTCCCTCGATCAAGATCATAATCAGAGTTGCATACCAGATTCAATGTCTCTGAGGTTGACGCGATTGTCTTCCCATGAACTTGATCGGAAACCTGATTAGCTTCAATTCGCATTAAGGTCTGAGAGATGATCTGCATATTCTGTCCATCGACGACAATCGACCTTCGATGCATATAACCCAGCCGTTAATCTCCGTATTCGACTCCGTCAATGTCTTCCACCCACCGCGAATCGCTGCAACATCGCCGACTAACTCCGATTTCGAAACCTCCATTACCTCCGTCGCCATTACTTCCGTCGCCATTACTTATGTCGCCATGTTCGCTGCTCACCGCACCAATTGATAAGCGAAACAACACCTTTATCTCACTTAACAAACGAATTACAAAATCAAATCACCAAGGAGACTCTCCGAGATGAATTGATCTCACGAAACTCAAGAACAAGCTCTCGAGAATTGTCCCAATTTCAGAGGACAAATTCTCTAACAACCCAGTGATCAGAT